>OY804592.1:84453378-84851570 GCA_963680895.1 Fragum sueziense | reverse complement strand
GGCTTTAATTAAGCTGTAGTTACGAGATTTTATAACAACACCTAAGAAATAATATTGTGTATCCGAAATTACGTAATAGTTACCTTGATGAAATCGTTCCCTAATTGATTCAACTTATAATTTTGTGATATTGGGAAGGGTTATCACAATATTTACTCAGTTTAAATTATATTTACAATAGTCCCAGCCGAAATTGACAGTGACGTAGGCTGATGTTTACTGCTGCAAAACCAATCAATTCGTCTGATTTGCACCGTTACAAATACGGACCGAGTTGATTGGTTGTCAAGTAGTAAACATTAGCCTACGTCACTGTTATTTTCGGCTGGTACTATAGTACTTTGTATTTAAGCCTAATTATCTTTTTTCATCTCCATCAAGTTATGATAAATATCTCAAATTCTACTTTATCCCTCCTAAAAAAATACCTGGTTTTGTTATTCCATAGAAATAGTTTAAGAAAAGCAATTGGGAGATAACAACCCAGGAAAAAATAGATTCTTAATAACCACTTTCTCATTTTCTGTCTAATAATATTATATATTATACCACATCAAAGCACAGTTCCATTTGACCACATATGTTTTGTCATCAACACAACCATTCAATGTGAACCTAGATCTATTTGATGGTCTATGTACCTTTAAATTATTGACATAATGGGCTGTGGGGATTATGTAATTGCTCTCCCATTCCCTCTTTAGTTTTTTGTCGGGTTGATCCAAGAAAATTCTGACTTTGGTAGCCAGTATAGTCAGTTTGTTGTATGAGACGTCTGATCTTTGTCTTATTCTGCAAACTTTCATTCCAAATTTTGAGTATTCACAGAGATATTTTTGTTAGAAATAGCATTTACATTACTTTCAGCACTTTGATCGGAAAACCTTTATAAATCATGAAAATGTAGCTAGATTCATTCTTAACCCTTTCCCAAACAAGACCTGGTTTTGACGTCCCTAATAGAAAAGGCTTGAGAAAACATTGAAACAAAAGAAGAAACTGCTGATAACCAGCAGTTTCTCCTTTTGTCTCAATATTTTCTGTGCCATAATTTACACAAATCATATCTTAAATAACTTCCATTTTGTCATTTATGGCAGTTTTTGAAGTGGATGACCCTCAAATTTTGTTGTTTGGTAAAGGGTTAAGCATTGGCCCAGTATTCAGAGCTGATGCTTTTCAATGTGCCATATTTTGGCCTGATATGACATACATGTGCAAGTTTACGCTCTTGTCATTTTTTTCAAGGTTAATCATTCTATCATTCTATATACAGTAAATTATATCAATATTCATCATGGTAAATTGATGGTGTATCAAATATTTCATGTTTTAGGATAAATTGCATTAATCAGTGACATAAGTTGCTCAAGTATGACATAAAAAGGAGCCATTATCAGCCTAACCTGCCAAATTACTTGACATAAATTCATAAATATGACAGAAAGGCGATCAGAAGGCTCGTCTTTGTCTTAGACAATATTTTTCAAGTCTTTGCAGCAATTGCGATCATCATGAAATGTGTTACAGGTTAATGTTTATAGTTGGTGCAAGATCAAAACCTCATAACTACAGCTTTTTCAAGCTGTCATGGGGTTTTGATCTCTAACCGATGTCATGGTATTTCAGATATGGCCTCCTATTTCAATTTTGAATTTTTTTTCCAGAGCCAAAAAAAAAAAGACCTTTTACTATATATTTTTATCTGCAGACAACTTGATAACAAAAGAATTTTTTGTCATTGTGGAGTTCTAAAAACACTTTCTCAATTTGACAACATTTTTGAGAAGATCAGAGAAATGATGGGTTATGAAAACACCTTAAGTCTGTCCCATATCCTTTCTGAATGGGAAATCCTGTGACAAAATGTCTCCTCAATAGGTTTAATAGCGGATTTCGTTGTTTACTCTAGACCACATTAGACCTATTTGTTTCCATTTGTAATTGACTTTTGAATCCTATATGACAGCAGACTGGGGCTCTTGTTTGTCCAAGGAGAATATAAACCTTTTACAAAGTATTTTGGTGATGATCTTATATTTGTTCCACTAAACCATGTGAATATCACAAGTTATTCCAGCTTTGAGGCATGAAAGACTTAAAATTAAAGTATTAACAGAATGTGAAATTAAATCTTAGTCTCTGATACCCAATACTTAACCCTTAACCCTGGTTTTGACGCCCCTATTAGAAAAGGGGAAAACTTTGACACAAAAGAAGAAACTGCTGATAACCAGCAGTTTCTTCTTTTGTCTCAATATTTTCTGTCTCATATTTTACACAAATCCTTTCTTTGATTACGTCCATTTTGTCATTTGTGGCAGTTTTTGAAGTGGTTCACCCTAAAATTTTGTCATTTGGGAAAGGGTTAATTTATTTTACAATGTGTGGCTATGTCATGAATATTATTACTAATTAGAGAATGAAATGAACAGATGTCCAACTCAACAGATAGGTCACACGAAGATGGATGGGACCTTGGTGTAATTCTTGAAAGACTGTGCATTACTTGAAGAGGCACACCCCAACAACAACAGTACAACTAGAAATGTTCAGCAATTTGTGGGTGTTATTTCAACTTGTAACTCCTGCAGCTTCAATCAAGCTGAAGATGCAAGGTTTTGCAATAACATTGACAAATTGTTACATGATGAAGCTAAATGTGAAATTGACATGTGCATGTAACTGAAACATAAAAATGTGCCGGTGTCGCGCAATGTCTCCAACAAAAACAAAGATGAATGTCCGTACATCCCTTTTAATTGGATTGATTTATGAAGGTGTAAAAATAGCTAATTGAATTATTGTTGGCATGTTATAGCTGTTATAGCGGCACATTATTCTTAATGTTTCCGATGTGTTTTATAGCATTGTTAAACAGACTGGGGCTACATTGTACTTTCACAGATTTAATAACTTGAAAGGACATTCATGAGATTTTCTGGACTGACCATTAAACCTGTGCTGGATCTGTTATTAAAAGTCCAGCAGCCAGAACATTTTTGACCTACAGTTGGATACCATAGAAAATGGAGTATGTCATCATCATTCATGGCACTCTTGAGCAACTCAAAGAAGTCCAGATAGTATCCAAGATGACAGAACATGGTGCAAGATCATAATTATATCTGTTTAATTAGATACATTTTTGACATATAATTGTTTGTAATATGTTAAAGAACTTTGTAAAAATCAATTGGGGTTTGCAGAAAGCCATAGCTACAAAATAAAATCAACAACAGGGAATGAGGAAAATAATTATTGTAGCTAGTGTACAGGAATTGCAAATTTAAAGCCATTTTAAAGGCATATTGAGAATTTAGATAATAAAAAGTTTTATTCCTGTGAACTATAGCTCTGTATTCTGTATTTTTCCTACTAGAATTTTGCCTGTAATTAATGTGGTTTTTATGCTCCGAACCCCTCTATTTTTTCTATAGAATGACCAGAGCCAGTAAATTAAGAGTGTAAGCTTTTAATTCTCTTGAAAAATTGTTGATGTTCATTTCAGTATGAATGTTTGCCTCAAAATATTCATACAGAGAAGAAAATTAATAAAATTTTGTAAGGTCATGGTTTTTGTTCAGTACAAAACCTTTGATGTGGACAGGATATTTTACAAACTAGCATGACAAGTAATTAACATACTTAATGCCACATATTTGACTTTAAGTGAATAGATACGAAAATAATGAGGCAATTTTCACACTGGCACATTAGTCTTTCTTTGTAGAAAAATACTCTGATTATTTAATAATGACAACCTTTATCAATCAAACTTGGTACATAAATTCCTCTCATGTCAAAAGATGACCTTTAATTTGTCATGAACATTTAATAAATAAGGAAAATATTTTATGCTTCTGGAAGTTTTTTCTGGTATTTTATTATTACAAGAATCTTTTCATTTGAATCAATGATCTATCAGTATTTCAGCATCTGGTTAAAAACTTGTCAAAATACCCGGACACAAATTGTTTTTCATGGTAAGGAAAGAAGTCATATCTGACTGTAATGTTAACATGTGTTGAAGAGGGGAGACAGCCACTCTCCTCCAGAGTTAAAAACACATTTATTCAGATTTAAACTAAATACATTCCCAATGGAATCATGTTATAAAGATGAAGGAGCCGCTCTGGACTAGGCTGTATATTCTTTATTGGCATGATGAAACACTGTAGCATAAGCATCATGTTGTCATATTCCACCCGTACCTCTTGTGCATACATCGCCTGAATGGAGAAGATCATCAGGGTTGACATCTACAATATGATGCTTCATCTCTAACAGATACTGTAGCCTGTTGATATACCCCCTGTATACCAGAGAGAGCCTGCCCAGGTCTCTAACCTTCAAATCAAAATTTTAGAATGATCCAAATTGAAAGATGTTGCAGACGACAATTCAAAGTAAATGGAATTGAAAATTTTCTTGTCTTTTGGGTTAGAAAATATTGTAGGAAATGAAGAAATTGCTTGTCACAAGCAATTTCTTCATTTTCCACAATGTTTTCCAAATCCATAATCTTATGGGGAGTCAAAAGGAGTCACTGTATGATAATTGGTTAATGGTTTATAAACAGAAATTGTTTAGATCTATTTTGTAATTTATTGTTTTGAGCCATTTTACAATTGCAAGCCCAACAATATTTGAACATACAGTTTGATGAATGCTCTCTTGAGCTCGTGCTATGTCAAGCCCAGTTTACTCAAATGAGTGCAAGTAAATCTATTCAATACAAGTTATAGGATTATAATTTAACCTGTGTAATATGGCCTATACAGACTGTTTAATGAAGCCAGATAATTTTATGGTGGGAAAATAGTCTCTTGTCAATAAAATCTTTTTTATCTAAATAGTTTCTCATAAGTTTTAACGGTCTTAATTTCATTTGCAAAACATTGAAATGGACAGTTTTGAGATATTGTATATCCATAACTTTTAGGCCAAAGTAGAAGAATGCCATTTTCTATTGTAATAAGAAGAATAAGACTAGTACTGAAACCACACCCCTGACTTCAGTTTCAAAACTTTTAAAGAATAATATCTATTTGTTTGTAAATAAACATTCTCAGGTCAATAGTAAGAGATTTCGTTTGTTAACATGTAATTCAATTTAGTTGTTCATGTGCTTAAAGTGTCAGGTTTGGTCAAGAAGACCTTTGAAACATCGCTATTTATAAAAAAAATATTTGATCATTTTTAGTTTTTCAATTGATAGTAGACAATTATCAAAGAAAGTAATTATCATAAGTATGTAGTTCCATGCAAACTTATGTTAAAGACATGATAATGAATTCCATATTTCCCAATGATTCATGTGTAAGGGGTTGTTGAAGAATGTGTCAGAGTGACATAGTATTATGGTGGTAAGCATTACTAATTGAGGGATCATTTTACACATAATATATAGCATATCTCTGACAGAACAGATCCATCAACATATAGAATACAGAATACAGTCCTAGATCATCTTCTGATGTGGTATACATATTGTTAAGGAAGGAAATATATCCTGCATCAATATACAAAATAATAATGGCAGATTTACTAAGTTGTGTAAGTTTACAGTGCTTACAGTCCTTTCATTTCATAATGTAATGCAGTAACTTACATTTCAAGGGTACTCAGATAGAGCTACCCATATTTTAGGATGTCTTTAATCTGTAATGAATCACTGTTTCTCTGTAAAAAGGAGTAAATGACAAATATAATAAATAAATATAATCCATATACATAATCTTTAAAAAAAATATATATATGGCAAAGCCTATTATACTCAATGTATAATTAGCTAAAAACAGCATTTTGAGAAAAAATATTTTGGCAAACTAACCCTCATAATAAATATTATGTTGGTATTATGTAAATACCTATGCTAGCTATTGGTTAAGATAGATAAGAGTTTTTGTCACAATTGAAAAGACACTTCAAACGAGCAGATGTAAGAGATCAAATAGATATAGGTGACAATTTTTGTATCTTCTCCAAAAATCTTTTTGTTCAAACCCAAGATCAATACTTTGTGGCCATCACTTTTTTAGTTGAGTAAACCTTGTGTGTTCAACATTTATATAAATATGAAATATTTTTGTAATTATTTAACTGGCACACTTCTCTCACTGATCCATTTCTATTTTTTTTTAATCATTATCAATTTTGGGAGGGTTTACATGAACCTTAATCCAACATACATGCAGTTTTAAATTCTAAAATAACAAACAATCTTTCTGATAAGTCACACAGACACCTTAAACCTTGTGTTATTGCTTTTAAGCTCATCTGAAGAATGAGTAAAGCTGTAAAGAAGTGAATGTCTTTTTGAATTGTTACTAAATAATTACTGTCATAAAGAATAACTACTGTGTCCTTTGTTATGTAATAAAATCCTATTTTTGACCCAATAACTCATAAATTTCAATATAAATTAGCCTCAAATATACAGGTGGTATGCTATTAGTGCTTGTGATCGAACACCTTTCACTGAAATGTTGTCATTAAATTACCAACATGATAACAAGGTCTTAATTAATCCTCCCTCATTGATCATTTTAATTAACCATTTACCTCTCTTATTGAAAGGGAAGGCGGCTATGTGAAACCTACAAACTGAATGCTGACTTACACGGTGGGGATTGTGCATGCTGGGATGGATAACGAATACAGACAAAAATAATCTCGAATCTTGTCAAATATTTTGCAATAACTCCTTTATTTCTTTGTTGATTTTCAAAAGGTCTTTTGCATGTACCCCGCCTTGAAAATCCCTTTCCTCAGATACATGGATTATTTGTGGTATACTTCTAATTTTTCCAAAAATTGATCCCAACTGACCAGAAAACGAAATGATAACGACTACCACAAAATAAGCCACGCTTCAGGTAGGAAATTGTGCAATAATTTTCTTATTTCTGTGTCAATTTTCAAGCGGTTTGTTGCATGTACCCCGCCTTACTGAGCGCTTTCCTCAGGTGTATTACTTATTTGAAAACTCCCCATATTTTTCCCAAAAATTTATCCCAACTGTGGTGAACTGACCTGAAAAACGACCAGATTTTTTGTTGTTTTTCTGGTCAGTTAGGATCACTTTTTGCAAAAAGTACAAAAAGGTTTCGTGTAAAGCATACATCGGAGGAATGAGCTCAGTAAGGCGGGGTACATGCAACAAACCGTTTTTTAATTGACGCAGAAATAAGGAAGTTATTACAAAATGTCTTACCTGAAGCGAGGCAAATTTGTCCGTAGATTTACCCATCCCAGCATGCACAATCCCCACCGTGCTTATGTAGCAGTTCAAGTTTGCTCTTCTGCTCTTGAACTTGATTACATCGTGATACAAACTTGATTGTACTGACATTACAAAACTACTACATGTATGTTCTATGGCTTTTACATACAGGCAAAGACAGCCAAAAGAACATCCTGCAAGAAATTCTGAAATTTATGTTTTAGGCAGGGCCTTCCCCGGCATACAAAATATTGCATTTTGACACAGCAGTGCCATAAAGAAGCCATGTAAAAGTAGACATTACCCCACAAATTGAAGACTTAGGGACAGACATAATTACACCTTTTAGAAAAGCTCATGGAAGGAAATCTCTGTTTTAGGTTGACATGATGTTTGAAATAGGGTGTAACACAGGCACATGATTATTAAGAAAGTAGCTTTTATTCAAATAAAATGTTTTTGCACTAAACCAATGTGTAAATGCCAATTAGCTTTAATATTGTTTAAATGCATGTCTGATTTTTTCAAAATCTTATAAATAATAGAAAGGATAAAAAAGCCATAAACGATATGAAAAATATAATTAGATCAGTAAAATATTTTACTTTTCCCATAATTTAATTAGTTATGCTTACTCTGGTTAAAGTCCCACAATATCATTTGTTAAATGGAGCAAGAAACTGATGTGTTGTTAAAAATTATATGGTTATGGTTTACATAAACAGCCACCTTTTCCAGTATATAATCGATTTACAATTAAACGAGAATGATAATCGTTGAAATGGTTTATCAAAACAACCAAAAATTTTCTCGTTTAACTTTGAACGTATTATAGATGATTATAAACTGTTATGAAAAAGATAAAAAATACCATGAAATCATTAAAAACAACTCAATCTACGACTACAGAGTTGCCCAACATGTGACTGTCTCAGCTAGAGATAGAATACGGTAGTATGGATTTTTAGCCCACCTGAGCACAAGGTGCTCAAGTGAGCTATTGTGATCACCTTTTGTCTGGCATCCGTGTGTATGTGCGTCGTCCGTCGTCCGTCAACAATTTCTTTAAATGACATCTCCTCCTAAACTGCTTTGCCAATTCTAACCAAACTTGGCAGGAATGTTCCTTAGGTGAATCCCTTTAAGAATTGCTAAAAGAATTTGTGACCCGTCACGCTAAAAGGGACCTTATCCGAACTCAAAAATCCAAATTTTGACAAACTTGTCAGATTCAGCACAGGTCAACTAGATACTCTATGCGAAAAATGAACATACAGTAAAATAGGGAAAATATTCCAAATTTAGAAAATTACATACAAGTGAAAAGTGTCGGCCCTAGTCTGGCTGCGCGGACTGCGCAGACTGACTAGGATCGATATTTTTCACACTTCCTATAAGGTCCCTTTTAGCGCGACAGGTCACATTTAAATCCATAAAAAACTGTTTGCAATGGCAACAGAAAGGGAGAAATTTGACTAAATCTCAATAACATCTTTCAGAATGACATCTCCTCCTAAACTACCAGGCTAATTTCAACCGAACTTGGCAAAAATAATCCTTAGGAGGTCCCTGTTAAAGATTGCTAAAATGATTAAAATCCGTACAAATCTCTTGTTGCCATGGTAACAGAAAAGGAGAAATTTGAATAAATCTAAATTATTTCTTTGAGTAATATCTCCTTCTAAACTATTTAGGCCAATATCAACCAAACTTGGCAGAAATATTCCTGAGGAGGTCCTCTATACAATATGCAAAAAGAATTGAAATCAATAAAAAAAACCCCAACTGGTTGCCATGGCAGCAGAAAAAGAGAAATTACACGAAATCTGTCAGAAGCAATATCTCCCTAACGGCAAAGCCAAATTTGGTAAAACTTCATATTTGCATTATTTTATGATATTGCTAAGAGGTACTTTTCTTTGTTTTTCAATATTATATATATGAAGCTTGGTCACAGAAAAAGGGACTTCTTGTAAAAATCTGCTTATCAGAGGCATAGCATCTATTTTATTACATTACCTGTAAGAAATCTGATCTGTTGTAAAACTCCATCTCAGGTGAGCGACCTAGGGCCAACGGCCCTCTTATTCAAATGAAAAATAAATTGTTCATCAAACTGTTTAATGTGGCTACACCTTGGAATCATCTCTTTAAACTGCACTTAAGAATGATATACACAAAGTAATATTTAGTTCAGTGGGAAAATTTGTAGTCAAATTGTTGTTTTGTTTGTGTATGAATTGTTTATAGAAATATGGCTTAGACAGAGAGATGTCATGACTTCAGAATGGAAGCTGAAACATGTCCAGATCAGCATATCTTTGGTTACATGATAGCAAAAAGCTGTATCTACAGCTTATCAAACCTGTAGTTACATCGTTTTTGATTGTTACAAACCATATACGTGAAGGAATCAGAGCATTGTAAAATTCTGTAGTGCAGATCTAATTTACTCAACAAATGACCTCATAATTCACCAACTTCTGTTATCTTACAAAGTTATTGAGCAAGAGTCTAATAAATAAAAAAGATATGTATACTTATTTGATGATCAAAAAGTTCTCTTTTTAGCTCACCTGAGCAACATGCTCAAGGTGAGCTTTTGTGATCACCCTGTGTCCGGCGTGCGTCGTGCGTCGTGCGTCGTGCGTCGGTCGTCGGAAGTCGTCAACAATTGCTTTAAACATCTTCTCCTCCTCAACCACTTGGCCAATTCTTTCCAAACTTGGCAGAAATATTCCTTGGGTGACCCTTTTCAAAACTTGTTCGTGAATTTTTGATTCGTCAAAAAATGTGGGCGTGGCAGGGCGGGGCATATCAGACTTAAAGAAATCATTAGGAAATTCTTCAAAAATCTTCTCCTCCTCAACCATTGGGCCAATTCTTTCCAAACTTGGCAGAAATGTTCCTTGGGTGACCCTTTTCAAAACTTGTTCGTGAATTTTTGATTTGTCAAAAATTGTGGGCGTGGCAGGGCGGGGCTTATCAGACTTAAAGAAATCATTAGAGAATTCTTCAAAAATCTTCTCCTCCTCAACCACTAGGCCAATTATTTCCAAACTTGGCAGAAATGTTCCTTGAGTGACCCTTTTCAAAACTTGTTCGTGAATTTTTGATTCGTCAAAAATTGTGGGCGTGGCAGGGCGGGGCTTATCGAACTTAGAGAAATCATGTGAAAAATCTTTAGAAATCAATTATCAGGCCAATTTGAATCAAGCTTGGCAGAAATGTCCCTTGAGTGACTGTTTTCAACACATGCTTATGAATTTTTGATTCGGTGAAAATTGTGGGCGGGCCAGGGCGGGGCTTATCAGACTTCGAGAAATCGTAAGATAGTTATTCAAAAATCTTCTTCTCCTTATCCATTGGGCTGATTCTTACCAAACTTGAAAGGAATGTTTATTGGGTGACCCTTTTCAAAACTTGTTCGTGAATTTTTGATTTGTCAAAAATTGTGGGCGTGGCAGGGCGGGGCTTATCAGACTAAAAGAAATCTTTAGGTTATTCTTCAAAAGTCTTCTCCTCCTCAACCACATGGCCAATTCTTTCCAAACTTGGCAGATGTGTTTATTTGGTGACCCTTTTCAAAACTTGTTCGTGAATTTTTGATTCGTCAAAAATTGTGGGCGTGGCAGGGCGGGGCTTATCAAACTTAAAGAAATCATGTGAAAAATCTTTAAAGATCAATTATCAGGCCAATTACAATCAAGCTTGGCAAAAATGTCCCTTGAGTGACTGTTTTTAACACATGCTCATGAATTTTTGATTCGTCAAAAATTGTGGGCGTGGCAGGGCGGGGCTTATCAGACTTCGAGAAATCGTAAGATAATTATTCAAAAATCTTCTCCTCCTTAACCACTGGGCTAATTATTACCAAACTTGAAAGGAATGTCCCTTGGGTGACCCTTTTCAAAACTTGTTCGTGAATTTTTGATTTGTCAAAAATTGTTGGCATGGCAGGGCGGGGCTTATCGGACTAGGAGAAATCATGTGAAAAATCAATGGGGGGTATGATCACTTTCAGTGATATTCTAGTTTACAATAATTTAATTTGACATAATACTGACATATATATTTGTTTACAACAAAATTTATATTGTACACAATCAAATACACGAAGAACTCAGGTGAGCGATATCAGTGCCTTTCAGGCACTCTTGTTATTACATTTATTGAACATGCCCTTAAAAAGTGTCTAATTCTATACTTTTTAATGATCAAAAAGTTCTTTGTTGTTTTACATTAATCCAAAGATATGCCAGGGCATATTAATGGGTTATTGTAAAACTCCTGTAAGTTTATCTTACCATACATGGACTTACAAGAGTTTTGAACTGAATTTTTCAATGAATAATATGGAAGAATTATTACTTTTTACTTTAAAGAAAATTTTCGG
This sequence comes from Fragum sueziense, assembly GCA_963680895.1. NCBI lineage: Eukaryota > Metazoa > Mollusca > Bivalvia > Cardiida > Cardiidae > Fragum > Fragum sueziense. The sequence continues at coordinate 84,839,946 of OY804592.1, read as the reverse complement.
ATAGGAGTGAAGTAGGTTTAGGCAATAATTGTCTAGACGGAGCATCCTTAACCTTTCCCCAATGATAAAATACTAGTGATCCAAACTCAAAAGTGAAGCAGCCAACAAAATATATATGGCGCAAAACTAAACATTTTGTATACACATGATAGTTTAGAAATGAAGAGGGAAAAGAAGAAAATGCTGATTATCAGCATTTTCTTCTTTTCTCTCATTATTTTCCAGATCTTTATTTACCAGGACCATCATTAAAAATGTCTAGACTGTAGCACATTAAAGGTGTATAAACAGGACCCCGGGACTGTTTAGTCACAGTGATAATATTTATTACATGTTTTACTATACTTTTCTTTACTTTAGATGCAGATCAGTTATATTGTTACCCTTGTTTCTATAAAAGTGTAGACATAGATTAGCATGTTCCTTTTATTTATTGGGGAGGGGGGATTTATTTGGATCAGTGCAAAAATGATTAACCTTAAAAAAACTTAATTAACACTTAAAATTTGATAAACCATTTATTGAATCATTAAAAGAAAACCCTGAAGAAAACAGTTTATTAGATATTTAGAGATTTTGTCAACTGGAATGATGGAAAGTAAATCTGAATGAGGAAAAAAGCACCTGGTATAATTCAGTTTAAAAGCCTGTATTTTGTTACAGCATTAAGTGCTAGATTTACAAGCTAGTGTATTGTATTACTGCTGTATTTGGGCCTCGCCCATATAGGGAGAGCAATAAATAATGCTGGGATTGAAAGAAAAATGGCATGTTGGAAGTTATCTTCCCTCTGGCCTACAGTTTTAGTGAAAGTGTATACCTTTTTTCCCCCCAAACAAAGCACAAGCTTCTTCTGTGAAACAAAAATGAATTTTCATTTCATAATCCCTGTTTGAATCATTCACAAATTTATAAACCCTTTCCAAACTGTCTGAAAAGGAAAGGGCACAGTCATTATAAGCTCCAAATATCCTTTGTATGAGGCTATACAAGATTGGAAGTTTTATGAAGGATGAATAGGCCTAAATTCCATTAGAAGAAACTTGCTAGAATTCCACTGGAAGAGAGTTGCTAGAATTTTGTAAGCTAGCATTTGCTGGAGTTCTATCAGCATAGTTGCTAGAATTCCAGTGGCAGGCAGTTGCAAGAATTCCATAAGCAGGGGGTTGCTAGAATTCTTGATTAGCAGACAATTGCTAGAATTCTATCAGCAGGCAATTGCTTGAATTCTATTAGTGTACAATTTCTAGAATTCTATTGGCAATCAGTTGCTAGAATTCCATTGGCAGGTGGCTGCTTGAATTCTATTGGCAAGACAATTGCTAGAATTCTATTAGCAGGCAGTTTGCTTGAATTTTATTAGCAGACAATTGCTAGAATTCTATTGGCCGACAGTTGCTAGAATTCTCTACGCTGGCTGTTGATAGAATTCTATTAGCAAGACAATTTCTGGAATTCTATTGGCAGTCAATTGTTTGAATTCTATTGGCAGACAGATGCTAGAATTCTATTTGCAGACAGTTGATAGAATACTATCAGTAGACAGTTGCTAGAATTCTATTAACATACATTTGCAGAATCTCTAATGGCATGTAATCCTATTAGCAGAAAGTTTCTAGAATTCTTTAAGCATACATTTGCTGGAATTCTAGTAGTAGACAGTTACTAAAATTTTATTAGCAGACAGTAGCTAGAATTCCATTGGCAGACACTTGCTAGAATTCAAATAGTAGGCGGTTGCTAGAATTCTCTTAGCAGACAATTCCAGGAATTCTAAAAGTGGCAGTTGCTGGAACTCTATTAGCAGACTGTTTCTATGAATCAATTAGCAGGCAATTGCTAGAATTTCATGAGCAGACAATTACATTAGCAAACAGTAGCTAGAATTCCGTTAACAGACAGTCGTTAGAATTCTATAAGCAGACAGACAGTTGAGTTGCCGGAATTCTGTTAGCAGGCAGTTGTTTGATTTCTGTAAGGAGGTTGTTTGTGGAATTTTCAAAGCAGTCAGTTGCTAGAATTTGATAGCTAGGTAGTGACTAGACTATGATCAGAATTGATTTGTAAACAGCTGATCTTTGTCAAATAAGCTTATCGGAGCTGGACTGTATCAGCATTGGAAGGGGTTTAACCATTTCCCAAACAATAAGTTTTTAGAGTGATCCTCTTCAAAAACAGCCACAAATGACAAAATAGAGGTTATTAAAGATAGGATTTCATTTGTTTAAAATATTGCACAGAAAATATTGAGACAAAAGGAGAAACTGCTGGTTATCAGCAGTTTCTTCTTTTGTTTCAATGTTTTCCCAAGCCTTTTCTATTAGGGAGGTTAAAATCAGGTTTTGTTTGAGAAAGTGTAAAAATCAAGCCAGGATATTGAGAGCTGTTGATCTGTAAGTAATACATAGTCGGTTGAATAAACGAGTCTTCCTTTGAGTGTCAAATTTGACTATTCAGAAACCTATCCAAACATTTATAGTGTTAAACGTCAACCGAGCCCCACAGGTTTCAATTAACCCTTTCGGTAAATGGAACTTTGGTTTGTTGTAAAGGGGACAGTGCTTAAGAAAATTTTGAGACAAAAGAAGAAAATGCTGGTGAACAGCATTTTCTTCTTTAGTCTCAATATTTTTCCACCCTATCCTGAACTGTTAAGCAATATCTGATGTTGTGACAAATACGGTTGCTCCACCAGGAGTTGGTTTAACCCTTTCCCAAACAGCAAAATTTTAGGGTGATCCACTTCAAAAACTGCCACAAATGACAAAAGGGAAGTTATAAAAGATAGAATTTGTGTAAAATAAGGCAAAGAAAATATTGAGACAAAAGAAGAAACTGCTGGTTATCAGCAGTTTCTTCTTTTGTTCCAATGTTTTCCCAAACCTTTTCTATCAGGGACATCAAAACCAGGTCTTGTTTGGGAAAGGGTTAACAAGAGCTCCATGAGAGCTCTTCCAGTACACTCTAACCTCTAGGTTAAATGCAGATAGAACTGCATGAAGTATCACCATAATTATATCATAATACTGATGGATTGTACTTATTTTGCTGTTTGTATCATCTTGTTATTTGGACCATTCCATCATTTTGTCAAGTAGGAAAGGGTCACATGTGAAGTGAGCCCTGCTGGTTTCAATTTAAAGGTTGTTAGCGGTCATAATGATGGGGCTGCCTTCTGAATAATTCATGTGTTTAACCTTTATAACTAGCTATTCATAAAAAATCATGGGTGTCCAATGACCTTTCATCTGTTCAAATAGTTCACTATCTAGGAAGACTAAATGTAAATGTTGATGATTTTCTGCTTTGGCCCTAATTGACATTGATTTGCTTTTGGTCATTTGTCATGCAGGAAAGATTTTTCTGGTATTTAATCTCTGTGCAAAATTCTGAATGGGCTTCAGAGAACTTTCACATCCATGTAAAATTAAATGTCACAATTTTTTACACCACCACCATCACAAAAATGGTGTACACACAAGTTTGTAAATTGTTAATTGTCTTATTTTGTGCACTTTCAAATATCATTTATCATATGAACTTAAGATGACAGAGGTATTATGTTCATGTTGTGGTCAGACCTATCTGATGCTATCATTAATTTTGTCAATGTGAAAGAGAACTATGAAGGTCACGTTTCTGTATATTCGCTTTCATATGGGTATCCAAGTGTTATCATTTTGTTTTACAAATAGCGCATTGTTCCATGTGTAAGATTCAAATGCCTTAAACTGATGGGGTTTGTTTCGTTCTTCAAACCTAGATAATCCTGTTGATACATAGTAAACTAACAAGGGGAGAACATTGTGGACAAAGACAAAGTTAAGCAGATCCTATCTCATGTAATCATATCTTGACAGTTGATTCAATTAGTAGAATATGACCCAAGTTGGTGTCACGAAAATAGCTAATCTGAAAATCTGATTGTGAAGAAAAGACAAACAAGCGTTTAAATAGAGCTACAGAACCTGGTTAAAAATAATCTGATCAACAAGATTATAATTTACTTGTGTCATCCTGATCATACTTATATTTGCTATGGCAGGCAGCATAGACAAAGATCAGCATGCACAAATGTGCAGTCTGATCTAAATCTATATTACTTCCTACATGTCATTTAATCATTTGATTCATTAGTTACATAAACAAAACCATCAACTTAAAAGCTTTCAAGGAGAGATATTTGTTTGAAATACCAAGTTAGAGAAGAGCAAAGATTTCCGTCTAAAAGCTAAAAGAAATATTTTTAATCAACTGTTTAATGCCGGTGACACCGGATCTGTATTACAAGTATTGCCAGCCACTGGTTCAGTCTTTTGGATGATACTTTAAACCAAAGTCCATATTAAAAATTTCGCCAAAAAGAGCAAACATATTTGAACATTATCATAATCATGGTACTAGTTTATAGCTGGCATTCCAAATTGTTTCAGTCAGATTTCCTTACCAGTGCTATCACAATTTCATACTCTTGACATACCTATGCTGTTTGTTTACAATGCCTTTCAATGCAGGGGGTTCAAGCGCCTATTGAGAGAGTAGAATATAATTACAATATAATTAGAATAAGATAAGCATTAACAACTTCTGAATTGAAACAAATCCTCAGCTCTGGTATCTTTAGCTTTATCAGACAATGACATTTTTGGTGCTGTTCCAACTTGGTCTCATGCCCACGTTCATTTTAAAGAAGCAGTACAGACTCAAGGCAGCTGGAGTCAAATTCCTTTCTTACAGTTTAAGTTGCTTGTCAGTCATTTTATTTATTTGTGACAGTTTAAATGATTTATTAGTTTTGCGTGATGTCAGTTACGTTGAGGACCGCCATAAAATTTGTATCATTTTGTCAGCTTTTACAAAGTTGATATTAATTTTTTGGCAAGGAATCATAATGTAGCAAAAATTATTTTGACATTTTATGTAGGGGATGATATATAACACCATGACATTGTGTTTTGTAAATATATACTTTGTAATGTCATTTGCAAACAAAGCGTTTTAACAATTGCTTCACGAACCTGTATTTACATCATTTTGGCTGTCTTAGCGTCAAATTTTAACATGATAAGGCACCATATGTGCATTGCTCTTTAGTGCAGTCATTCATAATGTGATAATGCTGATTTCGTTCAAAAACTGTGTAACTGCAGCTTGTATCAACCTATCGTTACACAGTTTTGTATCAAGCTGTAGTTACACAATTTTGGAAAGAAAACAGCAACAAATTGTGCATGCCTGATGTCCTACCATCTAAAATAAATGTAAATTCTTTTTTTTTTTCTACTTACGAATCCGATTTGAAATCGGCACAACAGCCCTATGTTCAGTAAGACAAAACGTTAGCAACAGTCGCAACTTCTTTGACACAAAATTTACGGAATTGACCGAGTATTCGAATGAAACGGCTAACATTTTGTCTTCCTGAATGCAGCCCAGATGTGATCTACTATGTACACTGTCTTGTTTGCATTGAGAGTCTGATTTACACTCAAAGTAAATTTTCAAAAAGCGAAAATTATTATCAGCAATATCTATGATCATGATTTCAGTATAAATTCTTACAAAACAAGATGCAAACCATGTGAGTTATTACGTATTTTATCATGCGGCATCAGCAAAATTATATTCATTGCAATGAAATAACAAAAAATCTCATAAAAGGATAAACTTGTTTATTTATAAAGAAAAAGAAAAAAAGATGAAGTATTTAGCTATTGAACGGATGAGAAACTTTGTCATTCAGAAGCGTAAAGTGGGTTACTCAACCTTTTTCCAAACGACGAAACATTAGACTGTTCAAAGTTGTTGCAGATGAGGAAAAAGATGTTCGAAAAGAAATTATTTGTATACAAATTGGTAGAGAAAATATTGAGGCGAATGAAGAAAATGCTGATTATCAGCATTTTCTTCTTTTGCCTCAGTAATTTCTTAAGATTTTGTTATAAGTGACGTGAAAATGAATGTTTTGTTTGGTAAAGGGTTAATTTGCATTTTGCATTGTCATTCCCCTGTCATCTGCTACTGTTTGCCAATAACCTGGTATGATTACCTTCATTGATACGCCCAGTCACCCGATTTTGTCTCCTTTATTGAAAATTGTTGGGAAAATTGTCGTGAAATATTTAGGACAGTCACTTCTTTACATATTTTTTATGTGAATTTGTAAAGATAAAAAAATCTTTAAAGTTGTTGCAGTTTCCTTTGTGCAATCTAACCGATGGTAAATTTAAAGGTGTCCAGTGTGCAATCTTTTCAATGTTATATCTGCATTCGAACTATTATATAGGCCAAACAAAATGTCATGCTATGTTGCTTATGCACTTGCAGTCATTGTCCTTCCAGGGCTTGCATGCTTTTGTTAATAAGAAATGGAGCAATTATAATGTCAAATAAGCCATATTTGCAGTTACGAAATTAGAAATTTGCGAAATGACCAACAAATGCCTCCAACCTTTAGAATGGACATGGACAATATGCAAAAGAAAGTGTACAGACTTTATTTGATGTTAATTGTTATAGACAAAATTGAAAGAAACAAAAAACATATTCTTACATGGCACCAAGGATAGTTTTCTGACATCTTGTCAATAATAGCTTTAGGACCTGCTTTTCTTCACATGGTGAAACTAATAATATCTGTATTGTTAACCCTTTCCCAGACAAGACTGGGTTTTGACGTCCCTATAAAAACATGTTTTGGAAAACATTGAGGCAAAAGGAAGAAAATGCTGGTAACCAGCATTTTCTCCTTTTGCCGCAATATTTTCCTTGCTTTAATATACAACAATCACATTCTTCTTTTTGTCCTTTCTGTTGTCTTCAGTAGCTTTCAAATTGGACAACCCTAAAATTTTGCCGTTTGGGAAAGGGTTAAATTATAAAGAGCGGAAAAGATAGCCTGAATGCCTGATGATTCAGAAGTAATGGTATCACATTACTATCCAACAATTGAGGCTTCATAATAAAAGTTAATATAACACCTCTTCAATGGATTGATCATGGAGAACGATGACAACTGTATGAATAGATGGCCCATTAACAACATGTAGGTCCATTATTTTTTCACAGATTTATTGGCTTAGGAAGCAAGAATTTCACCTTAACCCATTCTCAAACAATCTTTACAGAGAAAGATTTGGAAATTAATGGGAGAAAAAAGAGGATAATTTGCTGACAAAGTGACCACGAACATTTCATTATTTTCCTATATTTCTATGCTATGAAACCATGAAATTCACTGATAAAATGATCAGCATTCTTTTATTGAATTATTATTCATTTCTGTTAGGTCTAGCCTTAACTTCCACCCAGTGGTAAAAGGTTTACTTTGCAATACCTCCATTCCCAAGCTTCTGGATAGGGAGGTAATTGCAGGGATTCAAATTTATTCATGATTGAAATTTATTTGCCAAAATAACAAAGCATATTTAACCTATTTTCAAAGATACTAAGATATTGGCCCACTCTCTTTTCCAAAATTTTGATTTATTTGATAGCAATCACCATGGCCTTGTCTTGACGATAATATTCTATCCTGTAGCTTTTAGAACAAAGTTTTTTAAAATAATCAAGGCACACTATTATTGAACTGTTGGATGTTGCACTTTTAATGCTTTTTTTTTCAATTGACGCTAAACATTTCCCCTGACTAGAATTCAAACTTGTAGCAAGCCAAGTTTTTGACTTTTCCCTATCTATTTAGATTCAACCATGAGCAAAAACTCGCTCGGATGTTGTATGGATTTTTGATGTGTCACACAAAAAACAAGTTGTCAATTTTCAAGTCCGGATCTTTTTAATTTTATGCATTAAAGGGCAAGAAGTATGTAATATGTTTGCATTTAAATGTTTAACATGTGTTGCTTGAATCAGAATTACGTGTAACTGCATGACAAGGAATTCATTATACAAATTTTAGATTGAGATGAAAAGAAATAGATTGCCTTTTAAGATCAAAATTAAGAATGATTTAGCGCATTTTTGAATCACCCTTTTTTACTGCAAGATCTTGATGAGTTGCAATTTTCAATCTTTGGCTCATCAGATCAAAATGTTTACCCTCTACAAAACAGTACTTTTTTGATGCTGATAGAGGAGATTTTAGAACTATGGGAGATTAAAGATGAAAATGCTTATGACCATATGACAGACCTTTAGTAAAACCTTTTTGATTCCATATGACTATGTAGACCTTTAGTAAAACCTTTTTGATTCAATAGTACAATAAATGAACTGAAAATACAAAAATGAAAGTCAATAGCTTGGAATTTAGTCAGAGAGTATATGTGGACTAATTGGATGCATTTTGCTCTTTCAGCTTCGCTTTTTTCAAACATACATTATCAGAATCTTTTTTTAAAAAAAGTAAGCCAAGTTAACAGTAGATTACATAACAAATATGTTTGGTATTTGTGTCCCATGGCAATGTCAGTGGGTTATGTTATTACGCTGTTTATATTGTGTACGATATTGTCAACAATGCAATCAAAAGAGGATTTTTCAAAGGCTGTAGTGTAAAATCTTATCATATCACACCTATTCAAAATTACATTTTGAATTGCATGTTAGGTAATAAAAATTGTTCCCAAGTACTGAATTGTTCCCACTTGACAGCAATCCGATAAAGAGAGAATTTAATCATTTATCCTTTTCCAAAATAACAATTTTAAACTGGTCCTTTCTGAAAGGTGACAGTTACAGACGATAACAGTTTTGGTAACAAATTTGAAATTGATGTAAATTGTTACACGGAAAATATTGAGGCAAAAGACAAAAATGCTGCTTATCAGCATTTTTTCTTTTTTTTCCTCAATATTTTCCCAAACTTTTTCTATAAGGGACATGAAAAGTAGATTTTGTTTTGGAAAGGGTTAACAAATTGATATGTCCCCTGTAATTTGGACCTCTTGGTTGCCACTGAAAGTCTAATTGCATGAAAATATGTTGTAAATATTTTAGCTTAATTTGTTAAAGAACAGTATCTAGGTGCACAAGGCATGTCAGTTGATGGCTTCACCTTTTCCAAAACTATACCTAGCTTGTACAACCCATGTGAAAGATACCACCCATCTTTGGTAGCACTACATGGATAGAGTGCCTTTGGACAGAAGTTTTTGTTGTTTTCAATTCTTGCTTTACAAACAACGTTCAGTCTTGAATTTGCTCGCCACTATATGGCAAGGCCAAAAACATGAGTTATCCTGAAGAAAAACTACATATTTACATCAATCCCTTCCCAAACAAGACCTGGTTTTGACGTCCCTAATAGACCAGGCTTTGGAAAACATTGAAACAAAAGAAGAAACTGCTGATAACCAGCAGTTTCTCCTTTTGTCTCAATATTTTCTGTGCCATGTTACACACAATTCCCATCTTTAATAACATTTGTGACCCGTCACGCTAAAAAGGACCTTATCCGAACTTCAAAGATCCAAATTTTGACAAACTTGTCAGACTCAGCACAGGTTAACCAGATGCTGTATTCGAAAAATGAACGTGGAGTAAGATAGGGAAAACATTCCAGATATCAAAAATTGCATACAAGTGAAAAGTGTCGGCCCTAGTCTGGCTGCGCGGACTGCGCAGACTGACTAGGGTCGATAGTTTTCACTCATCCGGTAAGGTCCCTTTTAGGGAGACGGGTCACATTTATTTTGTCGTCTGCAACTCCTTTGAATTTGGACCACCCTAAAATTTTGTCGTTTGGGAAAGGGTTAAAGTTATCTTGATCATGATAGTGCAATGAGGGCTTCCCAAATAGATTATGGAAAGGATAGAAAAATTCAGTTTTTGCAATATCATACCATAATACCACTTTAGGGTCAAGATTTTAGAACTAAATATGTTTGAGAATGTGGGTGATCTTCAAGTTAGTTAAATATCATATGCTTGATCTTAACCTTGATTATCTAAGTGTTCGTGCAAAACTATAGTGTAAATGCACACTATTTATTCCTTTTTCACTATGAATAGTCTGTTGCTTTTCACCTAGCAATTGAACATGGTGATTAGGTACTCAACGCAACCATGATCCACTTAAGGTTATAATTATACTCATTTAAATTCTATCAGAAATTCAAAGCAATGTCAAACTTCTCATATACATGGTAGTATCCAATAAAACATACATCTAATCAATCAATCAATTAATCAATGAATTATTATTGATAGACCAATCAAGTTTATTGGGTTTCCTGCTGTACCTGAAAAGAAATAACGGAAGAAAAGAGTCAGTAAAAATGTCAGCTGAGTATGAAAATTTCTCAGAAGGGGTAGAAAGTCAATGGGACCTCTGGTTATGGACCAAAGAATGCAGACGATGTTAAAGTTTACATGGATTAATCCCCAAGTATGCTTTTAAAGATTATGTAATTTAAATACTTCAAGTCAGAACCTTTCAAAATACTTCAGTCTAGATTATCATTGTAAATAAATGGGACTTAAAAATGTTTAAACAGTATCATTTTTAAAACAGAATTACTTTTGACCTCATTCTTATGCATGTGAAATTTATATTGTCACTTTTCTTCACAAACTTTGTAACTACAGCTTGTTTTAAGCTGTAGTCACAAGCTTTTGGAAGAAAAGTAGTGATATGTGAATGTTTATGTATGACTTAACCCATTACCAGACGACATAATTTTGGACTGGTCTGAATTCAAAGAAGTTGCAGACAACAATATAATGTAATGAAATAATACTTTTTTTGGTCTTTTTGTATGGAAAATATTGTGGAAAATGAAGAAATTGCTTGTCACAAGCAATTTCTTCATTTTCCACAATGTTTTCCAAAGCTTTTATCTTGTGGGGTGTCAATAGGCGTCATTATGTGGTAATGGGTTAATGTTGGTTTGCAACCAAATGTATTATTTTTTCAATTAGATCCCATCATATTTATTGTCATTATACTCACAACAGTTTCTGTCATACAGTTTTCTGCATGACGTTGTCATGATATTTATGCACCTCTTGAAAAGTTTCTTGGGGCAAAGTATACCTTTGGGGAGCATTACCCTGTTCAGATAAAACTAAAATAATGTGATTTGAAAATAAGTTTAATATTTTTACAATTATTCTGAATAGATGTTTCTTTGTGAACAATGAGAATGTCACTGTGTAAATAGTATATTTTATTTAACTAAATATTTAGTAATACTTAATGATGGCACTTTAGTTCATAAGGCACCGCCCAACTACGCAATCATAGAACATTGACATAACTAGGGTGTAATACAATAATATATTGTCGATTCCATTAAAAAAGCTGTAACTACAGCTTGAATTATAATAATGAGCATTTTTGTATGAACCCAAGTGTATGTAAGCCTGTGGACTGTTTGCAAAATATGCATCACTCAGATGTTTCATGGACATATTTTGGCATTCAAAATGTGGTCTTTTTTGCATTTTACATCATCAATGTTGATTATGTTTCAGCCAGCATTGAATACCTTATGATATTAAGCATTATATCCTTTCATGTTCATGTCATTGGTCTTAAAAGTTAAATTCTTATACATGTTCATAATTCATTTGACATTGTGCTGATAAGTAAAATGAAATTAATACAGGGATGTATGTAAAATAGAACAAGAGGGATGCATGTAAAATAGGACAAACCATTTATTTCTTTTGCATTTTATTATTGTTGAAAAAATTTCAAGATCTCATAATGACTATAGAAAACCCCAAATAGCACTTAAGAAACCCTGTTGAAGAATGATTTAATGTCTAATTTGACAGCCAAATTCATCTTTCAACAATTGAACTGAGGAGGCTTTAAAGGCATTAACAAGATTTACATATATATTCATATCTGAGGATATATTACCTTACATCCTTTATTGATAGAAAATATGTCAAGATCGTCTTGAAAACCTTTGAAGAATTGGGACTATTGGCCCTGTGATATGTCATTTTAAATGCCAAGTCATTGCATTACAAGATATTTTAATAGCAAATTAAGGACATTTTGAAAATTGAAAACTTTGTCAAAGTAAAGTGCTGGTACACCATACATCTGATTACAGTTCTTTAGATTTATCAGTCATGCCAGTTTCGAAATTGCAGTTGTTACTTTTTAAACATTTTAAAATCTGTTGAGAATATTAACTGTCTAATTTTTTATGTCTATCAAAAAGAAATAAAATCAGGTCAAAGTTTGTGTTTAAAGTTGAAGTTACTAATTAGGTAATCATTTACGCTGTAAAGATCCTCATGTGATAATAAAGTATAGAAAGCGGTTAATTGTTTATAATTGATGAACATTGTGTCATAACATGAACAAAGACAAAGAACATTGTCATTATACACAGATGTGACAGCTTACTAGGAATGATTCTTCCGTTAGAGGGTCACTCTGGTGCAAGATAGATCTACAGGTGAGCAAATTATTGTCGCTTTCCCTACAAAATCCTGTAATTGCGCCTTAAACGTTTTTGAGGAAAAACGACAAATAGTGGATCATCTTTATCTTCCTGCCATAATTCTATTCATTTCTTTGATTGCTTGCCACAAAATCTGACTTCTGAAGTAGTTTTGGGAATTCATGTTTCAAAAACAATGTGCATGCAGGCATTGTTGTTGCCTGTCATATGACCATCTTTCTAAAATATGTATAGCCTGTATACAGTTGGCGCCACATCATATGGCACAATGTTTATATTTTGTTCCAAAGTAATTGAACGTTAAACAAAATATAAACATGTGCCATACGATGGTGCACCAACTGTAGAGGACAGCACTAAAAGTTTGTTATTATTCCTGTAATGTAGAGAATTTTCTTTGATCTTGGTATGTAAAGCACAGGTGTCTTATAACATTTTCAAACTGATCACCCTTTATGATTTCAAAAATTATTTTAAGTGAAAAATATCTTTCTCTATGTACTTGTGAAGCACTACCATATAGGAAAAATTGGGTGTGGAGACATTGCTGAACATATTAATTCATTCTGAAACTAAAGATCCCTGTGCTATAACCTATTGCTTGTACTTATATTATAATTTTTATTTGATGCTAAGTTCTTTTTTGCAAGATGATGTAGCGTCAAGACATGTGCTCAATGTATAAAGCAACAAACAGAAAAAATATTGTCTTCACATTAATACCAAGCTAAATTGACCAAACACCAATTGATAGATCGCTCCGCCCAACATAGAATCAAAGACAAACAATGGGGAGCATCGGTATGTCAATAGTTTTGATTGTCAGAAACTGAATGCATATCCACTTTTGTCTATTAAGATTTAACAAAAATAGATTGAAATTTATTTATAGACATGGAAGGAAGTAAGATGATAATTTATTTGAGGCTGCAATCATAAATATGTTTTACACAATGATTATTATGCTGCACAATTATTATTATGCACATTTTAAATCTTCGTGAATGGTTATAGAGCATGAACATACAATGTAACGGAGATAGATTGACACCCAAACCATTTGTATGCAAGCTATCTTTAATATTTAGTATGATTTACTAATGCAATAAGGAACTTGTGTGGCTTTTTTCCCATCAACCATGATTTAGACTATGAAAGATTTTTTTTTCAACTTCCTCAACACTCTTATCCCATAACTACTTATATATAATATATATATATCATAGACTTTGTCATAATCAACTAAGATTTGAATCTTGGACCCCTCTGTCCCAAAGCAAATGCACCGACACCTGACTACATGATATAAGATATCATCTGCAGCTTAATGATATTAGGGTTTTTTTGCTTGATAGTCACCCATTTAGCATTTTGATAAATATCAAGGTCGCTCTGTTTCATAAAAGTTTTTGTCTGTATTTAACGTTTTTCAGGCAACTTCAGGGGTTTTTAATGACGCAAAAACTAACTTGAGGGTGGGAAAGTTTATCAGGCCCGGTGGTAAGAAGATCATAATGTTGATACGGTAATCACCTTCAAGTAGCGCTGTAAAAATGCATTTTTTATGCATGAAGGTAAACATGGCTTACAGTAATGCTAAATGATCGGTGCATAGGTTATCAGGCTATTTCTTTGATGTAAAATGATTAATGTAGATTTTAAGCAGCCTTAGAGCAAAAGATTGTAGGGATAGGTATTTTATTAATGCCTACTTTGCTGTTTTATGCTTATCCAGCCAAAATAACAGTGCTTGTTGGCCATTACCTATGCAACTTTGGTGCAAATAATTAATTTCATAAACCTTGTTATCCTAATGTGAATACTCCCACCTTTTCTGTGCAAATTGTATAGGTTAGATTCTGTTGTGATTTCAGTTCTTGCAGCCCTTTGATTTTGAAATTACGTTTTTGATTAGAATTCAGCATGGTAATTTTAACAGCTTGTAAGACAGAAAATCTTGAATCTGTACTGTAAACTCCTTCTCAGGGTGATATCCATGTAAACAAGAATATGCAAAATAAAAAAAAAAAAGTTTTAGACAAGAGCATTTCCCAAACAATCTTGTTTTCACATCCCTTTTAGGAAATATTGTGGAAAACATTGTTAATCAGCTACTTCTCATTTTGCCCCAATTTTTTTCATGCAATTCTTTTTAATTGCTTGAATATTATGCAATGAGTGTTTATTGTGATGCTGCTCATTCTTGTTTCACAGCCTGTCTCGATGAAAAATTACAAAATACCAGTTGTATGATGACATTGCCATAAATAAACTATACATAACAAAGAAAGAATAATATAATGTTAACACATTTTGAACTGTTTCCCAAATGGCAAAACTTTTACACTAGTTCAATTTGAATGATGCTTGTGATGACAATGGATGTTGAAAAAGTTTGTGTAAAACTTAGCAAAAATATGCTTTAATTAGCGTTGCCATTGGTCAGCTCTTTCTACCATTACAACACTACTACCTACTGAGGGTTGATATTTCAGAAAGGGTTAAATAGTATAAAAAATAGATTTTGACAGAAGTCTTTAATATCAGATCTAGGTGACCCGAAAATGTTTTAATAATTTGGGACAATGAGGACTAAATTCAAGTACATGCATGAGAAACAAGTCTGCCTTTATGAATGAATACAGGTTTGATGTAAACAGGCATGTTGAACCCTTTCTAGAAGCTGGGTAATGATAATCATGCTTGTCCAAATTGAAACAAGTCGCTGAAGATAATTGAAATATTTTGAACAAACATTCTCGATACTGATTCAAGTGCTGGTTGGTTATCAGCATTTTCAGTTCTTTTAGCTCAATGTTAACCTTTATATATTCTATTACATACATCAAAACAATGTCTTGCTTGGGAAAAGGTTAAAGTAAATTCACTTTGATGTTATCTTGTTATGTCAGAAATAATATATAATTACACATGCTTCTTGTCTCATTTGGGAATTTCTTAGTGTAATATGATCTATCCTAAAAGCAATGTGCTTCTGTGTGAATAATGTAACAGGTTTTGTCATAATGTATTCAGAAATATTCAAATGAGTGTGAAGCTATTATGTCTCTGCCTTTCCTCATCCAGGATCAAGAAATAATCAGGACCTAATGGTGTTTGATACACCACATTTGACACCAGTATGGATTCAGATCAGATTGAATCTATGGCAGCCTGATCTATATTCATGCTGCTGTCATAGAGTTGCCATGTCGATGTCTCAGCGCAAAACGGTTGTAACTGCCTATATTTTTATAGGCAGTTACAACCTTTTTGCGCTAAGTCATCATATTGGAATACAGCAGAGATCTTGATCAGCATATCTATGCACAGCCTGACAGGCTATAATCTGGATCAAATTTCAAATGGGCAACTTTTCTAGATCTCTATCATGATCATTTGGTTAAACAAGTGAACATGCATGTTTCAATCAAAATAGAGTATAATCATTTTTCGTTTTCTCCCAATGCATTCCAAACAATCATCAGCAACCATTATGCATTTAATGATGTGGTTTTTGTCTTTTGCACATACCTGTCAACTTTCACCAAAAAATCGTGACTAACACGAATTCAAGTGCAGGATTTCATCACACGCACGAATGGTCTAAAATCGCTAAAAAACACGATTTTCCAGCAATCACACGCTTGTAATTTCTGTCTGCCATTATTGTTTATCATTGTGAAATTGCACCCTTACTCGTTCAATTAGCGATTATCTTGTTTATTGTCACCTTCCTTGATTGACAATCAAAACGCGCCGATGCGTTAACTCGACGATCTCGGGGAACGACTTATTACCTTACAAATGGGGTAAGTGTAAGGCGTGGCTAATATCGACAAGTCAACCAATCAAAATGCGCGATATGTTATCGAGGGGCAGTTTTCCGATAATCTGTCGATGACAATTAGTGCTTGCCCATTCAGTTGTAAACAAACTGCGATTATCGAGTTTATCTTCGCAATTCTACCATTTAACAAGATTTAATGGATGATGAACAACTAATATAACAGCTTTCACTGAGAATATCAGTTCGATCGTGGGCCACCGCTTCGATAAGATACTTTACCTTCCAGAAAATCGGTATTTCGCTCTCGTAGGTTGTTTCGCCCCATTATGTTTTGCGGTTTACCTTACCTTACATTCAACGATATTGCACTTCTAATGGTTTCTGATACGCAAAATAACCGCGATATGGTCGTACAGGTATTATTTTGCATCATTTACCAGACTTAAAGAACAGAAAAATAAAAAGGAAAGAAAAAAAGAAAGGAACTTGACAATTGCTTACATAACAGGCTACAGAAGAATTTTTTTTTAAGCATAACAGAAAGTTTGAACAAATTGGTTGGTGAGAATTGCTTGGAACAAAGGATGTCTTGTTTCCCACAATAATTATCCTTGATGAACTTTGCTATTTAACTATTCTCCTTTTGTAAAGAAATAAAATGATAAATATAAGACCAAGAGAACAAGCTACTGTCATTGTTTAAAGACTCAAGTTGAAGAAACACTGCAAAAAAATCTCACTCCTAAAAGTTGAGGTGAAATCACTCCGCGCAAAATACACCCGCGAAAATTCCTCATTTAAAGGTCGCCGGGCGCAATCTCACTCTTTGAAATTTCCAAAAGTTGACAGGTATGCTTTTGCAGTAGCTTTCAATTCGTACCTGTCTACATTTTGTAGTCTGGGAAGGGTCAAATTTGCATTGTAAAACAGGTAGGGTGTGGCCTGCCACTCATTGTTATGCTATGTGATGTGAATTTTAGATTAGTTACAAAGATAAAGTGCATGTTTTTTTGTATCAGATTATTTCATTTTGTGGTTTTTGTATCAAATTTTGTCATTTCTCTTGCTCCATATTGAATAATGTGGTGGATTTTTTTTGCAAAAATTGCAGTTTTGATAAAACTGCTACAAAAACTTTAGATTAAATTATCAAGCAGCAGCATCCTTATAAAATATGTTAAATATCGGTATGTAGGTACATTGCATGTAAAAAAATATTGACCACTCCCTTTCTCATCTACAAGGTGGCCTGTCCGAAAAATGTATGACAAATCGTTGGTGGGAAGTCAAAACCTCCTAACTCCAGCTTATTCAAGCTGTAGTCATGATGTTTTGACTCTCCACCAACGATATAATGCATCATTATACATGTATTATACAGCCCTAACTAGCGGGTCTGTTGAAGGAAAGATTTCAGAAAAAAAAGTTTTCTTGTAACTTAAAAGGACGCAGGCTGAATTATATAAGCATCAGAACAACATTTCATCGGTGTAAATGCAAAACCTCGTATGTCGATTCTTGCGATTTTCAAAGTACAAACTTGTGTGCCCAGTTTAGACAATTCTCACTGGTTTTGAGATATTTGTACTGATCAGTATTATTGACACTTTATTTGTGAACAATATGTCAAAATTTTAAGTAAAACATTTCAGCTTTGGAAAAGTTATTATACCTTTTTCCCTCCCCTTTAAAATTTTCCAAAAACGAGATACCGGATTTTGCATTTACAACGACAATTTGCTTACAGGTTGAACTATTCATGGGATATTTCTTGTGTAAAAAATCTTTACCTCTTTTCGACTAATTTACATGGGTCCTTTTAAAAATTTTATAAAGCTAATATATTGGTATTTAGATACATGTACATTGCATGCAAAAAGGAACTTCACGACTACAATTTTCTTGGTTTTAGTTACTTCTCAAGGTGTCCTGTTCCAAAACTATATGACATATAGTAAAATACCTATCCATATCTTTTGGGTATGTTGGTATGTCTGTACATATCATTTGAAAAGGTACTAGAAAGTCCTATCATTAAAATTTGCAAGTTTCAGATCTTCTAGAAGGCTTTTTGTGGGTCTGTCCAGAAAGAAACTTTTTCCACATGACTTTAAATTTTGTGAATATAGGCTCATATTTAGATGTGAAGATATGCATGCAAGCAGACACTTTGATACATTTCTAGATGGGGTGTCCCCAAAACCATATGACACATGGTAATATATCCACCCCATCTTGTTGGCACATCCTGGTAGGAACCTTAAGTGCAATGGTGCTCATTTTCAGAATACATTTGGCAACACATTATGGGAAAGGAAACCATTGTGGTTACATTTCAAGGTGTCCTGTCCACAAACCCATATGACATATGGTAATATATCCACCCGTATCTATAAGGGTGGGACTGTGATTGTAAAAGATAGTTGTAGATTAGCACAACAAGCATTGTTTACTGTTTGACTAATGAGTTTTTACTCTGACAAGAAGCCAAAAGGTGCTATTGTATTTCATGGTTGTGTACTACCTATATCCTTTTTCCCAAACTTGTCTTCAGTAGTCCTAACTGCAAAGGCTTTGGAAAATATTAACAAAAAAATCAGAAAATGCTGATACCAGCATTTTCTTCTTTTCCTCAATATCTTTTCCCCTTTAAACGTTTGAAAACTGCTTTAGATGACTTTGTTGTCCCAATTGAAATACTATTTAATTTGGTGAGGCTTGAAAGTTTATATTTTGTGAAAGTGTTTTGAGTTGAAATACATGTATGAGGAGCTGTCTAGTTGATAACTTGGTCTTCTTCATGTCATACCCTTACCTACAGAATCTTTCACTTTTATTTAAAAAATGTGAATTTTTTATTGGACATAGAGCCAAATACTGTTTTATTGTTCCATTATTGTGTACTGTCTATTGGTTGCTGTCTTATTAATATGGCTTGATCTTCCACATGACACTGCATCACAATTGAAGAAACTACATTGTCATTTTAGAAAACAAGCAACCATCTTATATCAGGGGCGTAACCAGGAAATTTTAAATTATACGCACATGCGGAAGGCGTGCAAGAACGAGCGCTGTAGCATCGTAGGCGCGAGTGTGGGGGGGGGGAGAGCACGAGAGGGGGTCTTCCCCTCTCATTGGGGGGGGGGGGGGTTCGGGGGGCCTCCCCGAGAAAATTTTGATATTCAGGATGGCAGCAGAACGATTCTGAGCCTTCTTTAAGACAGAATTTGAGCTTCATTCGAAGTCATTTTTTAAGGAATTATAGTTATTTGACAATGACATTGCTTTTTTACATTACGCACATGCGTAGTGTGCGTAATGGGCGTTACGCCCTTGTATATTATGCCCAAAACTTGCTTCTTTGTAATCAACTTACATGTATCTCATAGAAATTCATTTTCTTTTACCTCATGTAATTTTCTATTTTCAGAAACACACAGTATGGCAGCCTGGCCCCTGTACAGTATGCACCTGCGAGGACCCCATTGTCTCTTGTGAAACTATACGATGTACAGATCCAAATTGTGATTTTGACAAGGTATGGTACTAGTTAAATACTTAGTTACACTTGGAAAACATATTTTTGCCTAAATCATTTTTTTCAACATTACAAAATATCAGACTTGCAATCCAAACTGTTTTATATAGATTTGAAACACAAATGTACATCTTTTGCTTTCATTCTACATGTCTTCGGGTTTGCAGAAGCCAAATTCTAGTAATGGAGTTTTCATGGCAAGTACTATCCATGGTACAAAAACAAATAAGCAGTCTATAAGAAATATAATGTTTGATCACAACAAAATTTATATTTCTGGAATTTCCTAATGGAAAAGTATGAAAAGCAAAAGTTTTTCACATGGTCTTAGTTCTGCTCTGTATAATGGTGGTTGTCTATATTGTCCATGTTATATTGTCCATGCTATATTGCCCATGCTATACTGTGCTATATTGTCCATGCTATATTGTCCATGCTATATTGTCCATGCTATATTGTCCATGCTATATTGCTCATGCTATATTGTCCATGCTATATTGTCCATGCTATATTGCCCATGCTATACTGTGCTATATTGTCCATGCTATATTGTCCATGCTATATTGCCCATGCTATACTGTGCTATATTGTCCATGCTATATTGCTCATGCTATATTGTCCATGCTATATTGTCCATGCTATATTGCCCATGCTATATTGTCCATGCTATATTGTCCATGCTATATTGTCCATGCTATATTGTCCATGCTATATTGTCCATGCTATATTGCCCATGCTATATTGTCCATGCTATATTGTCCATGCTATATTGCCCATGCTATATTGCCCATGCTATACTGTGCTATATTGTCCATGCTATATTGTCCATGCTATATTGTCCATGCTATATTGTCCATGCTATATTGCCCATGCTATATTGTCCATGCTATATTGTCCATGCTATATTGCCCATGCTATATTGCCCATGCTATACTATGCTATATTGTCCATGCTATATTGTCCATGCTATATTGCTGTGTTTCAGGGAGAGTACCTACAGATTCCAGCAGACAGTTGTTGTCCAGAATGTGTGCCACAACTAGCATCATGCTCATATCAGGATTCTACAGTACCTGTAAGTTATTGCTCTCTGTTAGTATACCCATCTCGGACATCTCTTTTTCTAAAATATTCTGAGGCTCTTCTATTGTCATCTTATACTATTATGAGGTTATTTAACATGTCTTTGTACAATACTGAATTCTATTGGATGAGTACAATGCAGAACGAGGCTATATTTGGACGAGCCGATACAAAACATAAAACATGACAAAGATTAATTTTGTATAAAAAATAAGATCGAGATCTAAATACTTTTAAATAGAATTCCAACGTGAAATAAAAAAGGAAGAAAAACAACAAAGGCTTATGTCATGAAAAAAATGTAGGTTACATGTACATTTCTAACACTGTGAAATATACATGGCATCTGACATTTAATCTATTTTTATCGATTTATGTTTGTCTCAAAAGATTGAATAGACCGTCATATGACAGTGTGAAATGTACATGAAATTTGTCATATAAACTATCTATCATGCCAAGCGTAAATCAACAATGAAAACATTGACAGAAAAGCAGAAATTGCTGATAAACGGCAAATCTCCTTTCTCTTAGAATTTTTTTGTCAAGCCTTTTAATGGGTATCAAATCCAGGTCTTGTTTGGGAAAGGGTTAAGTGTGATTTTTATCATTGCTGCAAATTAAATGCGTTACAATTCAGAAATGTTTTGAAATGAAAGTAATCTCTTTCGTGATGTTTAAAATCATTTTCTCCTTTTGCCTTAATGTATTCCCAATGTGTTTTTTTCAATCACAGAATCAAAGCTATGTCTTGTTTAGGACAGTGAATTCAAAATATCATGTTGAAACAAACATTCAACTCTAATGCACAATTTTGCTTTTGCAGACTATAACGCTACTAAGGGAGATTACTCTTTGATGCGAATATGGATATTTGGTATCGCAGCCTCGATTTGGGAAAAATCCATATTTGTACGGTTCAATCGATATTTGTAGGGTTCAAATGAGTGCAATGCATATTTGGAGGGTTCAACCGGTGCATCGTACAAATATCGATTTGGCCGCTTTGGAGTATCGAGAATCTCGTGCGTTCACGCTATAATATTATTATCTCGTGCGTACAATACGGCTCTAGGTATTGTATACTCACGTGGTACGAATGGGACGATTTCATTGGTTTACTAATGTAGGGTGTGAAATAATTAGAATTACTGGTATTAAAGCAGTTTTGAAATGTTCAGCTGCAACTTACTGGGACGGGTTCGAATGCCTTTATAGACATTAAAATCATACCTTATAAACAATTGTCTCTTAGAAAATTGATGACTCTAGATCAATTTACCATAGTAAATCTTTCTTGTCAATGTCATGAATAAAGTAGAAAGTTAAATGTCGGTATAGCCATCTTGGCCAACTCTTTTTCTGAAATACTCCAAGGCTTGTTTATTGTCATCTTAGATAATACAGAATTACAGATGTTTAAGCAGTTCAGAAATGTTCAGCTGCCAATTATGGAAAAATGTCCAAATGCCTGCAGACATTACATTCATACCTTATATAGACAATAATTTATTGTCTCTCAGAAAATTGATGACTGTAGATCAGTTTACCATAGTTAATCTTTCTTGTCCTATATCTTTTATTCAATGTCATGAGTAAAGTAGAACAGCACAATTTATATAATTTGGAAGTTAATTTGATAAAGTAAGCCTCTAAAGCTCATCTTCATTGCTAGAGTACATTATCTTAAGACTTGTTGTATTTTTTCCAGCATAACATGGAGTGAAACCCTGTTTCAAATGTATATGTATTGATGGGGATATATACACAACAGGATATATACACAACAGTACCTTTTGTGAACTATGTAGACTCTTAACACAAACATTACACATTATTCTATATTCCAGCATAACACAGAGTGGAGCCCTGAGCCATGTGTTACACATATATGTATTGATGGAGGGGTCACAATGTACCAAGGTGCCCTGTGTCAACAGTGTAGACATTATTATACAATTACATATACATTACACATTATTCTATATTTCAGCATAACACAGAGCAGAGGGGAGCCCTGAGCCATGCGTCACACATATATGTATTGATGGAGGGGTCACAATGTCACAATGTACCAAGGTGCCCTGTGTCAACAAACAGTGTAGACATATGCAATTACACAAACATTACACATTACTCTATATTCCAGCATAACACAGAGTGGAGCCCAGAGCCATGTGTTACATGTATATGTATTGATGGAGGGATCACATGTACCAAGGTGCCCTGTGTCAACAGTGTAGACATTATTATACAATAACACAAACATTACACATTATTCTATATTCCAGCATAACACTGAGTGGAGCCCAGAGCCATGTGTTACATGTATATGTATAGATGGAGAGGTCACATGTACCAAGGTACCCTGTGTTAACAAACAGTGCAGACCCGGAGAGCTCAGCCAGACCGTACCAGGCCAGTGTTGTCCACAGTGTATACCCTCTGGAAGTAAGTTGTCTTTTAAAACACACAGAAGTTTATGCCTGGATAAAAAGGTTTGTTATGAAACATCACTAGTTTGTCTTAAACAATGAATTCACAAGTTTGTCCAAAGTACATGTTCTTTATCCATGCAAAAATTTATACTTGCTCATACTCAAAGTGCATGCTTGAAACTTTTTCATTGATCTATAATCTGTACACACTATCTGTCCATTTGCCAATGTGCATCCTTGAAGTGAAATACCTTGTTAGCTCACCTGAGCACGAAGTGCTCGAGGTGAGCTATTGTGATCGCTTTTTGTCCGTCGTCCGTCCGTCTGTCCGTCTGTCCGTCTGTCCGTCTGTCCGTCTGTCCGTCTGTCCACAATTTGGTGTTTACACTCTAGCATCCACAAATATTAGTCAATCTTGACCAAACTTTGTCAAAACAAGTATGGTCATAAGTTCTCGGATGAGTTCGATTATGGGCCAGATCGGACCAGAAAGTGTGGAGTTATCTGCCCCTGAATGACGAAAAATGCTGATTTTAACTTTGTTTACACTCTAGCATCTACAATTATTGCCCAATCAATACAAAACTTGGATATAATGTTGGAGACTATAGGATCTTGGATGAGTTCGATTTTCAGTCAGATCAGGCGAAAAAGTCAAAAGTTATGTGCCCTTGAATTTGTCAAAATTGCTGTTTTCGACCGTTTTTGACCTTGTTTACACTCTAGAATCTACAATTATTGACCAATCAAGACAAATCTTGAACACAATGTTGGAGACCATGAGATCTCGGGTGAGTTTAATTTTCAGTCTGATTAGACGAGAAAGTCGAGAGTTATGTGCCCTTGAATTTGACAAAATTATCGTTTTTGACTGTTTTCGACCTTGTTTACACTCTAGAATCTACAATTATTGACCAATCAAGACAAATCTTGGACACAATATTTTAGACCATAAGATCTTGGATGAGTTTGATTTTCAGTGTGATCTGACAAAAAAGACTAGAGTTATGTGCCCTTGAATTTGATAAAATTGTCATTTTCGGCTGTTTTCGACATTGTTTATACTCTAGAATCTACATTTATTAATCAATCAAGACAAAACTTGGACACAATGTTGGAGATCATAAGATCTCGGATGAGTTGAATTTTCAATCTGATAAGACAAGAAAGTCGAGACTTATGTGCCCTTGAATTTGACAAAATTGTCGTTTTTGACTGTTTTCGACCTTTTTTACACTCTAGAATTTTCAATTATTGACCAATCAAGACAAATCTTGGACAAAATCTTTGAGACCATAAGATTTCGGATGAGTTCGATTTTCAGTGTGATCTGACAGTAAAGACAAGAGTTACATGCCCTTGAATTTGATAAAATTGTCATTTTCGGCTGTTTTCGACATTGTTTACACTCTAGAATCTACATTTATCAATCAATCAAGACAAAACTTGGACACAATGTTAGAGATCAAAAGATCTCAGATGACTAGAATTTTCAATCTGATAAGACAAGAAAGTCAAGATTTATGTGCCCTTGAATTTGACAAAATTGTCGTTTTTGACTGTTTTCGACCTTGTTTACACTCTAGAATTTTCAATTATTGTCCAATCAAGACAAATCTTGGACACAATGTTTGAGAGGATAAGATTTCGGATGAGTTTGATTTTTAGTGTGATCTGACCAGAAAGACGAGAGTTATGTGCCCTTGAATTTGATAAAATTATCATTTTCGGCTGTTTTCGACCTTGTTTACACTCTAGAATCTACAATTATCAATTAATCAAGACAAAACTTGGACACAATGTTTGGGACCATAATATGTCGGATGAGTTTGATTTTCAGTCTGATCCGATCAGAAAGTTGAGAGTTATGTGCCCTTGAATTTAACAAAATACCCGTTTCTGGCTGTTTTTCGATCTTGAATCTTCAATTATTGACCAATCAAGACAAATCTTGGACACTATGTTGGAGACCATAATATCTTGGATGAGGTAGATTTTCAGTCTGATGTGATCAGAAAGTCGAGAATTGTGTGCCCTTGAATTTGAAAAAAAATACCGTCTTTGGCTGTTTTCGACCTTGTTTATACTCTAGAATCTGTGATTATTTATCAATCAAGAAAAACCTGGACACAATGTTTGGCACCATAAGATCTCAGATGAGTTTGATTTTCACAAAGTTATTGACTATAAGTTAGTTTTCAGTCTTATAGTCATAAATGTTTATTGAATTGAACAAAAGTGTTGCTCATATCATTTTGGTTCAGGTGAGCGATATAGGACCATCATGGTCCTCTTGTTTTATATTTCTTCTCTTCTGTTAAAAAAACTCATAACTACAACTCATTTTTAGCTGCATTTACAAGGTTTTTAGCTCACCTGAGCACAAAGTGCTCAAGGTATTGTGATCGGTCGATGTCCATCGTCAGTCAGTCCGGTCGTCCGTCCACAATTTCTTTAAAAATCTTCTATTTCCAAACCAGTTGGCCAATCTTCTTGAAACTTGGCAGAAATGATCCTTGGGTGAAGGGCTTTCAAAGTTGTTAAAATAATTTTATTCCATTAAAGACTCTGGCTGCCGCTGCATGAGAAAAGGGGAAAATAGCAAAATCCTCTTAAAATCTTCTTCTGCCTTACCAGTGGGCCAATATTCTTGAAACTTTACAGGTTTGATCTTTGGGTAAAGGGCTTTCAAAGTTGTTAAAAGATTTTGATTCCGTCAAAGAATCTGGCTGCCGTGGCATGAGAAAGGGGGAAATAGCCAAGTGTTTTAAAAATCTTCTGCCTAACCAGTAGACCCTTATTCTTGAAACTTCACATGAATGATCCGTTGGTAAAGGGCTTTCAGAGTTGTTAAAAGAATTTAATTCCATCAAACACTTTTGCTGCTGCGGCATGAGAAAAGGGGAACATTGTCAAATCTAAAAATCTTTTTCTGCCTAAGGTCAATATTCTTGAAACTTCACATGAATGATCCTTGGGTGAAGGCTTTTCAAAGTTGTTAAAAGAGTTTGATTCCATCAAAGACTTTGGCTGTCGCGGCATAGGAAAAGGGGAAAATAGTCAAATCTTCTAAAATCTTTTTCTGCCCAACCAGTCGGTCAATATTCTTGAGACTTCATATGAATGATCCTTGGGTGAAGGGCTTTCAAAGTTGTTGAACAAGTTTGATTCCATCAAAGCCTCTGGCTGCAGTGGCATGAGAAATGGGGAAAATAACGAAATCTTTTAAAAATTTACTTCTGCCTAACCATGAGTTGGCCAATATTCTTAAAACTTCACATGAATGATCCTTGCTTGGGTAAAGGGCTTTCATAGTTGTTAGAAGAATTGGATTAGTATTTAAACTATTAGTGCAGCAGCATCAGAAAAAGGGCAAAAGAGCAAAAACTTTAAAAAGGCTGAATTTTTGTTATATTCATTTGAAAAACACTGGAAAAAGGGCTTTACTGAAACATTTCTTACTTTGCTGCTATACAGGTCAAAGTGTTTAATTTCCACAAGGCAAGAAATCTCAGGTGAGCGACCTAGGGCCATCATGGCCCTCTTGTTGAAGAAAAGCAATGATTTGTTGAAAAGTGGCCGACACTGGAGAAATGTGCCATTACTCAATGTGCCCCCTTGTTAATTGTATATTAATAAAGGGCATTGTTAATGCACAACTATTAGCATTGTGACACCTTATATAATATAATATGATGTATTCTGTGCCCTGGTCGTAAATAAAGGCACACATTCCTTGCACCCAGATGCACCCATGGGTGTAGGGGAACACCCAAAAAGAATGTCCCATAAATAATAACAGATAAGATTTACCTTTTCCCAAATGATTGAATTACAGACTGGTCCAAATTTAAAAGGAATAGCTGACTGCAAATTTATCGATTTTAAAATTGAAGAAATGTTTTGTTATGACAAGGAAAGCATTGAGATAGGAGCAGAAAATGCTGGGGATCACTAGCATTCTCCTCTGTCTTCCTTTCTTTCAACATTTTGCAAAGCTCTCTTCTTTAATAAAAAAAAGTTTAGGCATGTTATTGTTTGGGGAAAGATTAAGGTCATAAGGCTATTGTTAGAAGCTATCATAAATAGTGTCATTTTTGAAAAGGAGAAATCCCTGATCATTCCTTGTTAATTTGCTGTAAAATGAATAGATTGCATATCTTTGAAGTTAGTTACAAATATTGCAACTTGATATATTATAATTGAGCCAGGATCTGGAAAAAACGTCCCTTATAGCATTTGAGAACAACATGGTTCCAGATCAGCCTGCGTGTACACGCAGTCTGACCAGGAACCATGTTGTTCTCAAATAGCTTCCTCATGGTTTGTAGCAACCGTAGGAGAGTAATGTGGATCCAGATGAAACTGCATCTAGGCACAGCCTAATCTTGAAACATGGTTGTCTCAAATACTATAAGGGACGTTTTTCCAGATCCCGGCTCAATTGGTTGTACAATGTGCAGGCTTCAAGAATAATATTGCTCTTACATACCATAATGAAATTATAGCAAAAAATGGGAATTTCCCTATTCTGAATTTGTTTCATGAAGAAGAATAATTTTGAACGCATTCTTTTTATCCTTATCCCTTCTTCTAATGATATCTTTAAGAAAAGGTTCGGGGAATTTGCTTTGTTCTTTGTCTTTTTCAATTTGAAGCCTTATAAGAGAAATATGGGAATTCTTGTTAAATTGTTTTCTCTTGTTTTAACCTGGATTACCATTACGATGAATCTTTTGTATTGAATTAATTTAGACTTTTTGTTTGGATTTCACATAACACATAATTTGATACTCGTAAAGAAAGCTTACTGTACTAAATGTCAATACTTAAACACATACCAATATTCAGTGAGGACAAGATACTATTCAGAATTCATATTCAGGGTCAGATTTTAATGATAATTTTCACAGTTGTGGATTATTGGTTCTAAATAGTTGAAATGTTTTGTGTCCAAAGTGTGTCTTTTGTCTAAATTTATGGGTTGTAAAACAACACCCTCAGGTTTAATAGGTCCAAAAGGTATTGGGTTAAAAATGCTTCCCTCATAAGGTTTTTGACACAAATATACTAAGGGTACATCAATTTTCCCCCTGCTTAAAGTTCATTTAAGTTCAAGAACTGTTCTAGAATGTTAAAGGACATTTCTAGAACTATTCTAGAACATTTATAGAAATGCTATTGAATGTTTTAGAACAGTTCTAGAACTAGAAATGCGTTCTTGAACTTGTTCCGCAGGGGTCTTCATATTCATGAAAATGACTGTTCAGAGTCTGATCCCCAGAAAATTTTTCTCTCGCTTTTCATTGTCCATCACATTATGCTAATACTCATGCTGTTTCCAGAGATAGAATTCAAGAGAGATTTAAACAACAAGAAAGAACTTGTTTCCACATTGATTTGAAATCAGTATGTTAAATCTAGCAGAAAGGTTATAAGAAATGTTTGTGCTGATGGAGCAATGATCAAGGTTATAATTTAAGAAAAATATTTTTGTCAACCATATCATCTTTGTCTCTGGATATTCCAAGAGTACTCTTAAAAAGTAGGGAATTTTGAAATTCTACTTGTTTTGTCCAAATTGTACATTTGCATGCATCTTCAAGTCTAGTTTGGGGCAGAGGTGGTGCAGTGGTAACGCTCTAGACTTGAAACACAGGGGTGGCTGGTTCGATCCCCTGCCTCTCCAGTCATTCCGATGAAACTTTAAACCAAGGTCCTGTCTCCATATGACCTAAACTGTTGAGTGGGACCTAAAACTCCATTCCAATATCCAGTCTTGTTACCCAAAATATGTATGATTCAGACAATATTAATATCAAGTTTGGTAAAGAATGAGAACATCGACAAAGGCCCAACTTTATGTTGTAATGGATGTATGCCAGCACTTAAATCATGAGGGTTAGAATTTCAAATTTATGGGTCATTAATTGGAAATAGTTAATAAAATCACCTTAGAGCAGGTCAAAGTAATTTGAGATATCAATTAGATCTAGACTTTATACCCTTAATGTGCCAAATCCGGCTTTTAACCTGTGCCTCTCATTTGTTAAATTATGGCAGATGGTCTTTCTCTTTCTCTTTTAGCCTAAGCTAAGGCATAATGGCATGTGAATTAATTGAGATCAGTTTTTATATGCCTGAAGGGTCAAATTATAATATGGCCCTAGTCATCTGTTCGTATATATCTGTCCATCCGTTAGCAATGTCTTGTGTGCGCAAGTCTTACAGTTTCAATTGGAATTAGATCAAACTTGCCACAATGAATCTCCATGGTGTCTAGTTTTGCACACCACTTGCAGAATTCAGAATCCTCTTTTCTTTCTTGAATTATCTGCCCTTTGATTAAAATAATGGCCATTTCCATGGTGTCTCCTAGTGCTGATTATCAAAATTCCGAAAACTCTTGGCATCTTTGAAATATCTTCCCTTGAATTTTACTAACAGCCCTGGTCAAAGTAGGTCTTTGACACTAGAAGATGTTTTGACATAGGGCAAAATTGAATTAGCAGTAATACTAAGATATTACATTTGTAGTGCTCATTTGTCTTGGATTGGATATTGTTGTATTGCTGGTGCAAAAAATTTCTTGGACCCTATGTAAGGTGCTCCAGCTGCGACAAGTTTCTTGAACCTTTGGTTAGGTGCTCCAACTGCTAAATATGACCAAATGCAGTAAAAAGTGATGCTCAATCTCAGTCAATTATTCAATTCTAGTGTTTCACAAAAACATTCTTTCCCAACATGGTCAATAAGAGGCGGAGTGCAGTGATTAATGAGCTTGTAACAGAAAACTGTGAAAGTAACACTTTGGTTACATATTTTCGACTGTCCTGCCAATTTTCTGTCACCTTCAACAATCTGCTTGTAAAGCTTCAGTCTCTGATCTGACAGCCTGCATTCAACAAAACAAAACTTCTAATTGATATGGGAAATGATCCTGGTAAGCTTAATTGTCACGTTGGATAATTAACATTTTATTTGTAACATACCTTATGGAGAAGTAACAATAAGCTAATCTGATTCATGTTACAGAAATTTGAAGAAAAATTCATATTAGTCATAAGGTCATGATGATAAATTTCCATTGAATTGCAAAAACAGTATTTTATTGGGTCTTTGATGACACCATAATATGATACAGCAAGTCAGAAATAACCTTTCCAAGACAACGGAATAGACTGGACAAAATTCAAAAGAGCTGTAGCGGAATAGACTGGACAAAATTCAAAAGAGCTGTAGCGTAGACAACAAAATGAATGTTTCCCCACACTTAAAATCTCTGTGTAATAGAGCAGTAAATATTAACGGAAAATGAGAAAACTGTCTATAAAGCATTATGTTATTGGGCAAACAGAAGGATGGAAGGTAGTAACATATAATGCTTCTTAACCCTTTCCCAAACAAATCCTCTCTTTAATAACATCCATTTTGTCATTTGTGGCAGTTTTTGAAGTGGATCACCGTAAAATTTTGTTGTTTGCGGAAGGGTTAAGAAAGTGTGTCTTCAAAACAAACTATTTGTCTGTCTGTTCTTCCATAAGCATGCTCCTGTCTGCTCAACTTCTCATATCTTTTCACATACATTATCTAGTTGTGCACCTTACCGTTTATATTTTGATCAAATCCTCTGTTCCTGAATAGGATCAACCTTCATATTAATGACATGTCATGCTTACAAGCCTCTTTGGGTAGACATGTGCTGGTTTGCAAAGCTCTGCAAACATACTTTTATAACAAAGTTTTGATGCTTTACCATGGAAATCATTTAAAGTCAAGTTGAAAATTGTTTTCAAAGCTACATCTTGACATGGGTTTGTTAACTTAAGTGTACATATTCAGTAAGACAAATTTTGTGAGTAATTGGCTCAGATAGTGGTCCCAAAGTCTGAATGAAACGAATCTGCCTCGATGTCAAGGTAACCAAAGAAGATATCTTATTGAAATAAATGGGAATTTGAGTCAATAATCGCAGGTTTTTGCTGGCTAGGTTCATGCCCAATTAATTATTCAAAATAGGTGAATTATACAGTATTGCAAAAACTGAATGGTTGTATCAATTAGAATATATTTTTGATAATGATAAATTACAACTTAGTGTGGGATGGTATGCTGGTGTGTGGCTTATGTTTTCCTTTTCCTGGACATTTTATGGTATTTACTCCCTTTCCAAAGAAAGTCAATGAAAGACACTGAGAGAAAAGAAGAAAATGCTGATGATCAGCATTTCCTCCATTTCTTCCAATGCTTTCCATGCTATTATATACACATTTCCAATCTCTTGCATTTTTTATTTGTGTTATTTTTATCGTCTATGAATTTGGTCCAGTCAAGATATATTTAAAGGCTACCAAGCTAGGCAGTTGATTTCATCGTATATTGGAAGAAAATCATTAAATTAACGTGTTTTATAAAAGATCCACCAAACTCGGTTGTTTTAAAAGTGTTGTTTGCTTTTCTTTACGTCGTTGCTTGAATGATTTTCGAGAAAATAAGGATCGGCAATTTCCGTAAAATCGCCACGGATTGACGTCATCAATGGCTTGACTCCGCCCCCAATCTAGAGCATGAGGTTTCTGACAAAGATAAAGTGTGCGACTTTTCTGTCATAAAGCGAAGTCAGAGTTTTTATCCATTTCTCGATCGTCAGAGTAATACAGACAAACTTAAACCGTCCTTTGGCACATTCCTTCACTCACTAACGGCCTAGATAGATAGATCGATAGATTTTATTTAGGTAAAAGATACATGACAATACATGGTAAAACATAAAATAAAGGATCACATTGCAGTAAGCATATAAAACATCGTACATCACATGATCACAGTTATCAACAGTTACCATGTCTGCCACATCCCTACCTAGGATAACGCAAAAAAGAGATGAGTGATCTCTTATTTCCATTGCGGTCCTAAGCACGGGTGACATAGAGGGACATGGTGATTGAATAGTAAATATTACATAAAGTTAACAAATATCATTATCACAGCTTTTTTTATCACAGTAATACAATGTGTTACATTGTTTTTTCTAAATGACATTTAATTTTTGCCTTTCTTTGACAGTTTTAACATTTTTTCTAACATTTACTAAGGACGAATTCCGTGTTTTGAGTATCGATTCGGGAAGTCGCTTTATGACAGAAAAGTCGGACATTTAACTTTCTAAGAAATCTCAGGCTTTCCGGGAAATGACCCATGACTTACACTTTTTGCCGCCATGACGTCATTCAGTGGCCGGTATGACGTCATAACTTCAAGTCGGAAGTTCAGCATTTTTTCTTCGGTAAAGATAGGAATAGACCAAAATATCCAATTTAAAAGACGAAATAAAAACACTTCAAAAGTTTGAAAATTGTAAAAACTTTGATATTTGATTATTAGGAAGGTGTTTTTTTCGACACAAAAGTTTAATTTTGCCAATCAGCGGACACTTTAAAATCATTTTGGAAAGGGATAGCTTTTATCCTCATAAAGCAAATTTTAAGATGAAATGATATGAAATCTGTACCGTAATTTATGTAAGAAGTAAGCAAAAACTATTTTAATAGTCTTGAAAAAGGGCACTATTGATACAGCTTACTCAAAACATTAAGGTCTAGAAGAAAGAGTTGATTGTGCGGTTGTTGTCGTAACCAGGAGATCTGCAGGGTTCATTAAGTTGTAAGGAATTCAAGGCACCATCAAAATGATACCTACTTTTGAATTACTATATAGATGGAGCTTGAGAAAACATTGAATGAAAAGAAGAAAATGCTGAAAACCAGCATTTTCTCCTTTTCTTCAATTTTTTATACGCCCGTCGAAGACGGGACGTATTATGGGATCACCCGTGATGTCCGGCGTCCGGGTGTCCGGCGGCGTCCACTTCTTTGTCCGGAGCATAACTCTGTCACCTTAAGTCCGATTGACTTTAAACTTGGCAGTTATATTCTTCTCATCATTACGGAGTGCAGTGCACAAGAACCATAACTCTACCTGGCTTATTTTTTGAGTTATTGCCCTTTGTTGTTTTTCAAACTTAAATATTGTCCGGAGTATATCTCTAAAAGTATTATAGCTAGGATCATGAAACTTCATGGGTGTATAGATCTCACAAAGGGGGAGTGCAGCGCATAAGAACCATAACTCTACCTGGTTTATTTTTTGAGTTATTGCCCTTTGTTGTTTTTCATACTTGAATCTTGTCCGGAGTATATCTCTAAAAGTATAATAGCTAGGATCATGAAACTTCATGGGTGTATAGATCTCACCAAGGGGGAGTGCAGTGCACAAGAACCATAACTCTACCTAACTTATTTTTTGAGTTATTGCCCTTTGTTGATTTTCATACTTGAATCTTGTCCGGAGTATATCTCTAAAAGTATAATAGCTAGGATCATGAAACTTCATGGGTGTATAGATCTCACCAAGGGGGAGTGCAGTGTACAAGAACCATAACTCTACCTGACTTATTTTTTTAGTTATTGCCCTTTGTTGTTTTTCATACTTGAATCTTGTCCGGAGTATATCTCTAAAAGTATAATAGCTAGGATCATGAAACTTCATGGGTGTATAGATCTCACCAAGGGGGGTGCAGTGCACAAGAACCATAACTCTACCTGGCTTATTTTTTGAGTTATTGCCCTTTGTTGTTTTTCATACTTGAATCTTGTCCGGAGTATATCTCTAAAAGTATAATAGCTAGGATCATGAAACTTCATGGGTGTATAGATATCACCAAGGGGGAGTGCAGTGCACAAGAACCATAACTCTACCTAACTTATTTTTTGAGTTATTGCCCTTTGTTGTTTTTCATACTTGAATCTTGTCCGGAGTATATCTCTAAAAGTATAATAGCTAGGATCATGAAACTTCATGGGTGTATAGATCTTACCAAGGGGGAGTGCAGTGTACAAGAACCATAACTCTACCTGACTTATTTTTTTAGTTATTGCCCTTTGTTGTTTTTCATACTTGAATCTTGTCCGGAGTATATCTCTAAAAGTATAATAGCTAGGATCATGAAACTTCATGGGTGTATAGATCTCACCAAGGGGGGTGCAGTGCACAAGAACCATAACTCTACCTGGCTTATTTTTTGAGTTATTGCCCTTTGTTGTTTTTCATACTTGAATCTTGTCCGGAGTATATCTCTAAAAGTATAATAGCTAGGATCATGAAACTTCATGGGTGTATAGATCTCACCAAGGGGGAGTGCACTGCACAAGAACCTTAACTCTACCTGGCTTATTTTTTGAGTTATTGCCCTTTGTTGTTTTTCATACTTGAATCTTGTCCGGAGTATATCTCTAAAAGTATTATAGCTAGGATCATGAAACTTCATGGGTGTATAGATCTCACTAAGGAGGAGTGCAGTGCACAATAATTTTAACTCTACCTAGCCTATATTTTGAGTTATTGCCCTTTGTTGTTTTCATACTTGAATCGTCCAGGGCATATCTCGAAAAGTATAATAGCTAGGACCATGAAACTTTTACCAACCCGCTCCCCCTGTTGACATAAAGCAGTGTTACGGGCGTATCTTGTGACAGTTTGACACCTTGTTCTATATTTAAGTTTACAAAAATATTTCTCTATTGTTTAACACTTGTTTTTATTAACTGTCCAAGTTTTCAATCTGAGTCAGAGTAAAATTTTGTCATCTGGTATGGCATTAAAACCACAAAGGTCTAGAAGAAAGAGTTGATTGTGCGGTTGTTGTCGTAACCAGGAGATCAGCAGGGTTCATTAAGTTGTAAGGAATTAATGCACCATCAACGTTGATACCGATCAGTATTTAGTCACAGTATTATACCATCTACGGTAGATTATTTAACGTCAACCAATATTGAAACAAAGATCCCCATTCAATAGGGCAGTCCATCAAGAAAACCTTTGCCTAAACAGTGGTAAAAAGATGCATCAAGACCTTTAAACCCATTACCACACATTGACTCTTTTTGACTCCCTAAAAGATAATGACTTTGCAAAACATTCTGGAAAATGAAGAAATTGCTTGCGACAAGCAATTTCTTCATTTATCACAATGTTTTCTACCAAAACAACCCAAAAAATGTTCATTTCCATTCACTTGAAATTGTTGTCTGAAACATCTTTGAATTTTGTTTGGGTAAGAGTTCATCAAAGTTTGATATAATGATGAAAATAAAACAAGCCCAAAAACATATAGTTGCTCTTGACTTTGTTTCTCAAAGCTTCGTTTACAGGACAATGAAAAATTAGTTTTAGTGATTTCTTATTATGACGGTTTGTATGTGATAAAATATAAAAACTGAAAAAAATCATCTTTAATTAATCCATTTGCTGGGGCAATCATAGAAATTCATGCAATATCAGTTAAATGCATTAGAGTAAGATATTAGCCTTCAAACAATTTAGTTTTTGTCAATTAAGCAGAATATGTTTGGGGAAATCAGGGATGATCTTGAGTGCATAAAAACTATAGAATGTATTTTACCCTTTCCCATGTGACAAAATTGTAGATCGTTCCAAATTTAAGAGTTTGCAGATGGCATAGAAAGTAAGGTTGTGGAAAATGTACGTTATAGCATAAAAACATTGAGGGATAATGAGAAATGGTTACTATGAGCAATTTCTTTTCTCTTATTGCTTCCCAAAGCATTTGTGATCAAACATGAAAACAAAGGCTTGTTTGGGAAGGAGTTCATTCAGTTTTATATCTGCACTTTCATCTTGGTTTTCTTTATCATTTTGAATTTTTTTGGGAGAAAAATGAATAAATAAATCAAAGTAAATTGTCCCAAAATCACTTCAACTGTTTAATTTGATAGGCATATGTATGGCTCAGGTTTTTGGTTTTGTGTTTTGTCTCAAATTAGAGAAATTGTTTTGTACCTTAAACATGTTTGCTGATGTTTCATTATCTTGGCAACATATTCCATACTTCGGCTCAGAAATTATCATTTGCTATTGTGGTTCATAATTATTATTTAGATGAGAAGCATTTATTACCCGATATTTATTTATGAAGTAATACAGTATTAGAAAATCACACAAGGTATCTTTCCTTCACATACCTACAACCTTATGATGTTCTGCACATTTTGCAAAAATCATTGTAGATTCGATGGGCAAGACAGGGAACATTCCTACACAATACCTGGTTTTGATGTCTGCAGTAAAAAGGCCTAGGATAACATTAAGACAAAAAAGAAGAAAATTCTGATAGCCAGCATTTTCTCTTTTTGCTTCAATTTTGTTATGCTATGATGTGCACAATTTTCAATTTCATTGACATCTGTTTTGTCTTCTGCAGCAGCTTTCAAATTTTACCAGATTGACATTATATGGATAAATATACTGGGTTTAAATGATAATCGCTCTGAATTTATCAAAGGGAGATAATTGTTATTGAAATACACATTTCTTGCAATAGAGTTATACAGCTTTAAATGGTTATGTTGATACAAGTTCTTTTTCTAAAAAGCTACCATGTTTTTTGGGTTGTTTATACTTTCAGTGCATTCAACCATATACATTTTGTCAATCCATGTCATTACATGTGTAGTATATATTTACAGAGCCATGGACATAATCAAGATGGTTCTGATTGGACACACTGTCCTGTACTAAATGTGTCACTCTGCCATATTGTATGTCACATCATGTTTATATTATATCTATTTACAGAGTCATGTACATATCAAGGCACTACACATCAAGATGGTTCTGATTGGTCACCCCTACCTTGTACAAAATGTGTCTGCCATGACGGTCAACATTCATGCTTTCCCATCCAATGTCCATCACTCGTCTGTGCTCAGGTGAGGATGCTTCTTCATTTATCCTGGAAAAGATAAAATTATTATTTATTATTTATGATAAAGAAAGTTTATCTGTTTTTAAAAGCTCAATGTTACATGTTGTTGAAAGAAATAAAATTATTTTAACATTTAACTAAAGAAAAGTGCTTTCATGTAAGCTGGCCTGTTTGAAGACGACTGATGATATTTGTAAAATCATTTTTATATCAAAATCATCATGTATATGTTCATGTTGTGATTGTATGTATACATGTTTCCCCTCAGGACCAGGTACTTGAGACCCCTATGGATGCATGTTGTCCTGTATGTCAGGGTCTCAACATGAGCTGTGTGGAAAACAACAAGGAGTATAAGGTAAGATTGCATGATGAACAAGAGCAGGAAAAATGAGCAAAGGCCCATGTGGTGCTTGGTTAACCCATTACCAAACTACAAAATTTTAGGGTGATCCACTTCAAAATCTGCCACAAATGACAAAATAGATGTTATTAAAGATATTATTTGTGTAAAATATGGCACAGAAAATATTGAGACAACAGGAGAAACTGCTGGTTATCAGCAGTTTCTTCTTTTGCCTCAATGTTTTCCCAAGCCTATTCAATTGGGGACGTCAAAACCAGCCCTGCGTTCAGTAGACAAACTGTTAGCTAACGTTACCAACATTCGCAACTTCTTTGACCCAAATTTCACAGAATGACCGAGTATTCCGAATGAAACGGCTAACTGTTAGCTAACGTTTTGTCTTACTGAACGCAGGGCAGGTCTTGTTTGGGAATGGGTTAATTTTGTTCCTGTACAAGCTCTGCTGTGCTTATACAGTGGTCTGAAATGCTCTAAGGGCCCTTTTCAAGATAATGGCTCATTTGTTGATACTGTCTGAGCTTATTTTGGCTATATATCTCATGTTTCATTGTATTTCATTGTGATTTCCTGTTGCCTTTAATTTCCTATATCATCAAAGTCAAGGTAATCTTTCAAATATGAAATGTTTTGTTGAGGTATTTTGTTAGTTTGATATTACATTAAACTTGTAACAACAGAGAACATGTGTGTTTTGTAATTCTTAATGAATATTTGAGCAGATAAGGCTATCAAAATGATTAAATAATATTAATTTGATTTGTGTTTCAAGTCAACATTACACCCATTTCAGACCGGAGAACAGTGGAATAGAGACCCATGTACACTGTGTGTATGTATAGGGGGTACTGTAGTATGTACAAGGAAGGAATGTATGGGGATGGCTGTTTGTGGAAGGGTGAGTGATATTAATGATTTTCCCTTTCTTTCAACAAAATAAATACTTGTATATATTGTTTGTGGCCAAATGTACTCTGCAGTCACTATGCAGTGTCTCTTTATGTCCATCCAAAATATTGTTACCAGCACTTCTCGATGGAGCATTTCTTGTTCCTAAATACACCGACACTTATCTTAAAAACTGAAGTAGTCGTGGAAAGGGAAACCAATCCTATCATATTCTCTTTAGGCAATTGTATAATTGATATCCCTCTAACTGTTGTGAAATGATTGTGTACTCAATTAAATAAGATTCCAGAATGCATTGACTTTACACAATCCCTGGATTCTATTGCATCTTCCTTTGGACAAATTTCATAAACAACACATTAACCATATTTATTTCAGGACTATGCCCCAGTAACAAGGGAGGGTGAATGTTGTCCTGAATGTGTAGCTAGAGAAGGTAACTTGTTTTGTTTCTTTAAATTGTATAAAGCTAATTCTCTAGTAAATATTGCTTAGCTCAATAAATTTTTAAATAATTTTGAGAGTAGGAAATGCAGTTCTTCTTTTCTTGCTTGTTTTGAATCTTAGTTTAGTGACCATCAATCTGTTTTCAGATAAGCTTGACTAACAGAAGGACTAATGCAAGATGCATTTGCTTTAGCATTTTCCCAAATGGCAAAAATTTAAACGGTTCCTATTTAAAAGTTGCAGCAGAGGACAAATGTGATTTTGATAAAGAAAGGATTGATGTATGATATACCATAGAAAATATTTAGGCAGAAGGAGAAAATGCTGGTTACCAGCATTTTCTTCTTTTGCCTCAATATTTTCCCAAGCCTATTCTATTGGGAGGTCCTGTTTGGGACAAAATTGAAAAATTAAACTTTTAATATAGGAGTATGTAGCGATGAAGTGCCTGTCAAGTACCATGGAGACATTTGGAACACCTCTGACTGTGAATATTGTGCTTGTACAGACGGTCAGGTCCAGTGTTATAGTGTCGTCTGTGAAAATATAGTCTGCTTCAAGGTAAGATTGAAGTAATCAGTTAGTACATATGCAAGCATGAACTAAATTAGAATTAATTAAAAAAAATGTTTTTTTCCATCTATCTGTCTGTCTGTCCGAAAACTCAACATTTGCCTTTTCTCCAAAAGTACATGACTTGTATTTGACATACAAATCTCAAATTTGGTATGCAACTTCCTTTTAATGTTATCTAGCTGCTCCATGCAATTTGACCTTCCTCAAGGTCATCTGTTAACCCTTATCAACCCTTTACACAAAAACTTATAATTTTAGAAAAATGGCCATTTCGCGGGCATTGGTATTTTACAAACACATCTTATTTAAAGTATAAGTAGGGGTTTCCTTTTCTACTTTGCTCACTACATAATCAAAAACATAAAGATCTACTAGTAGATTGTTTCCAAACAATGAGGTGCAAAATAGATGTAAGCTCAATACGAATGGCGTAATGTTTGAAAACAATGAAACAAACCATGTGTCATGATGACTGTTCCCATCTTTTATGTCCTGATGTTTTTCCTATGATGATCAGGGTTCTCCCCAGAATAATTTGAAGCCGTAGTGGCAAATTGTAAGTATTGGTAAAACTTGAAACGCATTGTGTTCATGCAAATAATTGTTAATAAAATCATAATGGGAAAAGAAGAAATTGCTCAATTTAAGCAATTTCTTCTTTTCCCATTATGTTTTATACAGGATTATTACATTTTATATTATAAGAATACATTAATTATCACTTTTTGACATGAAATAATTAGAAATCCTCCTATTATGGTGATCTTTTTGAAGGAATTAAGCTGTATGGGTACTTTTGAAGCTGTAGTGGCATTACACTGATTCATATGAAGCTGTAGTGGGACCGATACAGCTTATTGGGCTTGGGAGAACACTTATGATTGATTTCTTTACTACAGGAGGAAGTTTTAGTTCATCCAGAGGGTACATGTTGTCCGCAATGTGTCATCCCACCTACTTGTGAATTTGCTGGTCAAATCATTCAGGTAAATATAAAACAAATGAGCCAGGATGTGGAAAAATGCATTTTCAAAAATTGTGTTTGAAGATCAGCCTGTTGTCAAATACAGTCCAGTATGCATCCATGCTGCTCTCTTTAAGCTACTTCAGGTCACGAAGAAGCTACTAGAGAACAACATGGATCCTGATCAGACTGTGCGTATGCACAGGCTGATCTGGATCTATGTTGGGCTCAAAAGCCTTAAGGGACGTTTTTCCAGATCCTGGCTCAAATATATTTTTTGAAATGACATAAGTAAATAGATGGCCTATGGCTTATGTTAATTATGTACAGCTTTCTTGATTTATCTTTAATTTTGGCAGATTTTAGCAGACTAATGGAATGTGATACTTTGAAAAAAATGAGTACTTAAGGATTATTGCTTTACTGTTTTGGTTTGTATGTATTGCATTTGCTGAATCAAACTTGAAAGATATCATGTATTATTACATTTTAAGGATGGCGAGAGGTGGTATCCAGACCCCTGTACTGTATGTTACTGTAATGAAGGGAGGACTACATGTTACACACAACATTGTCCTAGCTGTCCAGATGGATCTGTCATATTGAGGGAGCCTGGAGAGTGTTGTGGAACTTGTGCTAAAGGTATGCATTTTTACCATAATTATTCATGTACATAAGAGTGTTACCAGCATATGGTAGAATTATGATGCTAGCAATTATGAAATTGAAGTATGTTATGTTGTGAGGTTCTAATGTTCAGATGGTTGAAATTATTATTGTAATTCATGTAAAATTCATGCAGGGGCAATAAAATCACTCTGAGAAAGACGAATCATTATATCTTTCTCTACGCTTCTCTGTCATGTAATTCCATGTTTATGTGTGTTTTTCAGTTGACTGTAAGCCAGAGTGTGCAGAATGTTCTCCCGGTGCTCCTAACAACTGTACAGTGTGTACAAATACACAGCTATATGTCCAGGATGGTCGCTGTGTACATACATGTAGGATGGGCTACTATGCGTCCCCGTCTCGTGTATGTATGCCGTGTCATGAGACGTGTTACACGTGTAGATCAGATACACAGTACCATTGTGATATGTGTCAGCCAGGATTGATGTGGAAACATGGAGAATGTGTAACACAGTGTGGATCAGGCTACTTCCTACAGAACGGAAAATGTCTTCGTAAGTTGCATTGAATAGAATTTCTTTCACTCTTGTCATGGTCTTCAAGCTATGTTTATGGTGACAGGACAGAAATGTTTTGTAATGCCATCATCAGAAACTTAAACAGTAATTTTCGTTTATAAACTCATAAAATTTTGTGATGAAATGTTTATTTCAGAGAAATATATATTGATGATATATTATTTTACTAAATATGTATATTCTCTTGTTTATTGTTTGATTTCAGAATGTGACTCTAGCTGTAAGACCTGTACAGGACCATTACCAGAACATTGTATAGCCTGCACTAACCAGGCCCAGGTTGTGTTTCATGGTCAATGTGTTGAAAAATGTCCAGATAACTTCTATATCAGAGCTGGAAAATGTGTTGGTAAGTTGTTTAGAGATCCATTCTGGTTTTCTACATTAATTCTCTGATCTAAATTTATGTTGGGAATGTTTTGTTTACATGCTTACTTCTGATTTATCAGATCCAATGTTCTATGCTGTAATTAAATGGTTTCAAATTACTTTCTTGCATTTTGATACTCATCTTCAGTTATGAAAACAAGGAATCAATATATTATGCATACATTGAAAATATGATTATGTATTGAAACCATAATAATTTGGGCAAACTTTTTAATGTCAGTTGGGAATTGTTTCTTTCAACACATTATTTTCTGACAACACGTTATTCTATTATTTATGCAGCCTGTCACCCCACTTGTAAGACATGTACATCAGATGGTAAAGGTTGTGCCACATGTTGGGAAGGGGGACTACTCCATCTGGGTCAGTGTGTCACCAGGTGCTCTATTGGTTACTATAGCAACAAGGAGGGGTCTTGCTCACGTAAGTTTGTAGGATTTACCAGAAAAACTTGTTTGAATTTTGATTCAACAAATAGAGTAAAGTCGGGTAATTTCGACAGGCGTCCAAATTCGACACTCTTCTATAATATTTACAATATTTGACACACAAAGCGTATTAATAGCATTCTAATATCAAACAACTTATGTCGGGGCAATAACCGACATATAAAAATAATTCATGTCCTCCAAACACAAAGCCTTTCCCAGAAAAAACCGCGGAAGAAAAAGGTCGTCAAATTTTTTGATGGGCAAAAATGGCCGTTACAGATTATCGTAAGAAAATGGATCTAAACAAAGACATTTGAAAAAATATGAAAATCATTTCTGTATGATAAATGCTTCAATACTATGTCGGAAATGTGTATATTTTCATTAATTAATTGATTAAAAGCATCCCTTTGCTTTATTTTCAACTTGAGAAAGGGTGTCGAATTTATA
This sequence comes from Fragum sueziense, assembly GCA_963680895.1. Classification (NCBI taxonomy): domain Eukaryota; kingdom Metazoa; phylum Mollusca; class Bivalvia; order Cardiida; family Cardiidae; genus Fragum; species Fragum sueziense. The sequence goes on along the minus strand of OY804592.1, from coordinate 84,797,186 downwards.
CAACAAAATATTTGAAGTGCGTATAAATTCGACATGCCCTAAAACGTGATTAATTGTTTGAATTTGGAAGTTCCTACATCGACAGAAACAGACTACAGGTTAATTATTTCGCTTATTTTGAACAGTAGAAATAGCGCTAATGCCTTTTTTCATCAACCAACATACAAATTTGATCGAAAAATACGAATTATAAGAAAAATCCACATTAATTTGCTCCAGAAACGTTTCACGCGGAAAATTGTTCCATAATAATATTTCGAGGTGAATCAAACTTCCAGACTGTAGACGAAAATATACTAAATATGACGAGTCTTACTTTGTGAGAAACATCCTTATTTATCCACACAATTGTTAACAATCCGACGCATTAAATTCAAATTTTATACCACTCTAGATTTGACCGTTGGAGGTGCAGGAATTCCTGATTTAGCCACAATCAAATCACCCGAATGGGGTTCTTTTATTCGACGTGGCACCGCCTTGTACATCTACCGAGTAAATTCTGTTTAATTGAATGGTCTGAACAGTTTGTAAGTCTCCACCCATTCGAGCATGTATATGCTTGATTGACAGCGATATTCACGTGCTGATTTCTCATTCCTTTGTCAGAACAAAATGACGTCACACAATCGTCATACCGCTAACCGTCTGAGGGAGAGTTTAAAACATCAAACAAAGCCGCGCAGCCGCGTGCGGAACACCTGTTATTGAACAGTTTCCGAAAATAGAAATAGACTCATTCCCATGTACAGTACTTAAAAGGGATCACTTGTTGAAATTTCGGGGTGCGCATGTAAAGTTTATATCAATTTAGTCATGGAATAATTGAACCATTAATTGGAATATTTTAACGACAAGGTATTTCTTTTACATTTCATTCGAGGAGACAATTAACTTTCTAAACATTGTTGTTTGGCAACCGCGGTGTTTTAAATGAAGTAGGAATATTTCGTAGACGCTCTAAGGGAATATTTGTGGTTTAGGAAATGAATTTGCGCGGATAAACATTCTAAAAAGATCGCATTTTGCAAATAGATCTCTGTCTCCGAATCGTGGGTGAGAATGAAAATCTCAATGAAGATAAACCAAGTGCATCGTCGTAATCAATATATTCACCTGCTTTGCAGTTTATAAGACATGTTAACATCGTTTTCTGAGTATTTTCTTTCACAAATTCTTGGGGTGTCGAATTTACCCACAAGGTGTCGAATTTATACTTCGATGGGTCTCATGATTTAACGGTAAAAAAAGACGACGACGACAAACGTATTCGGGCGGCGTTTTTTGCAAATGAAAAAAATCAAGCCAACTTCCGTTTTGATAAATGTTTATTCTCCGGAATATTTTGCCACAACATTTTTTTGCTGATTTCGTCTTAAGGTGTCGAAATTACCCGTCTTTACTCTATGTTCGTTGTGAAAAAAGTATTACATATTCATTATATGTTTCTTAATCTGCATAATTGTTTCATCAAGCTACCTGAACAGTTGGTCGCTCTGGTATCCAAAAAAAGTGAAACAAATTGAAACATGGAAAAAATAAGGAAATTCTTTATATATGGAGATTTTTTAAATAGAACAATCAAACATAATTTCAAAAATACAAAAAAACACATTATTTCAGTAATTATTATGAAACATCCTAGAAAGTCTAAATTAAAACTTTTTTCTAGCGTGTCACCCATCCTGTGAATCCTGTAAGGGAGGAAGTAACAAGAATTGTACATCATGTTTTGCTGGTGGTCGTGTCTCTAAGAAAGGCAAATGTAGAAATAGTTGTCCTAGAGGGCAGTTCTTGTCTGTGGATGGAACATGCAGAGGTAGGTCTTGATTCAATATCATTTATATGGTCCTAACAATATCTTTCCAGTTTTGTGTAGCTTGCTTTTGGGTTGACAGTCACAGCGATCATGGCTAACAAGTTTCTTAATCTGGCTTTAGTTTGATAGTCAAACAAAAAGGGTTTACATAAGTCACCAAATGATTCTGTCAATCCAATACTGATAAATAAAACACTCTTTGATAATATTGAGATGTTAAGGATTGTGTAAATTAAACTGACATTCTATCAGACCTAAGTGTTTCTTAGGTTTCCATGCAACCATTATAGTATGGCTTTGACCTTTTTGCATTCTTTTTCTAAAAACTACTCATTTAGATTGTTAAGTAGAATATATATAGTTCATGGGTGTACACCTGATTTGTGTAGTGTCTAGTGGCTCGAATATGTACCCATTTTAGATTCTGATATTTTGCCAAAATTTCTTAAGACTTGGAGATAATGCTGAATCTATATTTGTATACAGAATGTGAGACGGGCTGTACAGAATGTCACGAAGCCTGGAGTGGGGGTACATCTATATGTAGTGGATGTGAGACCTGCCTTGTATAATCTATGTTTATATTTACACTATATTTGTATACAGAATGTGAGACGGGCTGTACAGAATGTCATGAAGCTTGGTCTGGGGGTACATCTATATTTAGTGGGTGTGAGACCTACCTTGTATAATCTATGTTTATATTTACACTATACAATGCACTCCACGTATTACGAGTTCGGGTAATACGAGATACCGTCTATAACGAATACAGTACAAAGTCCCTGTCATTTCCCTTCTATTTTCCCTTTGTTTTATATCGGATAACGCGAGATTGGTTTGAGCGAAAAATCGGCTATAGCGTACATATTTCCTTGGTCCCAACTCTATTTTTCACACATTAACGAGGTTTGGTCACAAAGCGTGTCGTCTGCAAACAACATTGCCCTAGCCCTGGCTGTATTTTTCACACCTATTTACTAGGTCCTAAAGCGTGCCGTCGGCAATCTGACATTTCCAGGTAATTATCGATCAATTATGGGATTAACACGTTCCGATATACCTATTGTCATATCGACAAAGTGTTATTGCAAAACATAGTAACTCCAACTTTAATCCAGCTGGAGTTATGAGCAATTGGTCCAACATCGTTTATATTTCCTTAGAGTTGAAATTTGAAATCATGAATGAATTAGAAAAGTGATTTTCCATAAGGACAGTGAAAAATCACAACGTTTTTCAAATAAATATTTTGTGATGTACATAGCCATTAGTATTTTTAGCGCACTTATGAACTGTTAAATGTAATCTTCGTATGTTACTCTTAGTGGTGTGTATTAAAATATCAAGAGTTATCTATCTTTATGCTCTCTAAAAAGGAGATTATAAATGTGCCATAGTTCACTTCAGGTGAAAGCGAAAGTAGACATGGCAAGTAAACATTTTTCAAGCATTCTGTTACAAATCGGCTTTAGCGAGACATGACTATAACGAGGCATCGAGCGATGTCCCGGCGATCTCGTTATACACGGAGTGCACTGTATTTGTATACAGAATGTGAGACGGGCTGTACAGAATGTCATGAAGCTTGGTCTGGGGGTACATCTATATGTAGTGGATGTGAGACCTACCTTGTATAATCTATGTTTATATTTACACTATATTTGTATACAGACTGTGAGACAGGCTGTACAGAATGTCATGAAGCCTGGTCGGGGGGTACATCTATATGTAGTGGATGTGAGACCTACCTTGTATAATCTATGTTTATATTTACACTATATTTGTATACAGACTGTGAGACAGGCTGTACAGAATGTCACGAAGCCTGGTCTGGGGGTACATCTATATGTAGTGGATGTGAGACCTGCCTTGTATGATCTATGTTTATATTTACACTATATTTGTATACAGAATGTGAGACCGGCTGTACAGAATGTCATGAAGCCTGGTCTGGGGGTACATCTATATGTAGTGGATGTGAGACCAAGAACCTGGTACCGTCTGGTAGTGAATGTTTAGATAAGTGTAGACCTGGACAGTTTCAGGAATTCAAGGCTTGCAAAGGTAAACTATTATGCTCAATTACTCCATAACATACAGTACTTGATGCTGAAGTTTTGTATTTGCTGTAGATTTGTTAGTTTACATTGACTTTACATTGATTCAAAGCGTGGTATCAGGGAGTTTCCTGTCTATAACTTTGACATTTTTCAACTGAATTTTGGAATTCTTGAATCTCATATTTGTCGAATTTTGCATTTTGTCTGTTTCACTGTTTGTCTCTCTTTGATTGCTTAACTGTTCAAACATTTCCTGACTACCCATTTATGATGGCTCTTGGTTGACACGATTTAAATACAGATAGAAAAATATTTCATTTATGATCTAGCTGTTTCAGGAAATATGTATGATAACTGTTACAATGTTTTGTTTCAGATTGTGGAGAGAACTGTTTGTTCTGCAGCTCACCAACATCCTGTACCAAGTGTATCCCATCTATGTTACTACAGAGAGGATTATGTGTAGAACATTGTGGTCAGGGGCAGTTTGAGGACAGGAAAACTATGACTTGTAGAGGTATGTATTCAATTTCACATGCCGATCAGGGAATATTCTGGTTTATGCAGGCAACAAAGACAAAGATCAGCCAGTCAGTCTGATCTTGGGTCAATGCTACTCGCTTGAAAGTTATTGAATTACTTATATGACCAAATTTGTCTCATCTATGTTACCTAAACAAAGATTTGTGAAAAGCACTGTGGTTATGGACAGTTTGAGGATAGAAAAACTATGACATGTAGGAGGTTATGATTTTGATTAAGCATATCAAAAGAGCATTTACTGGTGATGTCCCACATTATTATACTCGAATCTAAAATTTGTGTTGTGTTGAAATTCAATTTATCAAAATGCATTATTCAAGAGAAGTCTTTGCCTTGCAAGCAATTTTTAGTCATTTAATGAATATTTGATATTTCTTTTATTTTCAGATTGCAGTTCAGATTGTTTGAGTTGTTATAGTGAGGATGAATGTAGTGTGTGCAGTAGTCAGACATATCTGAAGGGTGGTAGATGTGTAAACACATGTGGAGAGGGACATATGCCAAAACCTCACTCCAGAGAGTGTATTAGTAAGTACATCTGTGTGTAGTAGTCTGACATATCTGAAGGATGGGAGATGTGTTAACACATGTGGAGAGGGACATATGCCAAAACCTCACTCTAGAGAGTGTATAAGTAAGTACATCTGTGTGTAGAAGTCTGACATATCTGAAGGATTCGAGATGTGTTAACACATGTGGAGAGGGACATATGCCAAAACCTCACTCCAGAGAGTGTATAAGTAAGTACATCTGTGTGTAGTAGTCTGACATATCTCAAGGACGGTAGATGTGTTAACACATGTGGAGAGACATATGCCAAAACCTCACTCCAGAGAGTGTATTAGTAAGTACATCTGGGATAGATTTGTTTCATGTCATTGCATTCTTGCAGTAGCATCCAGTCTTTCTTTGTATTCATTTACATAAACAATGGTTTCAATAGCCTTTCTTTGTCATCGAGAATATTTTGCAACAAGGCACATGTATGAAATCGGAGCAAAATGGTCTAGAATACAACCAGATATTGCTTTTCCATTTGTATATTCTTCTGTCTGCCTTTCTGTCTAAGCTCTGAAGTTTTGACCATAGAGTAAAACAAAGAAGTTGTTTATGTTTCAGTAATTATTATTTCATTTACAAACACTGTTATTTCAGGGAACACAGGTCCCCCAGTGTTTCAGGTATTGAAGCATGTGAAGGTTGAAGATAGTGAGATAGTCAAGCTTGATCCCAGTCTGTTTTACACATCTGATCCTGATCTACCTGCAGAAGATCTCATCATTGTTGTGGACGCCCTCCCGCAGAACGGAGATATTATCGTTACGAGGGAGGGGCGGGATGTGAGAGTAGACAAGGGAGATAACTTTACTGTCCTGGATCTGGAGCATGGCCTGGTCAGATTTAGACATTATAAAGGAAATAATCAGAAAGGTAGAAATACATATTTCAAGACTCGCCAGTTTTCTTTGTCAAATTTTACAGTTTTACATTGAAATATTTCAACATCTTTCTTCCAAGGAAAACTAGCATTTATGAGGGGTGATCCAGAATTAGCGGTACTGGCTTTATAACTTCAATATGAATCCATCTAAGTCAATCAAACTTTCATAGCACGAAATGTGATTTATCAATGATCAATTGACCAAATATCATCAAAATCGGACCAAAAACAAAAAAGTTACAATAAAACTAGTTTCGTACATAACGCAAAGGCGGGGCAGGTAGGCACTGAACGTCACGACATCGCAAGAGCGCAATGTTAAGATAATGACGTTACTCCTCCACTTAGTCACCTCGATTTGCAACACGTTCACTGTGACGATCAATTCACCTACTGTACATGCCCCTGTACCATTGTTAGTCGATGGTAGAAAATATCCATTGAATGTCTAGAAAGTCCACTCCTTTAAACTATGGCATTTCACTACTGATTTAATACAGGTAAATACCCGAAATTCCACTGACGCTTAGTCTGATGAGAAGGAACGATTTTAGCCACTTGGATTGGGGATGACACTGTTGACGTCTGATGTTGTGATTTTTAAGTGTTTTTTTAAAAGTCACACAAGTGCATCTAATTTCGTCTGACGGAGGATATTTTCAAGGAATTTGCTTCTAAAAGAAATCTTTGCTCCAGAATTTTTTCAATGCCCGAACACGTTTTCCCATGATTTTTGTATTATGTAGATATGGAATCCACTGACAACTGATCCTATTTAGGCGTAAATGATCTTTTAGTAATCAAAACTCACTACCATAACTCAGTTCTGTCTTGTAACAAATGTATTTGATGGCTAAGCGGCGATCTCAAGTGTTGACGCCCGTATCAGCTTTAGTTGACGTCGCGTCCAGACTGCTTCTCTTGCTACTATTTCCCTTTCTTTTCCTACAACAATGTTTTTCCCTTTTGAAAGTTCGGTACCAAATAATTTTGAAATTTCAAAATTTGGAATGTTTCATGAAATTTTTCTACATTATTCTGAACGTATAGAATGGAGATTATCCGCATTCTTCGCAAATCTTAAAAGACTGCGCCCGTTCGAACATTCACTAAAGCAAACTGGTCCATAGTTTTCCCGTTCAGACAGTAATAACGTTCAAATTCCGATCAAAAAATAGTATGAAGCTATTTTTGATGTTCACAAGGTCTCAGTAAAATTGGTTTGTTAGAAAGGGTTGAAAAAACATATAGAATATTAAAAAGCTAATTAATTTTACCCCTGCCCCGCCTTACCGTACCTTGGTTGCTATGACCACGCTTCCAACATGGACGCAATTGAAAGACACTGCCAATATTTCCAAATCATGTCAAATATGAAAAGTACTTGTATCATGCCAAATTACATCAAGAAAAACACACAAATATTAATTTTAGAGCATCAGTACCGCTAATTCTGGATCAGCCCTCGTACATCTTTTATGACTATGTTGTAAGTTGACGATCACGTAAAGTATAAGATCATGCAATGCTAGCTTTTTCAAAGGATTGAATATGCTAGGGGAAAGGTCTTTGATGAATTTCCTTTTTATTTCTTAAAAGTAATTTCCTATTATCCAAAATTTGTTACCTAGACTTCACTTATGTGACAAACTATCCAAGCAAATTTCTTTATTTACTGAGATTACATCTGATTTTTCAGGTAAAGCTGTGCTATCACTGAGTGACACCCAGTCCAGCAGTCAACAGAGAGATCTATTCTTCCAAACTGTATCTAGGTCAGCCATTACCCTGGCAGTCAGATCTGTACTACATGCTACAGAGGGAGAATTTACACCCATCACTAAACATACCCTGGACCTGAACACTGCCACAGACCCTGTAGATCTAATCATTACTGTGATACAAGGTATATAAACTATAACCTTGTGTGCTACATTATTTCCATTGCCAAACATATTGGTTAAGGTATATGACCCATCATTAAACACACCAATTTCTAGCCATACGAAATGCATCAAATTATACACACTTGTAAATATGGACCCGTTTTTTCCGTCCTGCATTTTCCCGTTATGTCACTAAAGTCTCAAAAATCTCTTTTTGTGTTCATGTGATGTTATCAAAAACAATATGTAGTGGAAGACGAGTATATTAGCCACCTTTTATCAATATAAGTGTTTGGTCTTAGTCATTATATTTCAAGAAGTTTCCAAAAGAATGCCAAAATTGTGGACGGAAAACGTTAATGTTTTACCCCCTACGAAATAAAATGAGGTATTTTATGAGACGTAACAATTTGGTGTCTTTTTGGTTACGTCTCTGCAAATGCATATAAAATCAATTTTTCACTTTAAGAATGTTATTTCTTACCTTCTACATATAAATAAATCTCTTTTTCACATCTCTGGTGCAAATCCATGGCACTTACACCGATAGTTGTTGAGGTATGTTCATTACTGAAATCACTGTGGAAACCATATATTTAAATGTTACGTCATTAACATTTCAGTATTTGTAAATATTTTGTAAACTAAGTGTGTAAAGTTGTATTCAATACAATGTGTAATGCGGCAATGATATACACAACAGATAATCATATTGAAGGCAGTCAAGCCAGACATTATTTAAGATGGCTGGGCCCGTAGTGTCTGAGGTGTAAGTCTAGGAATAAGTTACGTCATCAGCTGTAGAGAAAAGGTGATTTTTTGGATAAAAAATGTGAAATTGATCACAAGTTAGTATTACTTTTTAATATCAAGATTCTTTACACAAATATAAAATAAATTTGTATGATAATAGAGAATGAAAAAAATTGTCAGCAGAGCAACAAGTACCCCACCCTCAACGACCCACATTTTTTAAAATAATTTTATGAATAACTTGTGTGGAACTAAAATCTGGACAGAGTTTATATTGCATATTGCATTCAGTCAGTTTCACTACCTAAAAAGAGATTTCTAAAATCTATTAAAGTTCATTTATTCAAAATGGGAACGAGAGTAATAAGACGTAATTTGGAAACTAAAAAAAATATTGGTGTTTGGTGTCAATGTTAACAGGTTACATCATATAACAGAATAATAAATTTATGGAAGAAAACTTTATCTGCAATACAGAATATCAATTGAAAAGGCTTAAAAATCATTTCTATAAATGGCACTTTGAATACAAACAGCATATGAATATTGCATAGTAGGAATTAGAACCGAGACAAACCAGGACCCGAAAATTCTGTCTCCAATGTTACATCATTAATTTTCTTTTTGACAATTAATTGCAGAAATGTATGAAATTTCATTTCCCTAAAAACTGCAAATGTAACACATATATCACATTTTAATGAAATATCTAAACAACATGTGTATATCGCTTTCAATAGACTATAAATTTGATAAAACGCTGCAATTTTGTGTCAAATTACATCTTCACGTTGGACACCATGAGTTGATGACGTAACAAAAAAGTGCAGGATGGAAAAAAACATGCTCATATACTTCCCATAAGGTGATTCACCTTGCCGGATTTCAAGATTATGCTTCAAGAAGAAAATAATTTACAAATATTATTTTACTCTATATTCATATACAAGGGAGGTAATTTGGAACGTTTTTGTCAAATATTTCAATAAGTATGCATTAATTCAAAATTCTAAACCGTTCAAAATGCTTATGTTTGTATTTTTGAATGGAAATACAACACAATTTAGGAATTACTGGCACTTTTCAAATTTCGCCTCTGGCCCTTTAGTGCTAATGATGGGTTGTATACGTTAAAAGAAGATTTTCTGACCAGCAATTACTTTCGGAGTGTTTCTATTTTCTGAAAACTGCAGCTTCATGGCCATGAAATGACTGTTCACAATTTTTCTCTAGCTAGTGCCTATGAATTTAAATAGATTTTTCATGAATGAAATTCTGAATGATTTAAAAGTTGTTTTTACCTATGTTTCAGGCCCTAGTCAGGGATTTATGTTTGCCAAGCATATTCGGTCTACAGTTCACAGTTTTACCCTAGCTGATCTTCGTGCTGGTGTTGTGGGCTACAAACATCATTCTAGAGAGAAAATAAAGTCAGATCTGGTTGAGCTGCAGGCCTCTGATGGCATCAATCTACTGACTTTCTTGTTTCATGTTGAAATAAGAGACAGTGTATGTTATGATAGCCATTTGTAAATAAGAAAGAGTAGAAAGTTTGTCAAACATGAACTTTATGTGGGAAAATCAATTATCTAGTCTTTCAATTTCTTTACTCGTAATCATTTTAAATGCGCCAGATACTGAATGCAGAATATATGGCCTTTAGGTAAACTTATGTTACTTAACGTTTCTTCAGCTAAACCATTTGTATTCCTTAACCCTTTCCCAAACAGCAAGATTTTAGTGTGGTCCAATTTGAAAGCTGCTGCAGACGACAAAGTAAATGATCAAAAAATGCCGAAATGTTCATGTTATAGCCAAGAAAATATTGAGGCAAAAGGAGAAACTGCTGGTTATCAGCAGTTTCTTCTTTTGCTTCAATGTTTTCCCACGCCTTTTCTCTTAGGGACGTCAAAACCAGGTCTTGTTTTGGAAAGGGTTAAGAAATGTTTGCCTTTAACATTCATAGATCTTATGCTTTATGAACAATTCATGCTTTGTTTTCATTTATGGTTTAAACCTAATTTGAATAATCATATACACTGATGTAAGCTAATATAATTATAGAAGTATCTATGAACTTATCTCTGAAATAGAAATCTGCTATATAGTTCTGCATCCTTGATATTTTCAGGAGGACCTTGCACCCATCATTCTGCACAATAAAGTGGGTCATGTGAAGCTGGGAGAGATGTTACAGATCTCTAATGACCTCCTACTGGCACAGATCATGGACACAGAGAAGGCGGAGTCTGAGGAGGTCATCTATACACTAGTCCCACCCCTCAACAATCCTCAGGAAGGTAGGAAATAGTTGTGACTATTGCATTGCACTATTGACTATTCTACAAGAATTTCAGTCCCTGAAGAGCCTCTAGATTAAGATGCAAGTGTTGAAAGCTACAAGATATATCAAGATTCCATCATCATTTGTAGATTCAAAGTGCCCATGAATTGAATTTCAGTAGGTTTTGGTATTCACTCAAAGAGATTATGACTGTGTCTGTTGAAGAAATATTCATTACAAAATCTTATTACAAGTTTTATTATTCAGGGGAGATAATAATGGTAGTTCCGATCCCACCTGACGGTATAGGTAATGGTTGGGAGGATATGGGAGATGGTAACATGGCCGCCAGAATGACCCGGTTCTTACAGAGAGATATAGATGAAGGAAGGATATTCTATAAAAACAGAGGGAACGCTGCACTCACTGATGTGGTCAAGTTTGAGGTCAGTCTGATTTTCTGTATTTACAAATATTGGACAGATTTATCAATTGTATTGAAAAAAGAAACATTTAGTTGGACTTGTATCAAGTTTGGTTTCAGAAGCTTGTCAATAGTTTGGAAATATTAAATTGAGTGTATCAATTAGTCAATATGTTTGCCATTTATTATTTGCTACATCTATGAATTTCTTATCAAAACCTAGATTGGCAGCAACTCATAAATATTTATACAGCCTGCACTACAAGCCTAACAAGTAACCAATTTGAATGTTAAAACATTGTTGTTCAAATTTCACTTTTGTATCCACCAGGTTGCGGACACATCTTCTCCAGCTGCTGTATTACCAGATCAGTCCCTCATCATCACAGTGAGAGAGAAAACTCTGTCCGGCCTGAATACTCATCCAACACTCGCATCTGATGTCAGGCTAGGATTAATTGTAAGTGTATGCTTGTCAGTATTTTCAGCACCAATTTTTGATCAACAGAAATTTCAAACAAATATGTAGACATTCAAAATAGAATTGCTTTGATTAACTCTTTCGCTGCCAAATTTCCTGGAATTATGCTATTTCCAGTGCCATTTTTTTTAAACTGCATAACAGGGCTTATCAGTTTATAATGTGGTAAAATCATTATTTGATGAATTCTAAGCTGAAACCATCAGGAATGATTGCAAATAAACTATTTTGTTGAATAGCATACTTTTTATCAGGCAGTTTGATCAGATGACCCTGACCTTGACCTTAAATGACCTAATTAAGCTATTGTTTTGAAGTCGCCAAAAGGCGACATTGGCAGTCTCCTAATAGGTCGCTTTTTGGCGACATTGGCAGCGAAAGAGTTAAATGTAGGGTCCCTTGGGAAAAATCGCCAGCTTTTACGCAGCTTCTGCGAAGCTTTCAAGCTGCGTAAAAGCTGCGTTTACGCAGCGGTATTGGCACCTGCGCAAAAGCTGCGTATTTTTGGGGTTAGAAAAAACGCAGCTTTTAAAGAAATAAAAACAGAAGCTGCGTAAAAGCTGCGTAAAAGCTGCGCAAAAGCTGCGTAAAAGCTGCGTAAACGCAGCTTTCCAGAGCTGCGTAAACGCAGGTACCAATACCGCCGCGTAAACGCAGCTCTGAAAAGCTGCGTAAACGCAGCTTTTACGCAGCTCTAAGTCAGAGCTGCGTAAACGCAGCTCTGAAAAGCTGCGTAAACGCAGCTCTTACGCAGCTCTAAGTCAGAGCTGCGCAAAAGCTGCGTAAAAGCTGCGCAAACGCAGCTTTTACGCAGCTCTGAAAAAGCTGCGCAAAAGCTGCGTAAACGCAGCTTTCCAGAGCTGCGTAAACGCAGGTGCCAATACCGCTGCGTAAACGCAGCTCTGAAAAGCTGCGTAAACGCAGCTTTTACGCAGCTCTAAGTCAGAGCTGCGCATAAGCTGCGTAAAAGCTGCGCAAACGCAGCTTTTACGCAGCTTTTCAGAGCTGCGTAAACGCCGCTTTTACGCAGCTCTAAGTCAAAGCTGCGTAAACGCAGCTTTTCAGAGCTGCGTAAACACAGCTTTTCAGAGCTGCGTAAACGCAGCTTTTACGCAGCTTTGCACAACGTCTAAAACCTAAATTCAAAAAAATTATGTAGCCTGAAAGTCGTTTGGTCATGAATGATTCAAAATAAGTTAATACAAATTTTAAAGTCGATTAGTCCTTATCCTACAGCCAAATTTTAAAAAAATCAAATTTTAAAGCTGCTTCTAGTTACAATAATGGAATACAAGATTTGTTTTCATCATATCACAGACACGGTGGGGATTGTGCATGATGGGATGGATAACGACTACCGACAATAGGGAACGATTTTATCAAGTAAACCGTGACGTAATTTCGGACAAATAAATAGTATTTCGTTGGTGTTGTTATAAAATTTCGTAACTACGGCTTGAATCAAACCGTAGTTACGAGATGTTATAACAACACCGACAGTTTATCAAAACATAACGGTAAACTCAGTCTATTTTTTGCACAAAATTTGATGCCAACTCGCCTCGCTTCAGGTAAGACATTTTGCAATAACTCTGTTATTTCTGTATCAATTTTCAAGTGGGTTGCTGCATGTACCCCGCCTTATCGAGCTCTTTCATCGGATGTATGACATATTAGATAACTCATGATACTTTTTCCAAAATATTGTCCCAACCGACCAGAAAGCGAAATGGTAACGACTACGGCCAAATTAACCACGCTTCAGGTAAGAATTTGTGCAATAACTTTCTTATTTCTGCGTCAATTTTCATGCGGTTTGTTGCATGTACTCCGTCTTACTGAGCCCTTTCCTCAGATGTATTACTTATTGGGAAACTCCTTGTACTTTTCTCAAAAAGTCGATCCCAACCGACTAGAAAAAGGGCCTGAATGTTTTGTCGTTTTTCTGGTCGGTTGGGATCAATTTTTGGACAAAGTATAAAGATTCTACAAACAATTCATATATCCGAGGAAAGGGCTCACTAATGCGGGGTACATGCAACAAACCGCTTGAAAATTGGAGCAGAAATAAGAAAATTATTGCACAATTTCTTACCTGAAGCGAGGCAAAATTTGTCCGTATACTCCAAATTCGTTATCCATCCCATCATGCACAATCCCCACCGTGACAGAGGAAAAGGCTAGTTATAAGCAATTATTTCTTTTACTTCAATGGTTTTCGAAGGCATTTAAAAGTTATATAACAGAAAATATCAAAGTATGTAATAAATACAAATTTTTAATAAATAGACTTACAAAACTCAAAAGTACATTAAGCTTGTGACAAATGACCTAATTTATTATCTTAATACATTCTAACAAAATCCAAATATTACCCTTTCAAAAATGGTGAAATTTCAAATTGGTCCAAAGCTAATATTTCTTATATCAACAAACTAGGTTTTCATGAAGAAAAAGGTGAGTATCATAACAGTAAAAATATTGAGGCAAAAAGAGAAAATGCTGATGATCAGCCTATTTTCTTCTTTTGCCTCATCGTTTTCCCAAGCCTTTCTATTAGAGACGAATTGAAAGATGGTACAAAAAAATACATACAGAAAACATTTGGGCCAGGATCTGGAAAAATGTCCCTTAACTTACTTTAAGGCTTTTGAGCCCAACATGGTTCCAGATCAGCCTGTCTGTATACATGCAGTCTGATCCAGGCTGGTCTGATCAGGAACCATGTTGTTCTCTAATAGCTTCATCATAGTGTGTAACAACCACATGAGAGTAACATGATCCAGGTCAAACTGCACCTAGGGACAGCCTGATCTTGAAACATGGTTGTCTGAAATGCTATAAGGGACATTTTTCCAGCTCGCGGCTCATTTAAAAGCTGGTCATCATGAATTTAAATATGTTTTAGGCGTTTTCTCCAACTCTTTTAACCTGTGATATGTTTGATCACGATCTTTGTCATTCTAATTTTCAGAATAAGCAAGTATGCAGTTTGATTGTTCTTAGGATTTCTTTTGGATTTTTTATACGCCGCCGGAGGCGGACGTATATTGGCGTCATCTTCTCCGTCTGTCCGTCCGTCCATCCGTCCATCCGTCCATCCGTCCGTCCGTCCGTCCGTCCGTACGTACGTCCACTTTTCTTGTCAACGCAACTCCTCCTAAGTTTCTGGCTGGATCTTCTTGAAACTTGGTCAATGTTATCACCTCAATTGGTAGATGTGCATGAAGGAAGGATTTTATGGTTCGTTGATTTTTGCCTGAGTTATGCCCCTTAAAAACTTAGTCTCTGGGGCTTATTGAAATTGCAGCCTTGTCAACGCAACTCCTCCTAAGTTTCTGGCTGGATCTTCTTGAAACTTGGTCAATGTTATCACCTCAATTGGTAGATGTGCATGAAGGAAGGATTTTATGGTTCATCGATTTTTGCCTGAGTTACGTCCCTTAAAAACTTAGTCTCTGGGGCTTATTGAAATTGCAGGCTTGTCAACGCAACTCCTCCTAAGTTTCTGGCTGGATCTTCTTGAAACTTGGTCAATGTTATCTCCTCAATTGGTAGATGTGCATGAAGGAAGGATTTTATGGTTCGTCGATTTTTGCCTGAGTTACGCCCCTTAAAAACTTAGTCTCTGGGGCTTATTGAAATTGCAGGCTTGTCAACGCAACTCCTCCTAAGTTTCTGGCTGGATCTTCTTGAAACTTGGTCAATGTTATCACCTCAATTGGTAGATGTGCATGAAGGAAGGATTTTATGGTTCGTCGATTTTTGCCTGAGTTACGCCCCTTAAAAACTTAGTCTCTGGGGCTTATTGAAATTGCAGCCTTGTCAACACAACTCCTCCTAAGTTTCTGACTGGATCTTAATGAAACTTGGTCAATGTTATCACCTCAATTGGTAGATGTGCATGAAGGAAGGATTTTATGGTTCGTTGATTTTTGCCTGAGTTATGCCCCTTAAAAACTTAATCTCTGGGGCTTATTGAAATTGCAGGCTTGTCAACACAACTCCTTCTAAGTTTCTGGCTGGATCTTAATGAAACTTGGTGGATGTTATCACCTCAAATGGTAGATGTGCATGAAGGAAGGATTTCATGGTTCATTGATTTTTGCCAGAATTATGCCCCCTTCAATCTTAGTCTCTGGGGCTTAATGATATTTCAGCCTCGTGAATGCAATTCCTTCCAGGTTTTTCACTGGATATTTATAAAAACCTTTTTGTGAACACAATTTTTTAAAGGTTTTTCAGTGAATATTTATAAATCCTTGTCAATGTCATTTTTTTGTCTCAAATTTTACAAGTGGCGGCGTATATTGTGACGATGGCACTCTTGTTATTATAATAAAATTACACAAATCATCTAATATTTCGTCGTTGTAAATGTAAAACCTCGTATCTCGTTTTCAGAAAACTCTAAAGGGGAGGGAATAAAGTGTAATAACTTTTCCCAAACTGAAATGTTTTACTTGAAATTTGGAAAAATTGTTCATAAATAATGTATCATTGATACTGATCGGTAAAAATATCTCAAAACCTGCAAGAATTGTCTAAATTGGACACACAAGTTTGTACTTTGAAAATCGCTAGAACCGACATACGAGGTTTTGCATTTACACCGACGATTTAAACCCTTTCCCAACAACATTTTTTTTAGTCCAAAGAAGTTTCAGATACTAGAATTTTTGTATTGAAAAGCAATATCAAAGAATGCTATAGCATGGGAAACATTAAGGAAAAAGATGAAAATGATGATAATAACAATAATATACTTCTTTTCTCATAATATTTCTTTGATGAACTCTTGTGTGGAAAAAGGTTTAATTCTTTCATAAATCAACATCAAATATTCTAAATTAATAATATTAATATTACATTCGACCTTAAAGGCTATAACATACCATCAGGGAAAGTATTTGGCATGTTCAGTCCGCACCGATTTGACAAGGATTCAGAATACTACTAGATGATAATTCTGAATCTAGCATGTTTTTCATACGTTACTCTATGCTCATTTTTCAATTAAACCAATCATGTGATTGACATTATAATGCTGAGTTTATAGTGTTTCTTTCTTGAATGGTATCTTTTAGCATGACAGCTTTATTTTAATGGATAAATTTAAAGATGAAGCATATTAAACTGTGCTGAACCTCAGAAATAATGCACCACTTCAAAGCACACAAAGAAATATTTCAGGGTTTTTCGCAGAATAATTTGAAGTCATTGTATCAAATAAAAAGTATTGGTAAACCTTGAAACATATTGTGTTCATGCAAATAATTGTGATCAAAAACATAATGGGAAAAGAAGATATGCTCAATTTGAGCCATTTCTTCTTTTCCCATAATGTTTCTATACAAATTATAACATATTGATTTAAAAAAATGCATTATTTACCAGTTTTTGACATGAACTACCTCAAGGCTGAGGAGAACACTGAATATGAAGGCATAAAAACACAAATTTCACATTGTTTTAAATCTCCAGTCCGCTCCACATGGCCTTAAAACCTCGGAGGGCCGTCCTCATCTTGGTGAAGGCGTTGTCTTTAGTAATGGAGATATGTTCAGCAACGACCCCTGAAACAGTATAAATGCAGTATGTATTAGAAAAGATATTGATCCTAAAACCAAACGCAAGTACCAAATATGTAAGCTGATGAGATGTAACTACTTGAAAAAGTATCTCACTATCTCAAATTTCTCCTTAAGTTATGTGTTGCAATCAATTGTTCCTGTACTGGAGAAAAGGTACATGTATATCAAACATGATACTTGTTTGATATTGTTTAAAAGAAGTTATGGGATATGCTAACTTGTATAGACAAACAGACAAAAAGTCACACAATATGCCACTTCATTACAATCTATGGCATAACAAGTAGTGAAATATGAATGCTCCCGAAATGGCCAATTTTGCCAATTTTAATTTTTTGGACAGACAGACTGACACGAGTAAAACAATATAACCCCCATTCTTTCAATACAAGGGCATAAAAACGGTTTCAGCAGACATACAAATGGTTAGCAATGTGAAAATTTGAAAAAAATGATAACTAATGAAAAATTGTTTGCAATATCATTTTTCTGATGAGATAAGAATCGGACAAGATGAACTTTGCTTTATATTTGACCAATAAATGTGTAGTAATAGAGGCAACTAGTTCCAATAATTGTGGATGCTAGAGTATTGACAAGTAGTGCCCAGTGGAGCTAAAAAAATTGATACAGAGAACCTACTTTCTGTTGACCGGCATTAGACCTTGGTTACTTTCTTATTTACGTCCATAATTGGCATTGAACACATCCCATTCTACATCAGAACATCAAATTGTCAATCTTTTATGAATTTCCACCACACATCCTTCATTGCACCTTTAACCTGAAAACAAAACAGTGCAATTAAAAACAAGCAAATGAAACCCCCCCTCCCAATGCCAGTACCTACTTCGTGTTAGGGACTAGGTTGGAATCCTGGTTCTGACCAGCAACATTCCTCAGTGCCTGTTAAATTTAATACCCAATGCTGGTATAATCTTGGCATGTACAACATCAATAGCCAATAGGTATGGATTTTGTGCTGTAAATAGACTGGCTTTACATGGTGTATGTTTTGTTAGATAGTCTGTGTTGTTAAAACATCTCTTAGCTACAGCTCAAATTAAGCTTTTAAAGTAAGACCTGGTTAATGCAGTTCCTTTAATTTTAACTTATTCCGTAACGTCCGTAAGTCCAAGCATTTCTAAAGTACTGTTAGATGCAATATCGCCTGTTTCCATAAAAACGGAAATAATTGAGCTCACTCAGAGATTTCATGAAATATTCTAGACAATTTTTGTGAAAATGTTTCTAAATTGTATGAAGAGTAGGCAAAAAGCACAACAAAAGTCAAAAATTCAAAATTTGAGAGCAACGAAAATAACTTCCCGCGAAATATATTTGCACCACACAGATTTCGTTCCATAACTGGTCACATAGCCCATTACCCAGGTCTTAACTTTATTATGAGATTTAGAATTAGACTGACAAATTACTACTGTTTGTCTGAAATTACATCACTGTTTACAAGATACAGTTGTTTCCTGTTGATAACTTTGTGCTCTGGAGAACTAAAAACCTGTCTAGCTGTACCCCATCCCGCTTTTCCCAAAAATTAATCCAAACCAACCAGAAAAACAACCGGGATTTTTTGTCGTTTTTCTGGGTGGTTGGGGTAAGTTCTTTGGAAATGTACAAGGATTTCACACATAAGTCATATATCAGAGGAAAGATATCAGTATGGTGGGGTACATGTGTAACGTGTCTTCAGTCGGTAGAGCAATTTTATATGAAAATCAATATGCTCAACAATTAGCGAAAATGTGGTTAGATGGACTGATTTATCCTAGCTCAAATAATCAACAATAAATCTGATCAACTTCATTAAAAATCAAGCAATTCACCATTCAACAGTATATATAGACGATCTTCCTCTACTGATCCTGAGCAAACTTGCTCAGCTACACTAATTGGATTGCTGAACTTACTGTGTCGATCACCGAGTGTATGAGAATGTTGTTAATCTTGAAAGGGATATTAAAAGTGTCATTAAGTTTTGGGCTGATCAAAGTTAAACTTGTCATCCTAAAATACAGAAGTATTGCCATAAGTTGCCCATCCATCTCCATCATCAGCTTGGTGCCCGCTGTCATTGATGTTTCGGCCCTTATCCAAGTACATCTCGTAGCGGGTGGGCCCACCAGTAAATGGTGTGGTGGTGGATTGATTCCAGTTATTCTCTAAGAGTAAGTTAGCTAATCGAATACAGTCTTGAACATTGTCTCAAAGCCATTTTGGGATAGTCTGGTTACCTTAAGCCAAACTTTTACCGGTCAGAGCCTGTACCTTGTATCAGACCAGATATGTCCTGACCAACACACAGGACGACACTAGTCTCGAACTGACACTGTACAATTCAGTATGTGATGAGGCAGTCTGATCCATCTTGTCTACCGTAGCTCAACCTCTTGCATCAGCCTTCCAGGCGATCTCTAAGCTCAACTGCTATAACATGGCACAGTCGTTTCTATCGTACTACCAAAAGCCTCAAAGCCTTTGAAAACGTATGGCCAAACTAATTGATCAACCACAGCCTATCTCCCATCCGAGATAGCTCATCAATAGTTTCGACCAACCCTATCTCTCATTATCAGAGATAGTCCTATCTCTCATACGAGATAGCTCACCAATAGTGCCCAAAATCACTTAGCTTTATATCATGGTATATGCTGGTTTCCATTTTGTCACTATTCAGGGCGATCAGAGAACTTACTAAGATGGATACGAATATTCACTGTTCGGTCCTCTGTCCCCTCTACTAGGATGACAAAGCTAACACAACAATACCAATTTTATTCGGCCGTATAATTTTCACTATTGAAAACGACCTGTTCTTCTCACGTCGAAAAACAGAATGATTGCAACAGAGAAATTCTGCGCCTTTTATACTTTTTGGATTGAGTCCGGCTTCACTCATGGTTCCCGGTTTTTATCAGGTGCTTGTAGACTGGAATTCTATAGACTAGATACTTAAGTGAAACCCTAGGTTCGTCACACATGCCAAAACTGTTTGAAATTTGATGCATAAATAAGAAAGTTATTCCACAATTTCTTACCTGAAGGGGAGGGGGCAAATTTGTCTGTATTTGGTATCCATCCCGTGATGCACAATCTCCACTGTGATTATACTCTTTAATTTACCCATTACCACACAGTCACGCCTTTGGCAAGTTCAAGGCTTTAGAAAACATTGTGGAAAATGAATAAATTTCTTGTAAGAAGCAATTTCTTCATTTACCAGACTGTTTTCTACACAAAAACATCCAAAAAATTTAGATTTCAATCACTACAAATTGTTGTCTGCAGCATCTTTGAATTTGGATCACCCTAAAATTTTGTCATTTGGTAATGAGTTAACCACAGATTTACTAAAGATACATAAAACTTACCATTATTCAATCAGTGCTGAGTTTTACTACATTACCAGCTTGCTTTATTACTAAGCACCATAAAAGGATTTTTTGTCAGTGGGGTGGTGAATGGGTACTGTAAAATAGCCTGAAATAAATATAAAAAAATTTTCTCTCCTATAAAATTTTGAGAATTCCAAAACAATATATAGATCTATTATTTATTGTTTGTTTTGATGGTACTGTGTTGTTATTGATCTTATTACCATTTATCACAAGTTCTTTCATTTACATTTCACATACATGTTCTATAATTAGATAAATTAACTCTTTCTCCAATGGCAAAATTTAAGAATTGATCCAAATTGGAAGATCAGTGCTACCTGATGTACACAACAAATTTAATAAATTTTTATTCATACTAAGAGACATTTAAAGTTAAAAATGTGTTGGGTTTCTTTTGAGCTTAAAGTAAATAATGAAGATAAATGATAATGTGATAACACAATTCTCTCCTTTCCTCTCAATGTTTCCCAAAACTATCTCTCAGGGAGTGACATTTTTGTTTGGGAAAGGGTTAAACTATTGAGGCCCAAATCATGAAATAATGTTACCAAAACCTTATAATTATACATAGATCTTTTATCAACTTATAATTTGAATAAAATTAACTTTCCATTTAAAAACACTACATTTTGCTGTGGTTAGCTGTTAACATGCCAGTAAATAGAGTAGGTGGCAGCCATTTTGAGCAGTAGTGAACTAAAATGGACATTTTTTTTATCTACAAATTCTCAAAATATGATGGGGGAATATTAGTATTTCAAAAGAGTTAGCACAGTATATGCAATCAGGAATTATATCTCCTTATAATTTTGTAGTACTTAATGAACAAAAATAGATATAACTTACTTTTTTCTACAAACCATCAAAATCATGGGTTCAAAGAAGAAGAAAAATGGGGGGAATGGCAAACTGTGAAATGATTGGCTAATAAATTGTTTATCTTTTTATAACCAATCATGGCTCATCTTGAGGAGCACCTGCCAATATTACCCTTTCCCAAACAAGACCTGTTTTTTTTACATTTTTAGTAGAAACAGTTCAGAGAAAAAAGTAACAAAAAATGTACATCATATTTTTTATGCTGTTATTCAATATCTTTGCTATTTTTACTAAAAAAAATGTTGTCTTCAACATCTTATCAATATTGGAGCAACCTTAAAGTTAGCTTTTTGGGAAAGAGTAAACAACCTTTTTGGGAAAGAGTAAACAACAGTGTACCCAATTCATGGAAAAAGGAAAAAGGAAAAATTGGAAATCATAACTGTAATTTCATTCTTCATTCATTTTTTTTTTTCTCTCAGGAAAATTCTCCAAACAACATAAATTAATTTTGATTAATTTCCATAACAACTAATTTCATCTAGAATCTATCTCAACTATAATATTAAAAAAGTCACAAATAATATGCATGGCTTATTGCACTTAAACATATTGCACTTAAACTTTTCAGCCTGATAAAAAATGCCAAGCAAGACGCGGCAGGAGTAGCCCCCCTTCTCGATAAAATTTCAGGTTCCATCAAATCGGACGACACAGAGAAGGCGGATATTCTAAATCAACAGTTCCAGTCAGTCTTTACCCCGATGACACCGATTTCTCTGGCTCAGTCCTGCCTTTCATCCATAAGACAAAATATGTTTTCTTCCTCTTTCAGCAAATACCCAGTCATGCCAAACATTACCATCTGCACTAGTGGAGTACAAAAACTAATTTCCAACTTAAAACCAGACAAAGCAGCAGGACCAGACAACATCAAACCTCTAGTACTAAAAAACTTATGTTATCAAATTTCCCCTATCTTACAAATTCTCTTTCAGAAATCTCTAGACACAGGCACCCTCCCCCAAGTATGGACAAAGGCAAACGTGACTCCACTCTTCAAGAAAGGAAACAAAGAAGATCCTGCAAATTACAGACCTATATCCTTAACATGTATACTATGTAAAGTTCTTGAACATATTGTAGCATCAAACCTAACTAAACATTTTGACAAAAATAATATTCTTTATGATTTACAGCATGGATTCAGAGAGAGGCGTTCATGTGAGACCCAGCTACTGCAACTGACCGACCATCTTGCCAGAAACCTTACTGAAGGAAAACAAACTGATTTAGTTTTGTTAGACTTCAGCAAGGCTTTTGACAAAGTTAGCCACTTAAAACTTTTGTATAAATTGCAGGAACATGGAGTAAACAATGCTACCCTTTTGTGGATTAAATCTTTTCTTATAGGCAGAACACAAAAAGTAGTCTTAGAAGGTGGATGCTCATCCGAAGTTCCAGTCACGTCAGGAGTACCTCAGGGATCGGTGCTTGGTCCTCTCCTATTTCTCTTATATATTAATGACCTTCCTAATACTATCACCTCCCAAGTTCGTTTGTTTGCAGATGACACTGCCGTTTACTTAGCTATAAACAACAAGCAAGACTGTATCACCCTGCAAGAAGATCTAGACAAGTTAATGCAGTGGGAGAAAAAGTGGGAAATGGAGTTTAACCCCAGCAAATGCATTGTCCTTAATATTACTAAAAAGAAGAAAAAGATTTCCTTTGATTACAGGCTACATGGACAAGTGCTAGAGACTGTGGACAATGCCAAATATCTTGGAGTTACTATATCTGGAGATCTTTCATGGAACAAGCACATTGACAATATAACATCAAATACAAATAAAACTTTAGGTTTCCTCCGCAGAAACATCCAGACCAAAAATAAGAAGATCAGAGAGACAGCGTATAAAACCCTTGTCAGACCTCAGGTTGAATACGCATCAACTGTTTGGAGCCCTTACACAAAAACCTATATCAACAAAGTGGAAAAAGTACAACGTAGAGCAGCAAGATGGGTTCAAAATAATTTTTCTTTCTATGACAGTGTCACCTGCATGCAGAAGGAGCTTGGCTGGCAAACTCTTCAATATAGACGAGACGTTTCCAGAGTTACTATGTTTTATAAGATCGTTAATAGTTTTGTTGCAGTGCCCGTACCAGCTTATCTTGAAAGACCAATTAGGACAACCAGACACATGCACACAGCATCCTTCAGACAGATCCACACAAATGCTTCCTTCTTTAAATATTCTTTCTTTCCATACACAGTGATACTTTGGAACAGCCTACCAGAATCAATAGTACAGCAACCTGACATTGCAGCGTTTAAAAAGAGTCTCGATTCTTTTCAGATAGTGAGCCGTCCCTGAAGAACCATAATGTTTTATCAGATCTTTTAATCTAACATTCACAATATTTTTAATTGACACCCACCTATGACTAACAGTTTTTATTCCAGCACAGACGCGCACCTGCCAGTAATACCCGAAAGGGGAGTTAGGCAGTATATATAGATAGATAGATAGACATAACAGCCTTAAATTGTTTGGTCAACTTGTTATCATTGTACCAGCAATATATAGAAATCAATATTATATGATGCATAATTGTCCTAAATGAAATTAATATAATGGTAAAGATATGGTATTTTAGCAGTCACAGATTTGCAACAAGTTTGCAACAATGACTGAAGTATACAGTTTTAACCCTTACCCCAGAAAGTCTTAAATGGTTTTAATACTTCACATCATAGTGCTTTGGATACCATTGACAAGAAATGCTAAAACAGACAGACCAAGGGTCTCCAAAACAATAAGCTGAGTTTGCAAAGGGTAATGAAATGGACCTTTTAATTTATGTATTTTTACTTGTTGATAAAAAATGGATTTAGAGTAATTTGTCAAACTCTGTGAAATAGTTTGTTTGCAGATGTTGAGTAAAGGGTACTTGGATAATACCAGACTATTAATTAACACTTTCCCAAAAAATGCAGATGAATGATTTCAAGAGAATAGATTTTTTTTGTCTTTCTGAGTGTAAAGTATTGTGGAATATGAAGAAATTGCAAGCATTACTAATTTTGTTTTTTTCCTTTTTCTTTTCATTAGAAACTTATATAACTTTTGTGCATATTAAGACAAGTTTTAATAAGGGCACACATAAAGGGTTTTTTATGGGGGTGTTAAAATCTAAGTATCAGTCATAGAATTTGACAATTCTATGCAATTTTCTCTTTTCTTATAAATGTTTCTATTAAAAAAAAATACAAAATTATTTTAAACCCTTTTATAATTTTTTTTGACATCCTTAACCCTTTCCCAAACAAGACTTGATTTTGATGTCCCTGATAGAAAAAGCTTGGGAAAACATTGAGGCAAAACAAGAAACTGCTGATAACCATCAGTTTCTCCTTTTGTCTCAATATTTTATGTGCTATATTTTACACAAATCCTATCTTTAATAACAGCCATTTTGTCATTGGTGGCAGTTTTTGAAGTGGATCACCCTAAAATTTTGTTGTTTTGGAAAGAGTTAATAGAAAGGGTTTTGAAAAATTGAGACAAAAGAAAAAATTGCTGACAATTAGCATTTTCTCCATTTGCTTCAATATTTTTGTGTTGTATTGGACACAAATTCTTTTCTTAGTATTTTTTTTATTTTTAACTTGGATAAAAGGTATATTTTTTGCTGTTTGGGTAAGCATAAATGGACAGTTTCGACACCAGGAAATGAATTATTGAATAAATTAATGTAGAAAAGTGAACATAGGAAATTTTTGTAAAGTGCCATGAACTTTTTCAACATATCTGATCTACAATGACATGATACAAGTTACAGAAAATCATTTTCTACCACTGAATGTTCCCCTGAAATGTCACATGGATCTCTAATGATGGAGTAACCTTAATTCATATAACATGGACACATTTTTTTTCATTTATTGGACCTAATTAACTGTTATTTTAACAATTTGCCTCTCTTGTAAGCCCTTTCCCAAAGTACAAAATGTTGACTCAGAAAGATATGCAGTTCACAAATTAGACAATTTAGAGAACAAAGTATGTTTGTTGTTGGCAGGAAAATATTGAGGCATTATAGGGTAATAAGCATGTTCTTTTTTTTCTTCAATGTTTTATTGAGTCTTTTTTTTCTCTAATTGGTACATCAATGTTTGTGAATGGGTTATGTATAGTGACATTCAATCTCAAAATCAACCAAATGGGCACAAACCTTTGAGGGAAAAGTAAAAGATTTTTTTTTTCATAAATACGCAGCTATGGATAGCTGCGTAAAAGCTGCGTCTTTCTAATTTAAGGGGAAGAAAAATCAGCACAAGAAAGACGCAGCTTTTGCGCAGCTTCTTGAGCTGCGTCTTTAGATCTCAGACAAAATTATAAAAAAACGCAGCTTCAAAACAAAATACGCAGCTTTTACGCAGCTTCATAACAAAATACGCAGCTTTTACGCAGCTTCATAACAAAATACGCAGCTTTTACGCAGCTTCACAACAAAATACGCAGCTTTGAAGTAAAAAACGCAGCTTTTAGAGAAAAACGCAGCTTTTACGCAGCTCTTTTTAAAAAACGCAGCTTTTGGGATCAGAAACCAAAAAAACGCAGAAAAGCTGCGTAAAAGCCGGCTTTTACGCAGCTTTCTGGAAAAGCTGCGTTTCATTTTCCCAAGGGGTGTGGATGCTCAGCTATCAGCACTCGATCAGAGTTAATACAAAATATTTCTCCAGGGTACTTGTTCTCGATAAGGATTGCTTATCTTTCTCAAACCAATCTATCAAAGCAGTAGTAAAATCATTTTGGAATAGTAAGCAAAATTATGAAAATGAAATTGTCTTTTACTTTATCTTGTTTTGTCTAGGCCATGGAAGGCCAGTTGGTCCCCATAACAAGTGCAGATCTTGCGTTCACTGACCCAGACACTGCTCCCAACAAGATTGTGTACTCCATTACACGACCACTCAGTATAAAGGCCGGCCTGCTAGAACATATAGAGAAACCCTTCCATCAGGTCACAAAGTTTACACAAGAAGATGTCAACAGTAACAGGATATTATACAGACCCCATGATAATGAAATAGGCTACAAGCCCAGAGATGTCTACTTCTATTTTACTGGTAAGCAGTGTTATTTATCAGTTTCAGATATAATTGACCAAACGCCAATCGATAGATCGCTCCGCCCCCAATATCACGTGACGTATCGATTCGGAATCTAGGACAACGAACACATGGCGGATGTAAACAAGCTGAAGGATTTACCGGCCGGTATCGGTACTTTCCAGCTATTTGTTCTAATATCGACGATGTTTCGACAACCCTGATAGGGAATGGAGTTTTCAAAAGAATTAAGCTACGTTCATAAGGTTAAATTTCGAAGAAAAATGACAACAACATCGCTATAAAGGCGAGTGTGATACGGAATGCAGATCAACACAAAGCATTATGAATGTGTTGGTTGACACACAAAAGAAAGCTGTTACAGAAGCTTTCTTTGGCTGCAAGGGTTGTTATTATTTCATTTCAATTAAATGAAGATTTTCCTTGCGCTTCGCCCCAACATTTAGGGCATTTAGCACGCATACTTTTACTGTTTAGGGTTATTTTACAAGTGTACCTTGGTTCGGCAGTGAAGAAATTCGGACATCAAGATCTTCCTCCACTATGTAGACTCTACACGTATTTGTGTAAGGAATCAGTGAAGCGTAAACGTCTTATCATATAGACTAAGCATTTCATTTAATTCTTTCCCAAACAATGACGCCTTTTGAAAATCTTAACAAGGTTTGTGAAAACATTTAGACAAAAGGTGAAAACCCTTTCCTCAAAAGCAAAAATTTTGGATGTGCCAGTATGATAAGTTCCTCACTATCAATAGTTTGATTTTTTCATCAGCATATTTTCCCAAACTTGTCTTAATCAGGTAATGTTGGCTATAATGTGTGTTTGGGAAAGGGTTAAAAAGTATAGCCCTCATTCATCTTCATAGCAAATTCCAGCTCTATCATTTGGCAGGGCTGGGGGTGAGGGGGTAGGGTAACTGGTACAAATGACTACCTTTATTGTTCAAAATAGAAAAAATATAAGAAAACAATGAGGCAACAGAAAATGCTGATAACCAGCATTTTTTCCCTTTGTCTCAATGACTTTTACTTTTATTAAAATTTTATAATTTTTGTCATATGCAACCAGTGTTTATTTTTAATTTTGGGGGAAGGCGGTCAGGGCCCATAGGTAGGGGAAAATTTGCGTGTGAACGCCCAAAAAGGGGAATTTCAATACATGCTTATACTCTCAAATACAGTGTCATAAATGCATTTAACTTGCTTGTGTATCATAATGGGACATTCAAACAACCATTAGAACTGTTAGAGATGCCTAAAATCTAAATATGATTTGGATTTTTCTTTGCACGAAAAAAATCTAGTTCCGGGAGGGGAAAATTTCTCTGAAATGGGGGAAAAAAGTATATTCCTCAGAGAGGGGAAAGGGGCCCAATAACGACCGTTTTTTAAAGAAAAAAAATCACTGGCAACAATGTTCAAATTGAACCAGTCTGAAATTTTAATGTTTGAGAAAGGTTTAATTCACTTGACCCACAAAATCCTGTCAGAGAAAACAGGCCTGTAGGAAGCAATTTCATATGGGGGGGGGGGGGGGGGGGGCTAAAGCCCTTGTCCTGAATAGGGGGGGGGGGGGCTAATTTGGATTTTCCCAAAATTTTCAGTGTAAAATTAAGAAAACTTGGCATTTTTCGCCAACTTTGGGGGGGGGGGGGCTTAGCCCCCTAGCCCCCCTGTTCCTATGGGCCTGGAAAGCGACTCCTGCACAAGTCCTACACAACAGTGACATAAACCAAGGGGGTCAAGGATTAAACCAGACCCTGTTTCAACAATGGTAATTGCAAAACCGGGTATCCTGAGGCCTGAACAGGAAGAGGCGGTATTTTATGACTGATTTTGGTGATAATTTTTTTGTTGGAAATGAAACTGACTTTTTATTCAATACAAGTAATTGAATACATATACAAAACAAGCAATATTCTTTTATTTTTAATACATGTAGGTATTGACAGTAACAAACAGACAACAGAGACACTATGAGGATTTTCTTCTGTTCAGAATGTTCTTGATCT
Source organism: Fragum sueziense (assembly GCA_963680895.1). Taxonomy (NCBI): domain Eukaryota; kingdom Metazoa; phylum Mollusca; class Bivalvia; order Cardiida; family Cardiidae; genus Fragum; species Fragum sueziense. The sequence continues at coordinate 84,768,506 of OY804592.1, read as the reverse complement.
TTAACTGTTCTCCTGGCATCTTCATATCCCAGTATTTATTGAGTCAATTTCTCCTTTCACATGCTGTTTTAGGCACCAGGGACAGAAATTCTTCTAGTGATACAGCTGGAAGTAAAAAAAAAGTTTTAATTCTTGATGTCATTCATTCTTGTAGGCATTCCATTTTTAAAAGGCTTTATAAACATTTGGACAAAAGAAAATTATGCAGATAATTAGCATTTAAATGTTGGGATACCATGATATTGTTTGCTTTTTGTTTTAATCAATGCTTTCTGAAACAAGACATGGTTTTGAGATCCCTAATAAAAATGGTTTTCGGAAAACATTGAGAGAAAAGAAGAAATTGCTTATAACCCACATTTTCTACTTTTGCCTTGACATTTTCTGTGTTTTTATAGATTTTGTTCTCTGCATCAGCTTATAAATTGGAACAGTCCAACATCTTTACATCTGATCTCTATAATGTTTTAGTTATGTTAAGGTAGTCCATCCCGAATGAGATTCATGCAAGGTCATAATTTTTCGTGACATTATTAAAAATGTTAATGAATCCCAATCTATTTGGGCGCTGTTAAGATCTGACAGTTTATATTGTTCCACCGCCGAATGTTTATACCACAGCCCGAACAATTCCGATGTTGCATAAATCTCATTAGGGACTGACAGTGACTACCTTAATACTAGGCTTCTTTGGACTTAGGTACTTATTTACAAATTAATCATATTCAGTCCATGGCTCAGACACAACATAGCTGTCTCAGTCTGTTTGTAGTGTCTTAACAAAAGGATAAAAAGTGTATAGCTTCATATTTTTTTCAAAACATTGCCTGATCTGATCACCTAAATGAAATAAATTTTCTTTTATATGCATAAATAATTATAAAGCATTCATTTTTTTTCTTTTGAATACATGTTCACAAATGATATAAATATGTGTGTATACATCAAGCGCGGATCCAGATATTTTTCCCAGGGGGGATTCCGATCTTTAACCCCTTTATTCGCCAAATTTCAGGGGGAGTCAGGTCCCTGACCACCCCTGGATCCATGCAGATACATGTCATACCATGAAGGACTAAATATAACAAATGGTTTGTCGTGGCATACAGGGACGAATGGCGCAGCTTATATGGGACATAACCAGCAATCTTTTTGATAACCCCTTTTTTCGCCAAATTCCAGGGGGATCATGACCCCCTGACCCCCCCTCTGGATCCGCACATGTACATGTGATTGGGTTTTGTCCTAGTGTTTACCTTGTGATTTCTTCAAGCCCAAGCCTCTTTTTTATTGTCGGTTCTGAAAGGGCTCGTTTCTTCGCAGGCAGCCTTTTAGCAAAATTCTTCAGTCAAATCTTCTGGTAATGGATCTGGGTAATAATTGTCTTTTGGACTGCCCCCTGTGAAGTGCTGAAGATAGAAAGAAGGGAAACTTTAAGTAAAAACGCTTTCCCAAACAGCAATGTTTTATATGGTTCTGACTTGAAAGCTAAAGCCGGAAAACAAAAATAAGTAGTTTACTTTAAGCTCATTGTATATCAGTCCAAAACTGCTCGTGTTTAGGAAATGGTTAACCAATTCTAATTCACAACAAAAGCCGAACTTGAACCGACACCGGGGGGGGGGGGGGGGGGGGGGGGGGGGGGGGGGGGGGGGGTAATAAGTCGACGATAAATCTGCTCACCTTCGCGCAAACAAACAGCAATGTGATTTTCCTGAACAATTTTCATGTTGAGCCTGTCATGAGGACGTCCGTATGTTTAAATCCATCCGATTCTTATGCATTTTTCTAGATTTTCCCCGAAATCTCGGAACGACACACCTTGAGTACGATCCGTTAAACGACAGTCTGGTTACAAATGCACAATCGGAATCGCTTCACAATTTTCCATCGTCGAATTCACACCATAGTAAACAATATGTCCAAACAAAAAACAGTACATTACTTTCTTTGCTTTAAAAATGCGTATTATCGATATCGATGATGAAATGTCCATTGTCCTAGAAGCGTGGTTTGTTTATTTTACGCTGAGGTCGTGACCCGGTCGTGACCTATTTCCTGGTCATTCATTGGCTAATCGATTTTTTAGACTGGGAGTCGGCGTTTGGTCAATTATTGTGTAAACAAAATAGACAGAGAACATACAGATGATGGAAAGTGCAAAAACATTTGACCCTGGTCAGAGTGTTGGATTACAAAAAGGATTGGTGCTTTCTTCAATTGTCTCCATGTTTTTTTTCCCAAAATGTTTCATTTCAGAGGGCATTAAAACAATATTTTGTTTAACCCATTGCCACATATTGACGCTTTTTGATGCCCCTCAAGATAAAGGCTAAATGGAAAACATTGTGGAAAATGAAGAAATTGCTTGTGACAAGCAATTTCTTCATTTCCCACAATGTTTTCTATCCAACAAGACTAAAAAAACGCAAAAATTTCATTCACTTGAAATTGTCCTCTTTGAATTAAGAACATCACAATATTTTGCTGTTTTGGAAAGGGTTAAAACAGAGTGGGCCGTGACATGACACATGTATGTTCATTCTAGTTTCTGATGGAGAAGAGAAGCGCACATTAGAGGAACACAAGTTTTCTATCCACATTCTACCCGTAAACAACCAGCCTCCGCGTATATCCACCCTCGTACAGACCGTCCATGTGTCACAGGGAGGCAGTGTTCCTATTGGTCCATCAGTGATGGTGGTCACAGATCAGGACACGCCTACATCTGATCTGTCTGTAACGCTTGCAAAGTCTCCAGTAGCTGGAACGCTGGAGAAGGTGGATAAGGGAATGAAAGCTACTCTCAGACAAGGTAGGTTATTTATGACATTTATTAACTTTTGAAAATAAACCTTTTTGTTTCTATATACCATAATTATTCTAATAAACGCCCGGGTGTTAATTATAAACATGGTCAATAGAAAAGTAGGGGGTGGGCTTTTAATAGAGATATTCTTATTTCGTCTGTCAAAAGTTTCGAATCAAATGTCAATTCATGGACTCAAAGTTCAGCAGGTCGAATTTGGCAAAGTTTTGTTATAAATACTGCAAAATACAATTTTTCAAGGAAACTCCTTTATAGAGAACAGATTTAGGGCTGAATGCATTCTTTTTCGTTGTTTTTAGAAATGTTCTTTGGTTATAACTTACATTATATTAATCTGGAATCAGGGATGGGAGTTTATTAGAATCACCCCTTTTCGCTAAAATTGTGCTTGAAACAAGCAGATTTTCAGCCGAGATTTTGGGGATGGGCGTTTATTAAAATATGGGCGTTTATTAATAATTACGGTACTGTTCTTCCCATCTTCGCTGATATTTTTTGATCAAAGAAACAAATAATTTGGTCACTTTAAAGTATCCAGGTCTTATCAGTCAAGAACCACTTGTGGTTATACATGTAATATCTAAATTGGATCATGACCATGTATTTGTCAGTGATACATTCATATTTATGAAGAATACATGCCCATAGTTGATATGCTACCCTTCTATTCTTCCACAGGTGACATCTTCACATACCCCGAGTTTGAGCAAGGAGTGTTTGTGTATCAACATGATGGATCTGGAGAGCTAAATGACGGTATAACCCTGGCTGTCAGCGACGGAGAACAATCTACAGCCGTCACTATACAAATATCTATCATCCGCGTAGACAAGGCTTCACCTTACATGCTGCCACAGTCTTCTTGTAGGCTAGTTGTTACAGAAGGTGGGTCTTTTAGGAATTTGGTTTTTCTATCATGAAATATAACGTAATTACTTTATGATTTAGGGACAAGCAGTCAGTGTACACAAAGATCAGACTGCACTTATGTGCAGGCTGATCTTTGTTTACACTGTCTGCTAAAGCTAAAATAACTTGAAATTTATTTGACGAAAGATGTAAATGACAGAATATTAATCCTGGCTGTCAGTGACGGTGAACAATCTACAGCCGTCACTATACAAGTCTCGATCAACCGGATAGACAAGGCTTCACCTTACATGCTGCCACAGTCTTCTTGTAGGCTTGTTGTTACAGAAGGTGGGTCATATAGCAGTTTTACTTTGTATTTTGTAATAAAAAACATAATTTCTTAAATAATTTGAGAACAAGCAATCAGTCTAAACAAAGATCACACTGCACTTTTATATGTACTTATGTGGATCCTGATCTTTGTTTACACTGTCAGGATTAACGCTTTCCGAAAGGACAAAATTTCGGGTAGTCCAATTTGAAAACTTCTGCAGAAGACAAAATTTAGATAAATAAATATTGGTTTAGTGTAAAATATAGCACAGAAAATATTGAGGCAAAAGGAGAAACCGCTGATCATCAGCAGTTTCTCCTTTTGTCTCAATGTTTTCTCAAGCTTTTTCTCTTGAGAATGTCAAAACTTGGTCTTGTTTGGGAAAGGGTTAAACTTTGTCACAATATCATGATTTGTTTTTCTCAGCTAAGCTTACAACTTATGATTAATTTGGTGGTTCACAAAGAGGTCTTAGTGTAATTTATTTGTTCTTTGTTGCGAATATTCAAGCTCCTCCATGTTTGTTCTATTGTTTACAGGCACATCAGAGATCATCAGTAGAGAGGTTCTGGGTTTTGGTGACCATGATGACGCCGACAGCCAGTTACAGATACAACTTATACAACAGACTGTACATGGTAAACTATTACTGAGGAATAGACAAGTGTTTGTGAACGGCCCATTCACACAGGATGATATCAATAACGATCACTTGAGGTCAGTTAATTTTGTTTCTACAAGGAGAAGATCATTTAGCAACCGTTTTCTTATGTTCCAGCTTTCTTTGTGTATAGAAATGTGACCACTAAAACAATTTTAAGTTCAATTTCTTAAGAATTATGACCACTATATTTGCATATTAAGTGCATCTGATCAAAGTATATTTTAAAGCCATTATACATTACATCTATCAAGATCAAATATCAAGTTATGTTTTTGACAATACAGTGTCATTCTTTATTTTATTGTTGCAGTTCCATGTGTTATTGTTACAGATTTCTGTGTTATTGTTACCGTTTTTGTGTTATTGTTACAGTTTTCTGTGTTATTGTTACAATTTTCTGTGTTATTGTTACAGTTTTCTGGCAGACAGTGAGATTGGTGACAAACCAGTGACTGAGGTTGTGTTGTTTAATGTAACAGATAGCAGTGGTAACACACTACCAAGTTACTAATTCTTCATGTTATTGTTACAGTTTTCTGTGTTATTGTTACAGTTTTCTGGCAGACAGTGAGATTGGTGACAAACCAGTAACGGAGGTTGTGTTGTTTAATGTAACAGATAGCAGTGGAAACACACTACCCAGCCAAACACTTACTATTCTTATACAGCCAGATAATAACCAGCCTCCCAGGGTCAAGGTCACTCCCAGGGTTAAGGTAGGGAGAATTTCTCAGCAAACAATGTAAGGACAGACACACTGCATGGCTACCACAAAATTCATTGAATGAGTGTTGTGGTAGCCATGTAGTGTGTCTGTCTTTGCATCCATGATTTTGTGATCATAAATTGTTTGTGAAATAGAAATTCTGTATAACTTTTCTATTAGCCTGGTGCTTATAAGCTTAAATGCTCATGCTAGTATTTGTTGTAGAGGAAGAGATCTAATGAAATATTTCAGGGAAACCATTGACATAGATTGTTTGTATCTAAGTTATAGGTAATGCCAAGAAAATTGTCTCATGCAATGATCTAATGTTCTAAACCTACCATGTGTGTGTTACTGTTATTGTTAGACATGTTCTGGAGTGGTATTCACCATCCAGTTTAATTTTAAATTTACCTATATAATTACATGTCAACCCATCCAATGGGCTGAGACATACCAGTATGTCTCATCCAATCAGATGGCTTGTAATGTAACTCGGATCTGGATAATCAATTTAGAATTGTTTGTGAATACGGACCTTGGAGTACATTGTCAGAATCACTTTATACTTCAGGTGGAGGAAGGTGACCTTGTACCATTGACCTCCAGTGACATCACTGTCAACGATCCAGACACACCCATCGATAGACTCATCATTGTTATAGAACAACAACCAGGGTTTGGGGCCATCAAGGACTTCGCTCCTAGTAAGTTGTTTTGTTTTTAAAACAATTTTAGGCCAAATAGTGAAGAAAACATTTATACTAGCTATTAATTAAAGGAGTTGTGTACACAAAAACAAAACAACAAATAACATATATTTATCCAAGGAGAATAAAAATTGGTATAATGTTAATTACAATTATCTATATTACAAATGTCAATGTTTCAATGATTAAAAATTAATAGAAAACTATATAGATTCTACATGTATCTGAAAATAGCTAAATGGTAATTTAATTTTTGTTTATTCTTTTTCCAAATGTTGCATCCAGCTTTTTTTCTACACTTTACATTATGTAGTAATGACTCATCTTCATTTTCAGCCGAGGGTTCAGAGTTGTTTGTAGACAGACTGGTTACATCCCTGCCCTACGATGACCTGGTGAATGGTTACATCATCTACACACAGACAAACCACAAAAACAAGGAACCTGTACATGATACCTTCTTGTTTCATGTGACAGATGGAAAAAATAAGTCACCCACTTACAGATTTAATATTACTATACTGGTAAGTGACTAGCTGTTTTATAACAAGCAATTTCTTCATTTTCAACAATGTTTTTTACCACAAAATGGAAAGATTTTTGAAATTTCATCAACTCAAATTTGTTGTCTGCAACACCTCTCAAATTGGAACAGTCCAAAATTTTGTCGTCTCGTAATGGGTAAAGGTTTGAGAATTTCTGGGACTATTTGGACCTAATTGGAATTTTGAATGCAACTAATCTCTACTGGCTGGGGACAATTCTCGCTGTGTACCAGTTCTTGTCATGTACCAGTTCTCGCCAACTATACTGTATCACAATAAAGATGTGATGTTATTTGATATGATTTATTTTTTAAATAAAAGATATTGATGTCAACATAACTTGTATGCCAGTAGTGGTTTCTGTATATTTCAGCCTGTGAATGATGAGCCACCTAATGTAGTGACAGAGCAGATATTTGTACATGAAGGACAGACGGTCTCCATCACAAACGCTTCTATATATGTGACAGATCTAGATACCCCACCCACCAATATTATACTGACTGTAATGGCTGCACCAACGAGTGGTAGGCTATTTCCTAATTCTCAGATGTTGTAGACCCAGCCAAAATGGGTAAAAAATAAGCATTTATAAAGTTTCATAACTTTTCAAATGTGAATGAGCCATACAACAAAAATGTGATTTGAACCATTAACTTGATATTTCAGAATGGATCTATTTTTGTTTCACTGGTCAGTAATACATTATGTCAGTATATGCATTTAAGCCTACATCACCAGCCTTTCTTTCTAAAGTCAGAACTTTTTTAATCAGGGTATTTTTAAAATGGATCTAAATGAGGATTTATACAGCGATAGTATGTAAACTTGGTATAGACCTAGAGTACACCGTTGAATCATTTCTTGTAAATTTCAGGTGTAATTAGAAAGAAATCGACCACAAATCAGCCTCTGTCACAGTCTGTGATCCTTCAAGCTGGAGAAAACTTTACTTATTCTGTGAGTATGATATTGATTTCGATTTTCAGTCCACTTGAAATTTCTTATTTCTGAAAAAAAATAAAAACCAAAGGCAGATAGATTTTCATGCCCCTGTATCGAGAGATCCGGGGCATATTGTTTTACTCATGTCCGTCTGTCTGTCCGTCTGTCTGTCTGTCCGTCCGTCTGTCCGAAAACTTAACCTGAAAACTTAACCTTTGCCTTTTCTCCAAAACTATTTGACATACAAAGCTCAAATTTGGTGTGCAACTTCCCTTCAATGATATCTATCTGTTCCAAGCAATTTGACCTTCCTCAAGGTCATCCGTTAACCCTTATCAACCCTTTACTCTACAAAAACTTAACATTTTAGAAAAATTGGCCATTTCGTGGGCATTCGTGTTTCACAAACACATCTTGTTAAATACAATTTGTTACCAAGCCCATTCAATTTTTAAAGAATAGTTACGCTGACTCCTTTATAATCATGCTATGACACAAAATTAATGTTATATTGTATTTATAGAAGATCCATTCTGTTTTGCATTTACTTACAATTAACTTTCATTTTCCAACAATAAACCAGAAGATGTTGATTAAGAACTAGAAGTAATTCATAAGAGTGCTTTCAATTGCTTGATTGTCATTTTCTCATATCTGAATATCATATCTTACAGGACATTGTTCATGAACTCATGGTGTACTCCCATGATGGATCTGAGGTGGCCATGGACTCGTTTTCCATCCATGTTTCTGATGGTTTGTTTAACGAGACAAGAAGACTGAGTGTGATTGTTGGTATGGTTAATGATGAGACACCCAGAGTTATCATCAACAGAGGACTCAGAGTACATTCTGGTAAATATAGGTCTTGTTGCTGTAGAGGAGAATTTTGTATTTAAAGCAATACAAGATTATGAATATGTTAATGTTACAATATCAAATACTTCACAGGACCACGATGGAAAAAAGAGATTTCTCTTTATCGTGTTATCCTGGGTTAAAGGTCATTTAATGGGTAGTGCAACTTTGATATGCTTGTAAAATTTGTAATCGTGACAATATTTTATGTATGTATTTTAATATTGTTACATAATTCTCACATTTGAAATGTAAATGCATTTTATTATCGTTTTGTAATGTACTATGTGTGACCTTTTTTACCGAAATAAATCTATCTATCTATCACATAGAGGAAACAATTTTGTCTCTTGTTTTTCTTTTTCATTCATAATGAAATAAAAATCATGTGTATCTTCAGCTGACCAGTGACATGACTACATGTATGTATTTTTGTCTCCCCAGGTTCCCAGACCACCATTACATCATCTGATCTGAGTTCTGAAGACATAGACTCGGAGAACACCCAGCTGATCTACACCCTGACACAGGACCCCAGGATTGGTGCTCTATATGTTACACAGAGTGGACAGAGAGAACAAGTCACTGCCAGGGGACCTGTCACGTCCTTCACACAGACTGACTTAAATCTAGGTATGGCTAACCTTTCATGTAAAGTGTATTTCTATGTAAAATCCAGAGATGGTCAATTCAGGCATATTGCTCCTTTTTCATTTTGATCTGACTTGGCCCAATTCTATTTGTCACATTTAGAAAAGTAATTTCATTTTCACCAGTAGACAAATTGTTTGTGTGGGAACAGCAGCTGATGGCCCAGACGGAATCTTGTTCTTGTACTGGTGAGTTAAAGGTACATAACATTCCAATTTCAATTTTTAAAAGTATGTCTTAATGCGAAAATTGGTTATTCTAATGCATATGATTGCAATCAGTTTTTTGAAGTTGTTATTTATAAGCGAAAAATATGCCTTCAAAGTTGAGACAAAATGACAAATTACATATAAATCCGAACTGTTGTGGACAACAATTTGATTAATTTTAGCACAAAAATATATATTTCTCGTAAACGGCGCAATATTTTGGCTTGAAATTTCAGAATTTTCATAAGAAAAATATGCGCTTTCATATAAAAATAAAAGTAAAATCTACAGTACAGCTCGCGCGTTTTTTGCCTAAAACGCTCGCCCACCGCGGTCAAAAAAAAATTCGTGTGGAAAATTGCGGCGATTTGCCATCGCGGCCAGAGCGTTTTTCCACTCGAAATTTTCTTGCATCACCGCGATTCGCCGCGATGGGGGGAATCGCGGCGATCGCGGCGATCGCCGCGTTCGGGTGGAAATGCCAGGTACGGCCAATATTATCCTACAGCGCTCAGTTTTGCGTTTTTGTTAAGTTTATATTATTTCATCCTGAGTGTGTTTTTAAATTGATTTACAGAACTATTTCAGAAATAAAGAGAATGTTATATTAAATACAAACGTTTTCTATAAAGTTCTATGAAGTCCGGTAATAACACATCGTTTTTGTAAATTAAAATATATAGTTATAGGTTATTATATAATATAGAACAGGTTATTTCCGCTTCTTTGTACATTGTATTATGCTTTGTTATGCTTGATTTAATTCAATTAACTGTTTATATAATATTCTGTTTTTTGCAGATACATGTACGTGAAATCGTAAACTGCATGTTGGCTTCCCGGTCATAAATACGAAGAGTTTCTCTGTTTGAATTACATATCAAAGTAATGCATATAATTTGACTACTTTTCAGTTTACAAAATAAACCAGTAAACCTGCGACTGGCATTTAAGGTTTATTTTTACCATGTTGGAACTTGCATGCATGTTAAAAGAAACACCGATGTTTTATGCATGACGCTACATTCTTAGTTACGCCATTTCCAAAATTGCTACGATTTGGCACGTCCTATTAAAAATCTACTCATACGATAAGTTGGATATTGCTGAAAACAGGATTGTGAAGGATATATTACAACAATAGGAACTAGATAATGAGACACAAGAAGACCAGGGTAGTAATCAGTATGTTCTTCTTTTATCTTAATATTCTCAAATCATTTCTACGATAGCCCTTCACTCTCTTTCGAGGGGAAGAATATCCGGGGATCCAATAACAAAGCTGAGCACTGCAGAAAACAGATCAGAAAATATCGATAAAAATTGTCTACAATATACAGGTAGCATAGAAAATATTGCGGTAGCAGGGGAAATGCTGATCATCAGTATTTCTTCTTTTGTCTCAATTTGTTCTCAAGCCTTGTGTATGTATGTGTTATTCTATAATTACATGCGCTTCCAAAAAAACTAATTTTGTGCAATCATCACTGCACAAAGTATCTGCAATTATTTTGTAATCTATATGCATGAAGGCCGTGTAGCAAAGATAAAAGAAAAATAACTTCGAATACGTTGAAAAGAAGGCAAAAGGGTAATTTTTCTGTTGAAGTAGAAGAAGAATCCACAAACCCATTCAAAATTAACAAAAATCAAATCTGCAAAGGCATTCTTATCTTATCAAAACCTAATATATAATTATATAAAACCCAATAATTACTATAAATCAGCCAGAAAATACAGGCTTACCTGTCCGCGCGAATCGCGGCGAAAAAATCGCGGCGATCCCCGCGATTTCGGGTGGTAAAACACGCTCGCCGCGGCCACCGCGTTTTTCCACCCGAAACCACCCGAAATTCAATCGCGGCGATGCGCGGAAATAGGCAAAAAACGCGCGAGCTGTACTGTATGAAGAAATATCGTGGAATGTCACTTTAAAGATCATGAAGAAAAGGTAAGGTGACTAGCTGGTGTAATGTAATTGAAAAAAAAGAAGATAAAGAATTAATTGACTCTAAATCAGTCCACTCACTTAGGATTTATCTAGCAATAGTTATTGTTTGTCCTGGCTAAACGCCATGCTGATAATTATTTAATACTTACCTGTCAATAAATTCTTGTTCAATCCATGGAAAGCCCATCAAGCTGTCTGAGCTAAAGATTTATCAATATGTTGTTGTTGTTTTCTTCAGGTCATGTGAGTTATGTCCACACACGAGGGGAGACCACTGGTAACATATTGTTTAAGTTTACTGTGTCAGATCCAGAGGGCAATAGTCTAATTGATCAGGACTTCTACATCAATATCCTAGGTAAACATTTTATCTTGACAATTATAGGGGTATCTGTCGAACACAGGTTCATATAATGCATTGTCTTTGTGGTTTTAATGTAGATGTTTTTTTAAAACCCTTTCGTTTGTAGAATTATTTCCCAGAAATGACTTTGTCCCTATTTCCAAGCACTTCATGTATACAAATGCATAATATTTTACTTGCAGAAAACCCATAAACCTATATATCATTGGAAAGGTTATTCAATTTCCTTTAACAATATGATGAGTAACTGATAGAAAATTTGCATCTCATCAAAATCTCGACCTCTAGCCCCATGACCCCTGTCAGGCCCCCTGCAATGACCCCCGACCACCCCCACCCCTACAATTTGGGACTGCATTATTGGAATCACTATCGGGGTCACTATTCGAAGTCTCCAAAACATTTCTAATGTTCAAATCTCCTTTTTACCCCCAAAAAATCAGTGTAATCGCTATCATCATCGTCCGGCACTGACATGATGATTCGCCGGACCTCTTCTGCAGAATATTGAACCCTCCTGGCCATCGTTACAGCTCATAAACCCCCAAAAACTGTGCTTTTCTTCACATTTTACGAGAACAAAACAGTATTGCGCAATATTTCCGGTGTCATAATAACTTAAACAGTGTAAAAATTGCTTTTAAAAGCCCATGCCCCCCTAAATAGTATAAGCCTTCCTGACTGCGCTTTAAAGCGTGCTTGCAAACGAAAGGGTTAATATACCTATGGTCTTTACTGAAAATTTGAACATCCTTTCACAGATTGTTCAAACTACTTTTCATGTGGTCCTTTTAAATTTATAATTTGAAAAAAAGTAACCATTAACTGTTACAGAGGATCGTTTACCCCCGGACATGTTGTCCAACAAAGTACTGACGGTACCGGAGGATGGTAGGATGACCATAACTACAGACTATCTGTCATTTACTGACGGGGACACAGCACCCTCCACATTACACTATATGCTGATTAATGTACCCAAACTGGGACATCTAGAACTCACTAACAACCCAGGTATGAATTGTGATAAATTTTGTCTCAAGTTCAACCATACATTTGAGACTATTATGTGAATTAAAAGAAAATAGGTAATAAAAAGTATTTTCTATAGTGATAAACAGAAAAATATGCTAACTTTATAATTGAAAAAGTTCAAGTATTTCAATTGCAAGGATTGTTTGGCAAGCTTTTGAAACTGAATTATGTTGGGGTTTTTTTTGCAAAATATTCATTTAGAGATTCCATCTGTATTAAATGACCCATTCCTACATATAATGACACCTTTTGATAAAGGCTTTGGAATACAATGTGCAAAATAAAAAAAAAATGCTTGTAAGAATTTTGTTGGTTGTAAAATTTTGCAGTCTGGAAATGGGTTAGTGAAAAGTAAATATCGATTAATTCGTCTGTTTATCCAGGTATTCCTCTACAAGAGTTTACACAGGCAGATATTGCAGCTAACCATGTAGTCTACGTACACACAAGTGTAGACGAGGTGTACCATGATACCTTCACGTTCTCCGTGTCTGACGGGATCAACGAGATCATACGTACGTTCACGATCAACATCAGCCCTGTAGATGACTCTATACCTCTAGTGACGATGAACGGACTACTAGCACAGGAGGGGATTAGAAAACTTATCTCCGAGTTTGATCTAAAAGCTGTTGATCCTGACACAAAGGTATGGCTTCAGGTTTGGTGTCTGTAAAATTTTCCATGTCTGTTTGCTTGTGTGTAATTTAAAGGGTTTTATACTTGCATCAAGATCTGAACCATAAGCGGTAACAATTGTACAATTTTGGAAAAGCTCATGTACAATAATTGCCTTGATTTCTGTCACTTTTTAAAAAGTCTGTAAAAACAGAAGTTTATTTTAGAGAAAATATGATAAATCATTTTATGATGCATCTAAAGAGAAGTACCTGGATACTTACAACATTGTTTCTATATTGAAATATTGTGGTAAAGGGAAAACTATTCTTTATTGTAGGAGGATTCTGTGATCTTCACCATAGTAGATCCCCCTGTACACGGTACTATACAACATCTAGAGAGGAACATCTGGATACCTACATCAGTGTTTACCATGGCCGAGATCTACGATAACAAAGTGAGCTATCTACATGACGGCACAGAGACACTGACGGACAAACTCAAATTTACTGTCTCTGACGGCACAAATAACAAATTTGCTGTGAGGAATATAGAGGATAAGACAGGGAAGCCTCTTGAGCAATCTGGACCACTGGTGAGTTTTCATTTTGTATTTTGTTATATTAGTTTATCACTTATATCTTTACTCACAGAGTGTTCTTATTTGTTTGGTCAACCTTCTATGTGGCAATTATGAGGAAAAACAAAGCCATAATAAAAAGAAATGATATTTAAAAAAAGAAGTTGCTGAGTATTCTTGAAAGGCAATACAAATTAATTGCATCTGTGTAAACCTTTTCTGGAATATCTTTTCCTGTTTTACCAATGTAAAGCCTTAACCCATTACCAGACCGCAAATATTTGTTCTGTTTCAATTTGAAAGATGTTGCAGACGACAATGTCAAGTCATTTACATTTAAAATCATTTTGCCCTATGGGGAAGAAAATATTGTGGGAAATAAAGAAATTGCTTGTGACAAGCAATTTCTTCATTTTCCACAATGTTTTCCAAAGCCTTTATCTTATGGGGAGTCAAAAAAGTAAATGTGTGGGAATGGGTTAACTGTAATAACAAGATCTATTTATACAGAATAGATCGATTTATTACAAGCTAAAATAATTATCGTTTTCCTTTACTTGATGATTTGCCCATTTAAAGTTTCGCGAGTCAATTTGGTTTCCAGCCTAACCGTAAACGGTGTTCCGTAATTTTCACTTACAGCCTAAATAAAAAGTTACCAATGACAATGATTATGATCCAAGTTCATTTGTATTTACCAGGAGTTTGAGATCAGTATTCTGCCACTAGATGATGGAAGTCCCATTCTTACCAACAACCTAGGGCTCCAGTTTCTGGAGGTGTCTGGGTCTACCATCTCCAACATCATCACATCACGCGAGCTGAAGGCTACAGACACGGACACACAGCCAGACAGACTTAAATATGTCATCAGGACTGCACCACAGTCAGGCAGGCTGGAGAAAACGGACAACACAGGGGTGGATGTACTCTCATTTACACAAAGTAAATATTCTAATCTGTATTGTCACCTTTATAGTCACTGGAAGCTTAAACCCTTTTTAATTTTTGAAAAAAGTAATCAGTTTAGTATTATATTGCAAGTACAGGTTATTCAGTATATCTATCAGATGATTGAAAGATTTAGAAAATTTATTTTGCCATTTGTGTGTCTGTCCAAAAAAAAAACATTTCTTTATTAGGACATCAGTGTTAAATAAATATCTTACTATTTAGTTGCATTTTCAAGGACATTACTTGTCAAAGACAACTGTTGCATACATCCATATATAGATAACTAACATTTTTTTTCTTTTACCTTTAGATGACATCAACAATGGTTTAATCAGATATGTGTTGACAGACAAGGATACACTATATCAGGATAGTTTTACATTTGACTTGTATGACAGTAAGCCACATCGTGTACCCGGGAATGTGTTCCATATTACCTGGTCATCAGTCAGTTTTGCTGAGCCATTGATTAACGTTACAGAGACGGTGGGAGTGATACAGATCCCTATAAAGAGACATGGCAATCTAAAACAGGTATTTGTTGAAGAGTTATCTAACTTTTATTTCAAAACATGATTTATAGGATTTTAATTTATTGAAGAACCTTGAAAAATGGCAAGAACTTTTCAAAATGAAATAGTGTTACTTTGCTTAATTTAACTGTTGACAAAAAGTCAGTTGAAACTCTTCCAGTCTATACTTTAGATGCAAAATGAGTTCCACTCACATGCAGAAGACTTTTCTGTTCAGATTAGAGTCATTAGTTTACTACACATCTATTTGCAGTACTCTATAGTGACCTGCAGGACCCTGTCAGGTACAGCACTATCTAGTGAACAGGGGAGCAGGCCAGGACAACAGGACTTTGTTCAACGTGTTGGTCAGGTAATTAGTGATTTACTTTATAGCCTCCAATGCAATAAACAATAACTGGTATTCAAAGTATGTGACATATGTACTTCACTGCATCAACAGTTTTAAAGTTATGAATTGTTAGGTAAATTGTATAAGAAATTGATTACCACCTGATGGCATAAAGGGTGAGTTACCCCACCCTCTTTGATTTAATATATCTTCCAAACCAAGGCTCGATTCAAGTTGATATTTTGCCTACATAAGTTTAATATATTAGTTGTCAAGGGTGGCGAAAAAAAGAGGAAAATTGGGCTGGGTCACTGAAACATGCGTATCAACACTCATCTTTTTACATAGATGATGCATCTTTATTGCAAAATATCAGCCGTGAACAAAATTGATGACATTTGAACCTCAAGTGATGCAGTTGTTATTTATATGTTTCCTGTTGTACAATGTATACTTGGCATTCCTTGTGTGATCTTTCCTTTTACAGTGTTTACCAGTGTCATATTAAAATTCCAATTGAAGAAATAAGATTACTGTCAAAATATGTTTATAAACAAGGTTTTTTTTTTTCCTTTCCAGGTCCAGTTTGATGAGTGGCAGGAAATGAAAACCTGCACCATCATAATAAATGATGATTCTATATTTGAGGGATCCGAGAACTTCTATGTAGAGTTGATAGAGCCTGTGTTTACATTGATTGGTAGTGTACCTAAAACTACTGTCAACATTCTAGATATGGAAGATGGTAAGTTGTATATTATATGCTATTCTTTCTCAACAATGTTTAGAGTTGATAGAGCCAATTTGATTTGTAGTGTACTTAAAACTACAGTCAACATTCTAGATATGGAAGGTAGTTATAGTAGAGAATTCCTTGAGTATACTTAAGTCATTTCTTGAATGAATAAGTTGAATGCCATTTTCGCCCATTTACACTGAATTATCTTTTTTTCTATACAGAGCCAGTACTAGAGTTCCAACAAGCAGTATACCATGTAAATGAGAGTGATAGCTATTTGTCTGCCTCCATTGTTAGAACAGGTAAGTCCTGTTTATATCTTATTCCACAACATTTCCATTTAGAGAAAGATAATCAGGAAAATGCCTGTCCTTTTCCTAGCTACTGTTGAGATTACATACTTGTCCTGGAATACTTTAAAATGTAACTATCTGTCACATATTCATTAGAAAAGAACGAGTTTGAATCTTTGCATAAAGTTATATCATTGCCTGGTTGGAAATATTTGAAGTATCTTCAACTTGTGAGGTCTTTTTGTTTTCTGCTTACTTACATGATTATGTGACAATTGAAGTAAGCCAATAGTTAGAGACTATAATATGACTTCATCTTCAGATACAAAGATATATAGGTTTTACTCTATGTTACAGGTGATTTCAGCAGTACAGTATCTACTATATGTTTCACGACCACCCTGACAGCACGAGGAAGTCCACTAGACAGGCTAGATACTGGATCAGACTATATATCCAGGGGTAACTCTAACTCATACAGAGTTGTGTTTCCATCTGGTGTCACTGTAGCGACATGTGATGTCAAGGTAAGATAGGTTTACCTTAATGTTTAGGTGCTCAGTTCTAAAAAGTATGATGTTTGCATATGATATTTGTTTGCTGTATGCATCCATTTGAAAAAGACTGAAACCATGTCTTTTCCTATTTGTCCGCCTAAGACTTAATAATTCTATAGCTTTGCTACTTTCTCTGTTAATTAGCTCACCTGAGCACGAAGTGCTCGAGGTGAGTTATTGTGGTCACTTTTTGTTCGGCGTCCGTCCGTCCGTCAACATTTGGGGTGTTTACACTCTAGCATCCACAAAAGTTAGGCAATCTTGATCAAACTTGGCCAAAACAAGAAGGATCATAAGTTCTCGGACAAGTTCGATTATGGGTCTGATCGGACCAGAAAGTGTGGAGTTATCTGCCCTTGAATGTCAAAAAATGCTGTTTTTAAGTTTGTTTACACTCTAGCATCTACTACAATTACTGATCAATCAAGACAAAACTTGGACATAATGTTAGAGACCATAAGATCTCGGATGGGTTAAATTTTCAGTCTGATCTGACTAGAAATATGAGAGTTATGTGCCCTTGAATTGGGCAAAATTGCCATTTTTGGCTGTCTTCAACCTTGTGTTAATCTAAGGGAAGTAAATCTTGACACTTCTTTTTAGCTCACCTGAGCACAAAGTGCTCAAGGTGAGCTATTGTGATCGCTTTTTGTCCGTCGTCCGTCCGTCTGTCCGTCTGTCCACAATTTGGTGTTTACACTCTAGCATCCACAAAAGCTGGCCAATCTTGATCAAATTTGGCCAAGGCAAGTATGGTCATAAGTTCTCGGATGAGTTCGATTATGGGCCAGATCGGACTAAAAAGTGCGGAGTTATCTGCCCCTGAATCACGAAAAACGTTGTTTTTAACTTCTTTTACACTCTAGCATCTACAATTATTGCCCAATCAATACAAAACTTGGATATAATGTTGGAGACTATAAGATCTCGAATGAGTTCGATTTTCAGTCTGATCTGACGAGAAAGACGAGAGTTATGTGCCCTTGAATTCGACAAAATTGCCATTTCCAGCTGTTTTCGACCTTGTTTACACTCTAGAATCTACAATTATTTATCAATCAAGACAAAACTTGGACACAATGTTGGAGACTATAAGATCTCGGATGAGTTTGATTTTCAGTCTGATCTGACTAGAAAAACGAGAGTTATGTGCCCTTGAATTCGACAAAATTGCCATTTTCGGCTGTTTTTGACCTTGTTTACACTCTAGAATCTAGAACTTGGACACAATGTTGGAGACCATTAGATCTTGGATGAGTTTGATTTTCATACAGATCTGATCAGAAAGTCGAGAGTTACGTGCCCTTGAATTTGACAAAATTGCCATTTCCGACTGTTTTCGACCTTGTTTATACTCTAGAATCTACAATTAATAATCAATCAAGACAAAACTTGGACAAAATGTTGAGGACCACGAGATCTCGGATGAGTTGCATTTTCAGTCTGATCTGACCTGAGAGTCAAGAGAAATGTGCCCCTGAATTTGAAAAAATTGCCGCTTTTGACTGTTTTCGATCTTGTTTACACTCTAGAATCTACAATTATTGACCAATCAAGACAAATCTTAGACTAAATGTTGCAGACCATAAGACCTTGAATGAATTTGATTTTCAGTCCGATTTGATTGGAGAATCAAGAGTTACGTGCCCTTGAATTCGTCAAAAATTGCCATTTTCGGCTGTTTTAGACCTTGTTTACATTCTAGAACCTACAATAATCAATCAATCAAGACAAAACTTGGTCATACTGTTGGGCGCCATAAGATCTCGGATGAGTTCGATTTTCAATCTGATCTGATCAGAAAATTTAGAATTATGTGACCTTGAATTTGACAAAATTACTTTTTTCGCATGTTTTCGACCTTGTTTACACTCTAAAATCTACAATTATTGACCAATCAAGACAAAACTTGGACACAATGTTGGGGACCATAAGATCTCGGATGAGATCAATTTTCAGTCTGATCTGGTCAGAAAGTCGAGAGTTATGTGCCCTTGAATTTGATAAAATTGTCGTTTTCGGCTCTTTTTGACTTTGTTTATACTCTAGAATCTAAAATTATTTATCAATCAAGACAAAACTTGGACACAATGTTGGGCACTGTAAGATCTCGAATGAGTCAGAGGCGAAATTTGAAAAAGCCAGTAAATCCTAATCTGTGTTATATTTCCATTCCAAATACAAACATATAAGCATTTTGAACGGTTTAGAATTTTGAATTAATGCATAATTATGGAAATATTTGACAAAAATATTATAAATTACCTCCCTTGCATATGAATATAGAGTTAAAAGATATTGGTAAATTATTTTCTTCTTGAAGCATAACCTTGAAATCCGGCACTGTGAATCAACTTATTTGAAGTGTATTTACAAGTGAGTGTAATTTGATGCATGTCCCATGGCTAGAAAGTGGAGTTTTTAATGATGGGTCATATACCTTAAGAACGTTTTCTGTCTTAAAGTCATAAATATTAATTGAATTGAACAAAAGTGTTGCTCATATCATTTTGGTTCAGGTGAGCGATATAGGACCATCATGGTCCTCTTGTCTTTAGTATAAGTAGAGTTATCTGGTTGGATAGAGCTCTCCCTCTGGGAGGTTTCAAAAATGATGAAATAAAGTCAAAATAAAAAGATTCTAAGATATTTACAGCGTTAGTGTCCATTATTAAGCGTTAGCAAATGGTAGCAGAGCGGAAACAGATCCATAGAGGCATACTGTAACTATACATTGAGATATAGATTTACACTCTAGAATCTACAATTATTAATCAATGAAGACAAAACTTGGACACAATGTTTTGGACCATAAGATCTGGGATTAGTTTGATTTTCAGGCTGATCTGATCAGAAAGTCAAGAGTTATGTGCCCTTGAATTTGACAAAATTGCCATTTTTTACTGTTTTCGACTTTGTTTACACACTAGAATCTACAATTATTGACCAATCAAGACAAATCTTGGACACAATGTTGGGAGACCATAAGATCTCGGATAAGTTTGATTTTCAGTTTGATCTGATTAGAAAGTCAAGAGTTATGTGCCCTTGAATTTGATGAAATTGCTGTTTTGGCTGTTTTCGACCTTGTTTATACTCTAGAATCTACAATTATTTATCAATCAAGACAAAACTTGGATACAATGTTTGGCACCATAATTTAGATCTCGGATGAGTTACATTTTCACAACCTTATTGACCATAAGTTCTTTTTCAGTCTTAAAGCTACTGTTTCCCAGATTTGGACCCAAAAACTGTCAAATACAAAAGAAATGTACACTTTTTAAGCTTTATATGACCTGATTAAATGATTACGACAAACTATTGAAGCAACGACTCATTTTTTCGTAATTTGATACCAAATTCATGAAGCGATGTCGAAAGTAGGTCAAAACAGTAGGACATGCGACTTTCTTAGTGACGTCACAACATACATGATGACATCATATTGAAATTCAAGTATGAATCTCGTTTGAATCATGGTCCGCGCTGTATGCGCATGCGCAACAATTTGAAAATAATTCTAACCCCATCTGAGACGGGGTTGAATTTAGGTTTGGATTCTCCCTAAATTCAGCTATCTGTCTTGTAATTTCGGCTCATTCTCAGTCTGAATCGCATATTATTAACCATCCGGAGGTGGTCAACACAAAAGTTTTGCATATTTTTTCAAAAAATTTCATTTTTTGCAATTAGACCATCTGTTACCGTCGCCCTTTAAAGTAATAAATATTAATTGAATTGAACAAAAGTGTTGCTCATATCATTTTGGTTCAGGTGAGCCATATAGGACCATCATGGTCCTCTTGTTTTTCAAATACTAGCCTAAAGGCTACTATGGTTATTTTTCAAATACTAGCCTAAAGGTTACTATGGTTGTTGTCAAAATAACATGTTCTAATTCTCTATAGAAATCTTAATTTAATACTTGATTTGATTACAGTTGATAGATGACAGTGTCCAGGAAGCTTCAGAACAGTTTGAGTTAGAGCTGTCCCTACCTTCATACGGGGCTAAACTGGGGCAGTCAAACAGGGCTACAGTTATTATAGAGGGCCCTAACGATGGTATGTCAATTTTGCAAGAGTCTCCTCTAAAATCATGTTCACAATATATCACCTTTGTCTTGAAGATTGTTTTAAAAGTCAATGTTTAAGTAATTAACACCCAGTTATGCCTATTACAATATCAAAGTGGTATGATTGAAAGAACTATACTATTCTGTTTGTAGACTATATTAGACTTGCATTGGAGATTGGTTTAGATTATTGGATTCTATGAAACGAAGAATAAACTACTGATATTACGTGACACAAACTCTACTCTTCTATATTGTGAAATTATCAACTTAATTACATGTGACAGAATTGATTTAATCAAAATTTGTATTGTATCTTACAGAGTCTGTGATATTTTTCTCTGACCTGAGTTACCATTTTGATGAGAATGCTGGTACTGTAGACATTGAGATAACGCGGTTTGGTGCGGACCTGTCCCACACATCAACAGTGTGGTGTGCCACACGTCTGTCCACACCTCCGTCCGCATCATCAGGTCAGGACTATATACCCAGCTCCAGTCAGATCACATTTGGACCAGGACAGACAACACAGGTTAGATGATAGGATTTTATAGACATACCATAATTATTCTAATAAACGCCCATATTCTAATAAACGCCCATCCCCCGATTCTGAATGAAAATAATGTATGTCATAAACAAAGATAATTTCCAAAAGCAATGAAAGATAGGATTTCCTGTTTCCAAATCATTTTACAATAAAAGAACTTTATCCAAAAATCATATTTTACAGTCCTTGTAACAAAACTTTGCAAACTTTTACTTGATTACCTTCGAGTCCATGAATTGACATTTGATTCCTATGTTTTGACAAACACAATTAGAATACCTCTAATAAATGCCCACCCCCAACTTTACGGTACTTTGATTGATGTAATAAAAAAAAATGTAATGCCTTTACCTGTATTAAAAGACTTTCTTTAACAATGGTATTCCAATCTTCAATACTAGATAATGATAAGATACACTATTATGGTACATTGTTTAGTATAAAAACATCTTCAACTTGACCCATTACCAAACGGCAAACTTTTAGACTCCTCCAAATTCAAAGATGTTGCAGACGACAATTAAAACTGAATGAAATTTTACATTTTTATGTCTTTTTGTGTGGAAAATATTGTTTTGCCATTGACCATGTGCCTGTTTCAGACATAATGTATATCTGTAAATTGGAAACCTTGATATAGACTTTGTTTTTTCATTGGCACATGTAACAAAGACACAACTTGTGAAAAGCTTCTACATGTATATTTTTATGTATTTTCAGAAATGTCAGCTGACGATCCTAGATGATGACCTTGACCCTCGTGTTGAGGGTGACGAGACCTTCACCTTGTTTCTGAGTTCAGCTATAGGCAGCAGTCTAGTACAGCCTTATTTAGCTACAGTACATATATATGATGGACACCTTGATAGTAAGTAATATGACCTTCATGTTGTACTCGTAGTAACCTTCATTTTGTAGTAACCTTCATGTTATAGTGACCTTCACTTTGTTTCTAAGTTCTGCTATAGGCAGCAGTCTAATACAGCCATATATAGCTACAGTACATATCGTCGGTGTAAATGCAAAACCTCGTATGTCGATTCTTGCGATTTTCAAAGTACAAACTTGTGTGCCCAGTTAAAGACAATTCTTGCAGGTTTTAAGATACTTTTACTGATCAGTATAAATGACAAACCATTTGTGAACAATATGTCCAAATTTCAAGTAAAACATTTTGTGAAAAGTTATTACTTTCCCTCCCCTTTAAAATTTTCCAAAAATGAGATACGAGATATGGGAGATACTTGAATCAGTCTGTCCGTCTGTGTATTAATTTTTGTCTGGAGGAAAGTAAAGTAGCTATGATCATGAAACTTCATGGGTAGATAGATCCTACCAAGGAAAATTACGGTGTGCAAGGAGCATAACTCTACCTTGAGTTAATCCCCTTTGTTTTTGACAAAAACGCTTGTTCAGACAAATGTAGTGACGGTGATATTTTATCATCTTTAGTGACAAATTTCTAGTTTGTCTCCACAATGCAAATTTAGTATGTAAAATTACATCATAAGTACTTACAAAATCATTTTTACATTTTGAATGTTGTGTACTGACTCTTAAGATCTTTTTCAACCTTATAATTCTCTTTCCACATTGCAGTTCCCAAGATGTCATTTGAGAGTGACACATACACTATAGACGAGTCCGCTGGAAGCCTCAGTGTCCCTATATATAGATCCGGGGACGTCACATTCGAGTCGTCCGTCATCTGTTATACCAGACAAAACACTGCGGCCGTCATGAGTGATTATATAGAGAGAACACTTACTGAGGAATCCAGGATCTACTTCAGAGAAAACGAAAAGGTATTTAGATAGCT
Organism: Fragum sueziense; assembly: GCA_963680895.1. Taxonomy (NCBI): domain Eukaryota; kingdom Metazoa; phylum Mollusca; class Bivalvia; order Cardiida; family Cardiidae; genus Fragum; species Fragum sueziense. The sequence goes on along the minus strand of OY804592.1, from coordinate 84,744,794 downwards.
TTGACATGTTATAAATGAACAGTTAATATAGAATGTCTATGTTCATATTTGCTTCATTGCTTGTACAAATATTCGAAAATGCGATAAGGAAAAGTATTTCTGAAGATATGCTTTGGCTTTTTCCATGCATGAAGTTACATATCTCAAACTACCATTGTACAATCTTCACAAACATAAGCTAGCAAATATTTTGCAAATTAGCAGTCATGTATTCATTCCTTTAGTTAAACAGAAACTGGTATTGGTTCTTGTTACCGTAGATGTTTTTGTTCGCCAGTTATCAAATACCAAACTATATATTGCTCAACAGCATGATTATTAGTCCCCTACCGGTGTTCACACCGGAGGGGACTATAGGTTTGCCCTCCGTCTGTCCGTCCGTCAGTCTGTCCGTCCATCCGTCCGTCTGTCTGTCCGTCCATCTGTCCGTCCGTCTGTCCGTCCGTCTGTCCGCTCAAATCTGGATCCCGCGATAACTTAATAACTAAGCAAGCGTTTTTGATGAAAGTTGGTATATGACTAGATGGCAATGTGTAGATTATGCACATCATTTTATTTTTGTTTTTCGACTTAAATTGAGGTTGCTATGGTTACAGAAATAGTGAAAATATGGCCAAAAATGGGATCCTGCGATAAGATAATAACTAAGCAAGCTAGTTTGATGAGACTTGGTATATGACTATATGGCAATGTGTAGATTATGCACATCATTTTATTTTTGTTTTTAGACTAAAATTGTTGTTGCTATGGTTACGGAAATAGTGAAAATATGGCAAAAAATATTGGATCCTGCAATAAGTTAATAAGTTAGCAAGCTAATTTGATGAGACTTGGTATAAGACTAGATGGCAATGTGTAGATTATGCACATCATTTTATCTTTGTTCTTTGACGAAAAGTGCGGTTGCTATGGTAACGGAAATAGTGAAAATATGGCAAAAAATGGATCCTGCAACTTAATCTATTATTGATTACCATATTGAGTCAATGTGAAGCTGGTAGGAGACTTTATGTGTTGCATACAACACCAGATACTTGTTTAAAATGTGCTATTCATATTTAACCAGGTTAAGAACTGTACAGTAGAGATCGTTGATGACCAGGACTATGAGAAAGATGAACTATTCCTTCTGAAGCTAGCCAGACCTGTAGGTATAGATACAGAGGCGGAGTTAGGAGGTGTCAATGTGACAGAGATTACAGTCACAAACAAGGATGATGGTAAAAATTTTGAATTTCAACCCTTTCCCAAACGACAAAATTTTAGGATGGTCCTATTTAAAAACTGCTTCAGATGACAAACTTGGTATTAAAAAGGAAGGGATTTGTGTACGGGTAAAGCACAGAAAATATTGAGACAAAAGGAGAAACTGCTGGTTATCAGCAGTTTCTTCTTTTGCCTCAATGTTTTTCCAAGCCTTTTCTATTAGGGACATTAAAACCTGGTCTTGTTTGGTTAATTGCTGCTGATAAATCTAATCATTTGTAAATCTTAACATACACACAGAATAATTTTGTATCCTCAATGCCTGTTCATTTGAAATATTAAAGATCTTAAACGAGATGGGATGTGTCAATATTACAAAGATGATATTAATCACAGTGTATAATCACACAACTTAGAATTTCAAATAATTTTCAATAGTTTTGTCAATACTTGAACAATTTCAATTCGGTTTGAAGCAGAGAAGGGGTAAAATGTCAGGAATAACCAAAATGTTGGTTGATCTTCAATATTTTTATGCCCCCGTATCGAGAATTCGGGGGCATATTGTTTTCCTCGTGTCCATCTGTCTGTCTGTCCGTCTGTCTGTCCGTCCGTCTGTCTGTCTGTCCGTCTGTCTGTCCGAAAACTTAACCTTTGCCTTTTCTCCAAAAGTATTTGACATACAAAGCTCAAATTTGGTATGTAACTTCCTTTAATAATAATAATAATTTTATTTTGGCATAAATTACATATAATGGTTCATGATGTAATCATATATACAGTTTAAAGATATAATAGATTACTTAAAAGAACCATGACATGCTCCCTACACCAATGATGACGCAATAAAGAGCAAGCTCTTATTTCCATTGTGGTCCTTGCTGTAGGTGGCATGAACCAGAGAGGCAATTACAGTTTAATGAAATTTAAGTAACCTATACCAATAAATATCACAGTACAGCACATAATTTAACAAACACAATGTTAACTGTTACATTTGTATCACAGATTGCTTGCTGCTTTGAATGATATCTATCTGTTCCATGCAATTTGACTTTCCTCAAGGTCATCCCTTAACCCTTATTAACCCTTTACTCTACGAAAACTTAACCTTTTCCTTTTCTCCAAAAGTATTTGACATACAAAGCTCAGATTTGGTATGCAACTTCCTTTCAATTATATCTTTCTGTTCCATGCAATTTTACCTTCCTCAAGGTCATCCTTAACCCTTGATAACCCTTTACTCCACGAAAACTTAACATTTTAGAAAAATGGCCATTTCTGGGGCATTTGTGTTTCACAAACACATCTTGTTTTTTATTGGTTGATTTTCCAAAAATCCAATACATCTATCTTATGCTGTCAGTCTGTCCACATTCTCTGCTTCAAACCAAATGCAAATCGGGCCAGTATTTACAAAATTATTGAAGATTTTCTGAAAATATTGTATCATGTGATTATCGACCTTGTTAACGAACATGTGTTTTGCTAAGATTGATTTGTTCTATTTTCAAACTGTGCCACATTTAACAGTGAAGGAGCATAAATTATCTATAAATTAAAACTCCTATCTTTCCAGACATTAAAAGCGGCATCACTATAATTATATGGCTTTTGAAAAGCTAGTCCATGTTGCCATTTTGCAGTGGACTGTTTAGTTTTGTTTACATTCAAACACATTGTTTTGTAAAGGAATCTGAAGTCAATCAAATTAAAGTAAGCAACCATTCATATATCATACCTTTCTTCCTACAGTGCCCACACTATCATTTGAGAAGTCAGCCTACAGCATACCAGAACCCAGCTCGAAGGACCAGATAGCGACTGTTAATGTGAAGGTCGTGAGGTCAGGTGACTTGTCTAAGACAGCCAATGTTCGATGTAGCACAAGAGACGGGTCAGCCATGTCTGGTACAGACTATAACCCCAGAAGTCAAGTGTTGGAGTTCAAACCAGGTATGTCATTTGCTTTCATTAACCATTCTGAAACGATGAAATTTTACAGTGGTTCAATTTGAAAGCTGCTGCAGATGACAAAATGGATTTAATTTAAGGTATCCGACCCCTCAAAAGCGCCAAAGGGCCAGAGGCGAAATTTTAAAGTGCAAATAATTCCTAAACTGTGTTACATTTCCATTCCAAATACAAATATAAGCATTTAGCACGGTTTAGAATTTTGAATTGATGCATACTTATGAAAATATTTGAGAAAAATGTTAAAAGTTACCTCCCTTGATATGAATATAGAGTAAAATAATATTTGTAAACTATTTTCTTCTTGAAGCATAATCTTGAAATCCGCCACGGTGAATCAACTTATGTGAAGTGTATTTAGAAGTGTGTGAAATTGGATGCATTTTGTACGGCTAGAAAGTGTAGATTTTTTTCAGGGTCTGTAAACATTAAAGCACAACTTTTGAATAATTTAATAATTTAGCAAAGAAAATATTGAAGCAAAGGAGAAAATGCTGATTATCAGCATTTTCTTCTTTTGCCTCAATGTTTTCCTAAGCCTATTCTACCAGTAACATCAAAACCAGTTCTTGTTTGGGAAAGGGTTAACCTGAGGCCAAAGTTCAGATAAGACAAAAACTGTCAAAATATTTTTTGGCAAAAGAGATGAGCTGAAATGCTTGAAGTTTACTTGGGTGCATGTTTGAGGGTACTAGTATATCGTTGAATAATACTGACAAAGAAGAACGAAGAAGGAGATTGTTTATAATTAGAAATCTTTTTTCAATGATCTATGTGATACATGTCATCAAATTTATTAAGAAAACCTGTAACTTCAGCTTGAATAAGTTGTAGTTGCAAATACAAGCTGTACTTGTGACCTCTTAGCGTAACCAACTACAATGTTTCTTTATAACTACATCATTTATTGTATGACCATCTTCATGTTGATATAATATATCATAATATATGTGACCCGTCACGCTAAAAGGGACCTTATCCGAACTCCAAAAATCCAAATTTTGACAAATTTGTCAGACTCGGTACAGGTCAACCAGATCCCGTATGCGACAAATGAACATATTGTAAGATAGGGAAACAATTCCGGATTTAGAAATTTACATAAAAGTGAAAAGTGTCGGCCCTAGTCTGGCTGCGCTGACTGCACAGATTGAGTAGGGTCAATATTTTTCACACACCCGATAAGGTCCCTTTTAGCGCTACGGGTCACATATTCATGTTTTCTACTATATACAGGTGTTAAAGAGCTGAACTTCCCTGTGGACATATTATACAACAGTGATATAGAATGGCATGAGACGTTCACCATTATGCTGGGTCCAGGAGATCCTGTAGGGGCAGAGCTGGGGACAAGATCCAAAACCACCATAACTATACTAGACAATGATGTGTCTGGAAGCATGGTTCTACCTGCACCACCTGTGGTTAGTATATTGTCGTGATTTTCTTAGAAACATTAGTGCAAGTTTTGAAATTTGAAAACTAATTGTTTTAGGCAATTTATAAGCAGATATATTTAACAGAATCTACTGCTAATTCATTTATAGAAAACTGTATTCTTCATTTCTGTTTGACTAGAGCTTTGCAAAATTCTATTGTGCTGAATATAATGATTGTTTTTGTTCTGTTTCTAGGTTGTATCATTGTTGAAGTATGATGATGTAGAGACGGGTATGAAAGTTGATCCATCACCAGGGTATCCAGTTGTCTGTATTACTGTAAGTACTGTGCTATTTTGTAAACATAATGTGTAAAAAATAACATTTGATCTGTGTGTTGGCCATTGGTATATCATTGTAACATTTTGCTGTCTTATTGCTTCTCATTCAGATGTTGAAATCAATATCAAGGCTCATACATTTTATGTAATTAACGGAAAACTCCCTTCAATGATATAATCATATTGTGTCATGAATGTAGAGTTGCAATAAGAATGTATTGTTTTGTCCTAAAATTGAGGTTGAGCTTGTAGCCTGTAGGAAGAACAATCTGATTCCTTTGTATATTTTATATCAGTTAGAATAAGTTTCTTATCATTTAGACAATTGACATACTTAGTATCTAGATGGTGCTGTAGTATTTAAATTTTGTATTTCAATCATGGATTTTTTTTATTCCAGCCCTGCGACAAAGAGCACCCATCTTATTCTGTAACCCAGTCTATGTGTAAGGAGACCAAGATTAACCAGACAGCCATGTACTACAGATGGGAGGTGGCCATGCCAGATAGTGGTAACACACGACCACCGTTTGTAGAGATATCCTACAACACACTCTTCACCAGCGTTAACCACAAGGTTCTAGACAGTATCTACTATAGACCTAGCTTTAAGATCCGCTGTATAGCCCAGCCTCTAGATGATAAAGGTAATCCTGGTATACCACTGAAGAGTACCCCCGTCACTATAGGTAGAGAGAACGGTATCTGTAAAGCGCCGGTGTTTTCTGGTCTACCGTTCAGCTATCAGGCACAATCCTTCCATGCCAAGCTAGAGTATGTGGGTACGGAAGACAAGAACCACCCTAACACCATCCATATATCCATCAAAGTGCCGCACCAGGACGGGATGTTACCACTCATCTCTACCTTCCCCATCAACAACCTGCGGTTTGTCCTGTCTGAACCCATCTACAGACAACAACATATCTGCTCTAACATCATCACACCACAGGAACGCAAACCATTGTTAGAGTCAGGATTCCTGCAGAACGGTGCTGTATACCCATCCAGTATGAGTGCTGGGTTTGACTTTCCACACCAGTTTGACGCTTCCCTGCGTGAGAACACAACATTGTTATTGTACAAACACCTGGACCTGCAGACGTGTATCTGGACGTTTGAAGCCTGGTACCACATGTCTGACCTGGTTGACCTCTGTGGAGGTCGTGCCGTGTCAGACTTTCAGGTCACAGATCAAGGTCAGACCTACCTGAGTGTCAGAGTACCACTGTTTGTGTCGTACCTGTATGCTGTAGCCCCTATAGGTAAATATCTGTCTTATATTTTGTGAACTGCTACGAAACTGCTATGAATTGCCATGAAATTGAACAAATACATTTTATTCTTCTTTGTCTTCAGTGTTTCAAAACTATTACACCATTACTAGATTTTTTTTCTTCAATGAAGCATTGATATAGAATGATAATAGAATTTGCAGGTTTATACATTATTGAGTTTTCTTTCAGTAAAAGTATTTATCACTTTATAGTTTTAAACACACATTTTATCAGAAAGTCGTCATTTTGTGATTTCAGGTTGGGGATCCCTGGAGCACCGTACAGAGCTAGAGTTTTCGTTCTACTATGACACAGTATTGTGGCGATCTGGTCTGGAGACGCAGGGTGAACTAGCTGGTAATCTGCAGGTCATGAGAATACTGATAGGGGATGATGGGAAACTGGTGGTCGACTTTAAAACACATGCAAAGTTCAGAGGTACCTGAAATTTTTATTTGACTATACAAGTTCATAAATTTTGATCTATTGACATTTTCCTGGATTCAGATATGATGGGCTTCACTTAATTTCAATTCTGTAGAAAACCAGCAACTGGTTTTTTGCAGGAATATTTGGTTTTATGAATACAAAAAGTAACTGGTTGCAGTTAATATGTCATGCTAGGGTACAATTTTTCATATTATGATGGTAAGTTTTGTCCGAATATATTTTATATAGATCAAATTTTGTTGAAGAATGTATTTTTCTATTGAGAACATTTGATTTCTCTATTCCAGGTCTGTTTGTATTGAACCATCACACACTAGACGGTTACACAAGTAGAGTTGTGTCTATAGACAAGTCGATATCGTTTGACCTCAACATATTGTGGAGTCAGAACACATTTGATGGACCTGTACAGTTATGGAGGGCAACCAGTGATTATAGTCTCAAGGTACGTATCAATGCGTAATTGTCTGTTAAAACATCTGTTTTGATACATTTTATCCGAAAGCACTGCAAATTATAGATATTTAAATTCAAACATAGTAAAGCATCCTCTAATGTTGGATTTGGTATTGTGTTCATCAAGGAGACTTAGAGTGTAACAAAGGCTTAGTCTCAAAAAGACCGGGTAAAGGTTTCCCTTTCTCAAGTACAATTGAAAGCAAAAACATGATTGACAATTCATATTTGAAATGCTTCTGACAAATTCTGTAGGATATTGATAAAATATGACATTATTTCATTTGACACATATATATTTCTATGTACATATAGGACTACACAGGAGAATACACGGTAGAGCTGATACCATGCACAGTACAGTCTAATCAGGGATACACAATACAGACACCACTGCCCTGTACAGCTCATCATCCTACACGGTAAGTTGTGTGTAATGTTATATGTACATATAGATTTACACAGAGGATTTGTAAGTAGGCCAGACTGATCTAACAAAGTATCTCACAGTGTGCATCATCACCCCATTCATTGCATGTTTATGAGACCTTGTATATTGAAAGCTCCATTGTCCATCTATTTCTGATCACTTTACATTTTTTGCCATGCAATACCTTATTTCATCAAAATAATAAGCATTTTAGTGTCCACTATGATATTTTCCAAATTTCATGTGAGTAAATGTATTAAAAATAATGAAAGCTAAGATTTGATAAAGCCTCAATCTGTTACCATAGTATATGTCTGACTTTGACATCGACTTCTATAACTTTTATGTTTTATCAGATTCCAAGTACCTATAGCGTTCCAGCAGACCAACAGACCAGTACCTCTAGAGTATACCCTCAATACACACTTCCAGCTGAGTAACAATGAGAGAATGTTCCTGAAGGATCCGTTTACGGGCAGTGTGGATATGGAAGATATGGATGTAAATGTGGCTTTCTCCAAAGGTTAGAAATAACCTTTTTATTACTATTCAAAGTTGTTTGGAATCAAAGTGCGTGGAGTTTTTAATGCACTGAACGTTTGTCAACATTTCATCGGAAAGGCAACTTAAAATTAAGCAATTCTATCTTAAATTAACATACATGTAGGCCCTACTACTGAAAAGGTTGGTGGTCAACAGTACATTTTTCAAGTAATTCATAGAGATACTATCATTTAACATCATTGCCTGGTAGGCATTTTAAGGAAAAGAAATGGATAGTTGTTGTTTGTTTGACTCTGTGTTTATTTGTTACTGCTGTTGGTGTTTCTTACATAGGTTTAGGTAGCAGCATGCTCGCAACTAATGATTTACTGTGCTTTTAAAACCTTTCTCACTGCATATTTCAGACGACAAGTTATTTGGTCGAGTGTTGTGGAGTCCTGAACAAGACCTAAAGGAGGCCTACTCTATAGTTATTGAGAAGGTGTTTATATGTGCAGGTAGGTAGGAATTCTGTCTTGTCTTGTTATATGATGGATCATAACATGTGTTTAACCCTTTCCCAAATGGCAAACATATCGAGTGGTCAAATTCGAAAGCAGGTGAAGATGACAAATTAAGTATTACTAAGGGAGAGAATTTGTTGATGATTTAGCACAGAAAATATTGAGGCAAAAGGAGAAACTGCTGGTTATCAGCAGTTTCTTCTTTTGTTTCAATGTTTTCCCAAGCCTATATTATTAGGGTCATCAAAACCAGGTCTTGTTTGGGAAAGGGTTAATAAAGGAGAAAAAGTGTATTTCTAAAACCAATATCTAGACAATGTGTAGTTGGAAATAAGGGACCATCTCAAGGTATGATCAGGAAGATCAGCCAAAAGCCTAGACAGAAACTTAGTATGAAGGCTCCAATGCACCATTGGATTGATCGTACAGAGATCATGAAAGTAAAATGTGCCCTAGCATATAGCGAAACAAATTTAGTCTCTATTTTGTTTACATAACAGGTCGAGATGGTTACATACCCACCTATGACCCAAGTGGTATCAACTATAACAACGGTCCACAATATGGCTGTATACAACCCACCACAAACCTTAAATATAGGTTCCTTATACTGGTGAGTTTTCCCACCAATTTGCTTTCAATCAGTTATAATGCAATTATTGGGAGTTTCATTTTTCTTACGAAATGAGAATTGTTAATTTTCTTTTTGTACACGGTGTAGATTAACAGTTGTATTTTAATGCTCATCTAGAGTAGTAATGCCTGAAATGGTCATCTGTGAAGGTTTAAAATATGTATATTCCATAGATAATACTTCTGAGTTTAAGCATTGTGTTTCTAGATGCAAAGTAGATATTTCAAAATGAACAAAACTGATACATGGCTATTCATTGTGCACTAATTTCCTGACTGTTTTGCAGGATCGAGGTGCCCCTGATGTGACAACCAGGCATTTCCATAATGTACCATTTGAAGCCGAGTTTGCCTCTGAGAACCCCCTCTACTCTAGTTTATTATCTATAACTGGGGTAGACGGATTTATTATGAGTGTTAACCCTCTATATAAGGTAAAGTGTCTAGTTTAATGTACCATTTGAAGCTGAGTTTGCCTCTGAGAACCCCCTCTATTCTAGTTTATTATCTATAACTGGTGTAGACGGATTTATTATGAGTGTTAACCCACTATATAAGGTAATGTGTCTAGTTAAATGTACCATTTGAAGCTGAGTTTGCCTCAGAGAACCCCCTCTATTCTAGTTTATTATCTATAACTGGTGTAGATGGGTTTATTATGAGTGTTACCCACCATATAAGGTAACGTGTCTAGTAATTTCCATCTTTGAGAATCCTGAAAGTCACAGTTTTTAGCAGTCAGAAACATTTATGCCTTGTCATGGTGAAAGAACTTTGAAAATGCAATATTACATTCTCCTATTCATTTTATAACTTGTTGCTGTTTATTCTTACATGTGTCAATTTGGACTGTACAGAAGATTTGTCATCTTTGGAGAGGCTAAGTTTCTAATTGTACATTTTTGTTCTGCAGGTGACAGCAGGTTTTCAGTGGTATATCCAGGTGTTCTATACTATAGGACCGTCTGATCCCAGTCTACAGCAGTATCGTAGTAAACGTTCAACTTTCATCTCCGTAGACAGACATAAACGTAATATCGGCTACGATGTTGACACAGACGCTGACTGGCTCGACAATAATAGCAGCAAAAATGGAACAAATATCAAAATACTCAGGTTAAATAATACTCAAATAGTGTCAGACTTACAAAAAGCTGAAGACATAAACACTGCGACGATCGTCATACTTCCAATAGTGTTTATTGTGATTATCATCATTGTTGCAATTATCATATTTATTGTTTTACGCAAACGAAAAAGACGTAGAAGAAAACCTCCAAAGAAACAAAGTAACATCGAGCTCGCCAAGCAAAATTCTGTGATTTATACGGGGAACCAAAACAATATAGTCAAGCTGGGATCCAGCTGTGTTGAACTGAAGGAGACCTCGGTGCACACGGGAGATCGCGGGAAAACTCTGGTGCGCGTAAAAGACACAAACATTAAAACAGACAAGAATATATCCAAAGGGAATGGAACGGAAGTGTGATATTATATTGTGATTGCTAACACAGAGGAGATTATGCCTCACTGTATGATTAAAGCCATATCATAGCATTAGGGGTTTATAAATCCCCTACCCAGTTGTCAAAATTTAGGTATCAGTAATTCCCGCCAAAAAATTCTGAACCATAAAAGTTTTCACAATAAATTTTCACTTCTGTGCACACAGAAAACTTGCATACAGGTTATGCCTTAGAAAATATTTAGGGAAAAGAACAGCATTTTCTTCCTTTGATGTCTTTTCCTTCTCTGTAAATGTTTTTCAAGCTTTCCTTCTCAAAATATGCTATAAGATTATATTTATCTGATTTTCTATGCACCGGTCATTCCAGGTATGACCATTATACAGGGATTTTATATCCACAAAATAACCATGACATGGGCCAGTAAAAGTGTCATATCAAACCGATAGGTGAGAGCAATACATTGTCACTTTTCAACGAAAACCTCGTAACTGCAGCTTGTTATGCTCCCCAAAGGGAGAGCATAATATTATAGTCGCCGCTTTGTCTGTCCGTCCGTCCTGTCCGTCCATCCGTCCATCCGAAGCGATTTCTCCATAACCCTTGAGCCAAATCAAATGAAACTTACCATGTGAACTCCCTATGACATAATGCAGATGCACTTTTCTCAGTTCTTGGATTTGAGGCCTCGTCATGGGAAAAAGGGACTTAAGGTTAAATACAGTTTTTCTCTAATTTCTCCTAGTCTAATGGTCAGAATTTGATAAAATTTCATATTTGAGAAGCAAATCAGATGCCCTTGACAATAAACTAATTAAAATTTGCGTATACAAAATATGTCATGGAAAAAGGGGGCTTAACATTTGTTAGCTTTATATTAGCTCTGCATGGCATATATTTATTTGGCTGACGGCTCTTGTTTTAAGCTACAGTTACAAGGTTTTCATTGAAAAGCAGCAACATGTTTTAGTCTATGCTAATTCCTGTCTGACAAACTTGTCAGGCTAAAAGAGACCATCTGGGAAGTCACAGTGCGAAAGTATAGACCCTAGTCAGTCTGTGTGAACTGCGAAGGCTGACTAGGATCGAAACTATTCATTCTACGATAATTTTCTGAATCTAGAATGTTCTTCCTATCTGAGATTAGGGCACTTCATAGACTATAGGAATTTGGTTCATTGATCGATGGCAGAGCAACATATAAGAGGGGGTGAAGGCTTTTCAAAATGCAATATCTCATTTAATGTTCATCAAACCCTATAATTATTGTGGGTACTCATTAGAATCGTCTCATCGAGACAATTCAAATGAGTATCCACAACATAGGGTTTGTAATTGAAATAACAATGTTACAATGTCTTCACTCCCACTTATATGTTGCTCTGGTTTATACTGTTAACCCTCTCCGAGAAAAGCCCTGTTTTATAAAACCATAACAAAAAGAACTTTAAAGGCAAAAGAAGTAAATTATTATTTTATTAAATCCCAGCCCATCCAAATAGGAGCTGTCTAGATTTTTGCTGTTTTCTGTTACCCAAATTAAGCAAAATATTAGGTTGGTCTCTTGGAAGCTGCTGTAGATGATAGCAAGAATGCCGATAAAGATAAATTTTATGTAAAATGTAACGCAGAAAATATTGAGGCAAAAGGATAAGATTCTGGTTTTCATCATTTTCGTTTGTCTCAATGTTTTCTGAAGCCATTCCTTACTTTGACATCAAAACCTGGCCCCGGTTTCTCGAAAAAACTTAAGTATCTTCTCATGCTCAAATCTGAGCATCGTGCTCCAATCGCACGAAATCCACCTGAACTTCAATTGGATACCAATCAACGTTGATTGGTATTGAATAGAAGTTGAGCACGAACTCATGAGAATATACTTAAGTTTTTTCGAGAAACTGGGGCCAGGTCTTGTTTGGGAAAGGGTTGATAGAATGAATATCTTCAATGAACGAAATCCCTTTGTTTTGTACTTGTATTTCTTTCACCTATGATAAAAACCTAACCTAACTTAGTTTTGCTTGTATTCAGGGACTGTAAATATTTCAGTTTTTGTATTTTTATCAATCAAACATTCATCTTTTCCATTGATATTTCTTCCAGATCATTTCATGATTAACTGGCTGATACATTGTTGGTATAGTTTGTTTTAAATCTTGACAGGAAAACTTTGGTGCAAGACTTACATTTCGTGTTTGTAGCATATTGTTCATAAGTTGTCTGCAATGGCTAAGGCTAAAATTTTGTTCAGTTATTGGGTCAACATTGTTAAAGAAGGGCTTGTAGTAGATTTAACCTGTACAACAAAATAAAATGGATAGTCCAATTTGAAAGCTGTTGCAGATGGCAATAATCATAATGGGTGTTGATAAACAAAAGACACATGTTCAATATAGCACGAAAATATTGAAGCAAAAGGATAAAATGTTGATTAACTGCATTTATTTTCTTAGCCTTGATGTTATCCAAATCCCCTTTTTTTAGGGATGTCAAAATTAGTTTTTTCGGGGAAAGAGTGAAATTCTGCATTGTTAGTCAGCAAACTGGTGATAAAGAAAAAGATTGAGGAAAAAGGTCAACTATACAAGACAAGATTTCACAGAAGAAACTTTTTTATGTAAAGATAACAATTGAATTCCAAGGATTTATATGGCTATGAGAGAATCAATTGTAGAATCGTATTACAAATGAAAGTTGGTAATAGAAAATACTCAGAAGCGACTAAGCTGACAAAGAAATTTTTATCTTATCCAAATTCAAAAGGAGTTGCAGACAACCACATAAAAAGGAAGTTCAGCACAGTTAAACATTCACCTTGAAATAAAGTAACTGTTCGTTTTTAGCATTTTTTTTCTGTTCATCAAATTTTTTTCTAAGAAGGAAGCATCAGTTTTAGGAATTGATTTGTTACATATGAGCCAGGATCTGGAAAAAGGTCCTTAAGACTTTTGAGCCCAACATGGTTCCAGATCAGCCTGCGTATACACACAGTCTGATCAGGGACCATGTTGTTCTCCAATAGCTATTTCATGACATGTAGCAACTGTAAGAGAGTAGTTTAGATATCTGTCAGCCTCCACTTAGACACAGACTGGTCTTTAAAGACGACTTTCCCAAATGCTATAAGGGACGTTTTTTCCAGATCCCGGCTCAATTTATTTGCCAGTGGACAAAAATGTAAATAATGATTTTCTTGTGATTTATAATTGTTGTAAAACTATTTCATATGTAAATGTCTCATTTAACATTCTGCGAAACAAATCCACATGTTTTTGTGTCCCTTAAAACTCTCATAATAAGACCTGGTTTTGACTTCCCTAGTGTAACATAATTTGGTAAAATATGACAAAAGAAGAAAATGCTCATAATCAGAATTTTTCCATTTACCCTAATATTTTCTTTGCTATATTGTACACTGAGTCTATCATTTAGTTGTCTGCAATTGCTTTATATTAAGAACTGTCAAGAATTTTACCGTTTTCGAAAGAATTCAAAACCCTTGCAGAATGATTTTATTTAATGGCTCATCTGATTTGCCTTTTGTAGCAGTAGAGCAGTCTAAAATCATGTCATTTTACAGACAGTGGGTACTATTTTTGTGAGCATATGTAAGTCATTTTGTATATCATTTGTAAATTCCTATAGGTTGTTACATGTACTTGATAAGGTTGTTATTTGTCTTATATTTGATAATATCATGAAAAAAAAGGAATAATCTAAACATTTCATATGCATTATATTACATTCGTCGTAACAGTATGACATTCATTTGCAACACTTGTTTTCTGTACCCAAAATATTGCAAGTTTTAATAAATTTAACACAAGAAACATTGTTAGAATATACTTATAATGGTACAAATCCAAACATTGGCTAGATTGTATGACCTTAGAGGGATAACCTGTTACCACATAGTGGTTTTTGACACCTTTCTAGAAGGAGGCTTTGGAAAAGATGATGGTAAATAAAGAAATTGCGAAAAATGTACATTTTCATTGAAATTGTCATCTGCAACATCTAAGTTGTACATAGCTTAAATGGAAAAGTCTAAACATTTGCCATCAGGTTATGGGTCATGGTTTCCAAGCCTGTTTGGGTATCGCAGACAAAATAAAACTTTGATCATCATCTTTTATTCAGCGACTACAAACCTTTCTTATTTTTATGTGTTTTAAGAGATATTTTCAAACACATGATCGTTTGAACAGATAATATTTATGGGGATTACAAACAAATTTACATACATATCACATAAACACCAAAAGCATTATTCAAATTTGTTTGTTGTTCGATGTTGCATTAGTTTTGGTTGCTTTCTTTTTTATATGGCCTGGAACATATATCGTTGTATGCGTTATTCGTGACTTTCATATTGAAAGTTTCTAAAGAAAAAGTCAAGAAAAAAAAATGATCTGACTCTAACCCAAGTTTTTTTTTTACTAAAATTGGTTTGAAGGATTTATTTTGATTTGAAGAATTTATTTTGTAAAAAGAAATAAACTTTTGGACTAGTTCAAAACGGATCCAGTTTCATATAATATTTGAGGCATGGCATTTATTAAAAATTATAATTGATCCAAGACTGTAAAAACTGTGTAAAATGTTCCAAGAATAACCACTGCAGCTTCCATCCTCTATTGTTTACTTTTAACCCTTTCCCAAACAACAAAATTTTAGAGTGCTCCAAATACAAAGAATCCACAGACGACATAATGGATGTTATTGAAGATAAGATTTGTGTGTAATATGGCACAGAAAATATTGAGGCAAAAGGGGAAATTGCTGACTTTCAGCAATTTCTTCTTTTGTCTCAATGTTTTCCCATGACTATTGCATTAAATATGTCAAAACCAGGTCTTGTTTGGGAAAGGGTTGAGTAATAATAAGGAGAGTACATGGTAGACAACAGACATATGGACTATTTTATATGCCTTTTAAATCAGTTTTAATTTGTTACATTTTGAAATAAACTGCATTTTCATAAGCACTTGTTTTGCCATCTTTTTTAAACTTTAAATAAGTTTTTCACTTTAAATAATTTTTTCCCGAGCAGTAGCTCCACTCGATTTTTGTTTAGAAAACCTTACAGGAAAAGAAGAAAATGCTGATTATCAGCACGTTCTCCTTTTCCTTCAAGATTTTGTATGCCATAGAATGTAGATTTTCCAACTGAATTCGCATTTATTTTGTCATCTACAAATCCCTTCAATAAAGAACATCCATTATTTAAATGGTCAATGAAGTTTGTATGACAAATATTTAGACATACTGAACCTCATAGACTCTGAATAAGTAGGTTGCACATGGTAAATGTGTGTGCACTTTACAAGTTTTACCTGTCAAAACTGAAATTATTTCTACGGTTCTATGACGTCAATACCACTACTTTAGCACGCCTAAAACACTACCGTGGCGCTTTCAATAGCGTTTGTTTCACCGAGCCTTAACCCATTACCACACATTGACTCTTTTTTAGCTCCACTGGCCTTTCAGGCCAGCGAGCTATTGTCATGGCGCTGTGTCCGTCGTGCGTGCGTGCGTGCGTGCGTCCGGTCGTCAACTTTTTTCTTTAAAAATCTTCTTCTCAGAAAGTACTGGATGGATTTCAACCAAACTTCACAGGAATGATCCTAAGGTGACCCTCTTTCAGATTCCTTCAATTGATTTTGATTGAACCAGAAAGTTTGGAGTTATCTGCCCTTGCATGTCAAAAATGACATTTTCACCCTAACAACTTTGACTATTGACAAATGATGACAAAACTTGTGCAGAATGTTGGTGACTGTTAGATCTTGATAGTGTGTATATTTCAGCTTGATCCTAATTTTACTTCCTGAGTTATGTGCTCATTTATATGGATAATGATATGAAGCTAATGCTAAAAAATGAGTAAAGTGTGAAATGGGTGAAAAGGTTAAAGGTTAGTGAGGGTCACTCTTGGTTAGTGAGGCCGGGTCACTAGTTAGTGGTGTACTTGGAAGGGAGAGTGTCTCTAAAG
This sequence comes from Fragum sueziense, assembly GCA_963680895.1. NCBI lineage: Eukaryota > Metazoa > Mollusca > Bivalvia > Cardiida > Cardiidae > Fragum > Fragum sueziense. Next base: position 84,728,177 of record OY804592.1, on the reverse strand, counting down.
GTTGTTGGTCACAGTGCAGGCAAAATTTGTTTGAAGATATTTGTGTCAATATTAAGCAAATGTGATATAAGTTGAAATAGCTATAGATGAAATAAAAAAAAAACACACATGGGACATGAACACATCTTTGTGAAAAGTGTTTGATTGTTCATTGAAAGATTTTATGGATGATTAAGCTGTGTTGTTGTAAGTTGATAGATTCTATACGTTTCCTCTTTGCATGCACAGTGTGGTTTCTTCACAGACATACTTTTAACTCTTTCCCAAAGACCTAGTTTTGATGCCCCCTTTAGAAAACACTTTGATAAATTTGAGTCAAAAGAAGAAATTGCTGATAATCAGCATTTTCTCCCTTTTACTCAATGTTTTCTCATCTACATTGTACAATTTACTTGACCCTTTCCCAAACAGAGAAATTTTATGATGGGTCAGTTTGAAAGCTGTTGCTAAAGACAAAAGGTATATTGCTAAAAAAATGAATTGTGTACAAAATAGCTAAAAAAATGAGGCAAAAAGAAAAAGTGCTGATTATCAGCACTTTCTCCTTTTACCTTAATGTTTTCCAAAACCTAATCTTTTAAGAACGTCAAAGACAGGTCTTGTTTTGGAAAGGGTTAAGCCACACAATTTTTTTAAGGTGGTACACAATAAGAAAGCTGCTGCACTTGTTGATACAGATAAAACTTATGTATCAAAAAGCACAGAAATTTTTTAAGCAAAAAAAGATATTCGAGAGCGTAGTGCAAAACTATTGTAACTACATTTTCTAAAATTTTATAGGAGAGGGAAAAAACAAAAAAACTTTCTCAACAATTTTCTAAATGGCAAAAAATTAGATTCAAAACGCTGCTCCTGAAGACAAATTGAATTTGAAGACTGGATTTGTTTATGATATCATCAAGAAAATATTGAGGTCAAAGGACAAACTGCTGATCATCAGCATTTTCTCCTGTTGCCTCAATGTTCTTTTAAGCCTACTCTATCAGGAACGTCAAAAGCAGGTCTTGTTTGGGAAAGGGTTAAAGTAAGGGAACTTAACCCATTACCTCACAGCACTAGTTAGCCCTTTCCCAAACAAGACCTTTTTGACTCCTAACAAGATAAAGATCTTTGGAAAACATCGTGGAAATTGAAGAAATTGCTTGTGACAAGCGATTTCTTCATTTCCCACGATGTTTTCTACCCAAAAAGTTGTGAAATTTTTATATTTAATTACATTGAAATTGTCGTCTGCAACTTCTTTCAAGTTGGACAAGCCTTTTTTTGTTGCGTAATGGGTAAAGTTAAAGAGATTTTAAAAATACTCTTTGAATTTTGAATATCTTTTTAAATTATACAGATTCAAATCCCAATATTAGAACGCATGATGTATTCCTCCCTAAAGATTCAGAAAATACAAAATGTTAAATTTCTGAAAAATGTGTAGGTACAATAGTTTTGCGCTGATTCCTCTAAATACTGGTTATCAGCATTTTTTTTTGTCTCAATGTTTTAGGGACATCAAAAGGGGGACATCCCGCCTTGTTTGGGAAAGAGATTATTGTTCAAAATTATAAAGTAAGACTGTTATCAGTAACAAAAAGCTCAATAGATATCGAAATTGGTAAGTTGCATGAAAAATAATAAATAGATCAGCCTCAAAATTATAGATTCAATTGAGTTGGAGATGTTAACAAAATGACTGATGTCAAAATAACAGATTCTGAGTGTAATTATGTTGAAAGTATTAAGTGGAAAGGAGAATTTGCTTAACTTTTTCTTCTTTTCTTTCAATGTTTTCATAAAGTGTTTCAATGTTGACGTCAAAACCATTTCAAAAATTGATTTAATTTATTTGATTCATCTATAATGGTCTTCATCTTGTTTGGAATTGGATTTAAGACACACATGAAGTGTAAAAAAAGAACTGAACGGATTAAAGGGTTATAGTTGTAAATTCCCTCTACTGGGAATCACACCAAATACCAGCAATTGGGGGGGAGAAATCTTACATAATGTTATATAATACAACTACTGCCATCTTCTGCAGGTGTCAGCTGTGGCCTTTAGTTTTGACCGGTGTAATTTTCATGACCTTCAGAGGAAACATGTTATTCTTTTATTGGATTTAATATTAAAAGAAATTCAGGCCTGTGGAGCGACTCAAGACCTTCAGGTCTTTCTAGTTACTCCCTACAATATAATGGCTTTTGAAAACATTGTGGAAAATGGAGAAATTGCTTGTGACAAGCAATTTCTGCATTTTCCACAATGTTTTCTACCACAAAAGACAAGAAAATTTTAAATTTCATTCACTTGAAATTGTCGTCTGTAACATCTTTGAATTTGGACCAACCCAAAATTTTGTTTGGTAATGGGTTAAGGCCCAGTCACATACAATAATCGCTGTTGGAAGTCCGAACACTGCTTACCACGTCTGATAGCTGCGATTTGGACACATTGATTCTTTGCGCAGTTCAAAATTATATATCTCTGCGTCCAATAATGTACACACCTCTGTCGTGGTACGTCTGAAACACTGTCGCAGCGCGTTCAACAGCTCCGTTTCACGGATAGCTCTTTTTTGGACGTGATGTGGACGTAGAGTTCTAGGCTTATGCGACCGGACGTTTTACATATGAATTTTGAGACCATTTTGCTAAAGCCCTTAGAATTTTGTTTCTGTAATTTTGATCATAAGTTTATTTTTTCTTGTGTTCTACTACTACTTACGTATAAATGCATGAAACGTTCGTTAGTATTTACTAACAAGCAAGGAACCCTGGAGCATAACAAGCTCAATATCCACACGGGACTTCAAGTCTGCCCCCAAAAGACCATTTATTTTTGTGATACGGCACTTGGATAGTCTTGGCTTATAACAAAGGAAAATGACGCATCTTAACTTTCGACTTTTCGACAGTGTTCACATCATAAGGCTCGTCAAAATAAAGTTTCCCTTGGCAGGCGACATAAGAAATAAATAAAAAGACTATTTCTATTATACAGAAACCTGAAGAAATATAAAGAATATTCATACTTAACATTTATGCTTTTCTCTTTGTGTATTGCCAATCTGTACCCCAAGGGGATGTCACAACCAGACATTAACGGAAGTTGTTAAAGAACAAGATTCTAATACTCTTTGTGTCTTACATTTTTACAGATCATATATTTTACGCCTTTACAAAATCTTGGGTCCATAAGCCCGTGCAAGAAAGGATCTATTTTTTACAGTTTATAAAATAGAAACGTAAAACAAACAAACTATCTGAGTTGGAGATGTTCTATAGAATGTTATGCTTGGCTACATGAGAGACAATACCTAAATAAAATACAAGAAGAAACACTGGTAGATCTAATGTTCATTTACTTCTTTTTTCCCTGGTTTCACAAGCGATGTGTTATCTCTGGTGTTGTTGAAATACAATTACATGTTATTTAACCAGAAACATTTCAAGATGCTCAAAATTATAATGTAGTATAGCTGATTTCATTTGAAATGGCACTGATATGTATGCGAAGCATGTTCATATTTTGTAAATATCGCTACATACTTCAAAAAGAATTGCATCGTAGTACTACACAATTCTAAAAGGTAGGCCTATACAAGAAAATATTACTGAAATAGATCAGCATCTATTTTAGGAAAAGGCTTTAGTGTGTATTTTATGATAATAAAAGCTAAAACTGCGTCATGTCAAATTTCAAATTGAAATCTGCAATAGATCTAGATATATTTAGCATTTCTTGCATTTTTTACAAATCATATGTTTGACACCTTTACAAAATCTCGGGTCCATAAGCCCGTATAAGAACGGATTGATAACACAGTTAATAAAATAGAGTCGTAAAAACAAGAAATACAGAGCTTTCTCTGAGTTGGAGATGGTCTGTAAAATATTCTGCTCGGCTATCAGAGATATAAGAATCACGTACAGTGACATCGTGATGACGAAAACAGTCGTGAGAACCAGCATTATTATCGTCTTCCGCTTCACGGAGGAACCATCCCTCCTTCCGGTCCTGCTGTGCACGTCACGTGACGAGGCTAGTGTTGAGGTAGAGATTCTGAGCGAGGAGTGGTCACGTGATGTACGTGTGCTGGTGTTTGTTTGTGAGTTCTGGTTTATGTTGGGTGTACTACAGACTGCACGGTTGTTACCCGACACGTGATCCACTGGGGCGTCATTCCGCGTCATGACGGTGACGCTTGTACTTCTACTGCCGTCATTATAGTCCGTGAGTTCCGCTGATATACGCTGTGTTGTGACGGGTCTCTTACTGGCGGCCATGTTGTCTACACTCCCAGGCTGTGTCGTTATCGTGGTATGTATATCCTGCATGGACACAGACTCGGACAGGGTCTCCAGACTAGTCTGGGACGAGTTGTTGTTGGAGCGAGCTGACGTCATGGTGAGGATCTCGGTCAAACTCCGATCTCTGTCGAAGAAGAGTCGTTTAGCTGTGAGAAAGTTGAGAGTAGTTATAATAACCATCATGACGCCTACAGGCAGGATATAAACACACGTAATATACAAGAACGGGTAGATGGTACCGTCAAACTCGCCCGCCTTCTCACATACAGACACGTTCACCTGAAAATCACCGTTATCGTACACGTACGTCTGTTTACCCCACAGCACGAGTATAGGCGCCGACACACACACGGATATCACCACCGCACTAGAACATAACTTCAGCGCCAGCGACGGCTGTATCTGCCAGTTTAGTGGGCGGCAGATCTTACGGTGTCGATCAAACGCCAGCAGTAACAGTATAGACGCTGATCCCCAGGCACCCAGAACGTTAAAGTAGGACTTGATCTTGCATATCCAGGCATATTCATATTTATACCAGTTTAGTTGTGAGAACAGCTCTCCCGGTACACACGTCAGGCAGCTCGTCAAGTCTATAAACGCCATGAATAACACAAAATAACGAAAGTTACTCTTCTCGTACCGTTTAGAATACACGATCAAGATCAGTATATTTCCCATCAATCCTATAAAGTTCTCTATACCGATCAGGATGGTTACCGGTAACACTGCCATACGCATGTTTGTATTCACGATGTCTAGATTCAGCTCATTGTCCGTGATGACAGACGGACTGCAGTTTGATACGTTCCTCATATTGCCGCTATTGTATCACGACATCGAAATGAATTGGTCAAATATAAAAATATAATTATTTTTATCAACCGTTTACCAGCATTGAATATCTTCCATACACAAATTGTTCAGACATTGCCTTATGTCGTAATTTCATTGTGTTTGTTGCTGCTTTAAATAAATCATAGAGATTTTTCCACTAGGTTATATACATCTTTAAGATTTCTTTGATTTTCCCACTATGTACAATGTAGGTATTCTTTTCATCTTTCAATTTGATATACAATTTGACATACGTATTACCAAGACACACTCGTTTCTCATGAAAAGTAAAGCGTCCGTTTTTGAAATAACGATTACTGAAAAAAAGACAAAAAAATAGCTCCAATATCGTTTAAGGTTTTAGTTCATCTAGTATGAGCGTTCTAATCCTGATTATTTAAATAAGAACGAATATTCCACGTAATGAACTCCGCGTTTTTCCACGTGAAATGTAAATGACCATTCCAGACAATTGGTCTTGGAAATAAATTGATGATGATTTCTTTTCCATTTTAGTCTTTAAGATCAAAATCAGAGAGGTAGATAGCGACATAGAGAAGTTAATTCGTATCTAGATCAAGTTTTCCGCTAATATCATTAACACAGCACGTAATCACGACTAGTCCTGAAATGTCCCTCTGATCGTCAACCCACATTATTCTAAATAACGAATTATTGTCTTTAATCAATGAGTTCTAGCTCACTTTATTAGTTATTAAATATCGGTTAGATTTGCCACGGCATCATAAAGAAGGGTTAACTGAAAAAGTGAAAAGTATCGGATAAGACTGCAAACTCTAATTTTCACGTCTGTTTGTCAATTTACTATATTTCAACGGTCATTTGTCATCACTTTGTATCAGACATACATCCATGTGAAGTTGACCATTGATGACAAGTTCTGTATCTTCTACCTCTGATTTTAGGCCTAAACGGTTTTTTTACCGAAAATTAGCCAGTGCCTCTTTTTTGTAACAACAGCACATATGTCTAAAAATTGGTTCACAAATAGGAAACCTGTTACATCATCTGCTTCATCACTCGAATGTCTTCGATGTAAATTTTTGGATGTTCTTAAAAACAAAATTAATATTTCACAAATATAAACTGTATATAGCCCTGGACGTCACCTAATATTGTTTTGATTCATTACAAGAGAAAAAAAAAACATGCTGACAAAGTTTGATGTCAGAACTAAATCTCCGTTTTACGTCTTCGTGTTCGGCTATTGTTTGTTTTTAACGTTTTATACATTAAGGTGAATCTTCTCGGGAATGACTTCGATTTATCATTATTCACGATGACGTTCGAAACAACAATTCAATTCATATATTAATGTTTTAATACCTTATATCGATATATTCGTAATCATTGTTTTCCTTGAATGCACACATGTTACATTTCATCCATTTTTTCATGTAATTTCCGGTGTTTCCTTCCCAAATTTCACTGATTTGCCATTTTTTGTTTTCTTCTATACATGTGCTACTGCTTTTAGTTTGAAAGTTGATCGCCTAGTAATATTTTAATAACGCTTATGAACTATTTTACTCTGGTCAATGTCTTCATAAAGAACGCTGTTATCAGCTGCAAAAACCCATACAGAGCTTATCGTATTGGAATTTCCCTTTAACCCTTTTCCAAAGAACGTCTGATTTCGACTTGTTGACAAGAGGAAGCTTTGGAAAACGTCATCGAGAGCAAAGTTCATGTTAAATGTTGTTAACCGAGAATTATATTAGCTTCCCTTTCAATGTAAAAGATATACTCGTACAAATTCCTCCATTCTGTTATCTGCGACAGTTTTCAATCTTGATTCATGTGATATTTCATTGCTATATTTCCAGGTTTGGGAGTGTGGCCGAGTGTGATCGCTATCGGCGTCTCCTGGACAATGCAACTAGTGACACTTTTGACGTATGGATGACGTCATGATAGGCAATTTTCAAGTCCAAACTACAAAAGTTAATCGATCCAAATTTACGCTCAGTAACCGCTTTGTGGGGCGGACGAATTAGAATGACAAGATTTTCATACAAGATCTCGTGAAATCCAAAAGTACAACGCCCTCATTGACAAGATACAATGTAGTACCAGTGCATTTAATAACGTACAAATTAATAGTTTGATGCTTACAATTGGTCACGAACACAGTTTTGATGCACAATTACTTGCTATTTAAGCTTCTAGTGAACGAACATACAGAATGGAAAAAAATACTTAATGGAGATGAAAATATCTTAACAAGAAATAAGGCATCTGAAGCAATTATTCTACGATTTGATGTTCTACAATAACAAGGTGATCGAGTAATATTGACTAGTGCACATAGTTACACGACAAACCCGTTTTCCTGCAGCATAATAATAATAATACGCTCATGAAAAAAAGCGCGTCCATGTTGCACAGTTTCACAGTGACAAAAGGTACTAAAACTACTCTAGATCTACGACGTACATGTATATCAGAGTAGTTGGATTTGTCGTTGTCAATAACTATATGATACCGGTAATTCCATGAAACTGCTTTCATCTGAAATATTTGACTGGCATTATTTGTCTTTTTGGAAGTCACAATAACCATCCACTGGTCGTATGAGCTGGTATCTGGAAAGAGGTTAACACTTTCCCAAACGTCAAAATTTTAGGGTGATCCACTTCAAAAACCGCCACAAATGACAAAATGGATGTTATTAAAGATAGGATCTGTGTAAAATATGGCATAGAAAATATTGAGACTAAAGGAGAAACTGCTGTTTATCAGCAGTTTCTTCTTTTGTTTCAATATTTTCCTAAACCTTTCTATTAGGGACGTCAAAACCAGGTCTTGTTTGGGAAAAATGTTAATCATGATGTACAGACAGATAGATCAGCACAGCCTGTACAAGTGTACTGTCTGACCAGGGTACATATTGCTGTCTTACAGTTGACGGATACTGAAACCTAGTCTCAATAGCTGCAAAGAGCATTTTTCCTGACCCCATTCAGTCGTTTATTAACTGTTCAGCATACTTAGGCTAAAATTATAGGTCTACATTATGTTTTTATTAGTGTTTCACTTTAGCATTTTAATGTTTTTCATGTCAGGAACAATAAGCCCAAAAGGTTGCATGACCTTTTTTATGTAATCAATTATTAACAATGTGAGACAATCCTTGTTATACCACTAAGCTAACCGCTGTTTATCCGAGACTTAATTAAAAGTTATTTTTTATTTTTTTATGATTTGTAAACAAACACTTGACACGATTAGATATCAAAACATATCATGGGTATTTCCGGGATTTTTCCCAGTTAATCTTTCGAAATACTCGAGCCGAACTTGGATATGTTTTTGCTTGGATGTCACCATACAATCAATTTGATAGAACTTGCTTTGTCTCGGTACATCAAAGCAGCTGACACCACATTTCATGTATATACTGTGCCTAAATACAGACTAATCAAGATACGCGATGCTCATATTTTGTACCTACAATCATGAATGGTCTTATTTTCCAGATCCCGGTTCGTTTCATTATGGGGAAAAACAGCCAGAGGTTTCTGTATATCAGTTACATATCACATCAAAATATGAATGTTGACAGATTGCAACATACTAGACTTGGTGCTTATTACAAATTAACCATGCTATACATCGTGGGTAATCACATGACACAACAATTGCAGATCACCTTCAATAATTCTGTTAACACAAGACCTGTTTGAAAAGAGAAGAGAAGGCGTAAAAACGTCTGGGATTTGCTTGATGTTGTAGATCTTAGTTGGTCTACAATAACTTTTTTATCGGTTGATTTCAAATTCCTGACGTTTTTTCCGCCCTATCAGCGTCAAATTGGTTTCAAATCGGTCTCATATTAACAGATTTAATAAGGTTGTTCTGAAATTGTTGTGTCACTTGATTCCCCTCTGTGTATAATATATATCTCAAATGATTGGTAATCAGCATTTCATTTAGTCAGCTTTTTCTAAAACAAGTCTACCACGTCTATATGCATTGATTCGCATTTTTCCGGTGGTTCTTGAAAGAGTTATGTCCGCTCAATCTGGTAAAATCTAGCAAACGTTTGATCTGGTAAAACTTGGTTAATGTTACAATTATTTTCACATTAATCCTACAATTACTTTGCTACAACATGTCCTCTTGTATTAGTGAGACGTGCAGTTACCGGAAATCAATGACTCTTGTAGGATTTACCTTATTTCACTGAAAACCCTAATGATACTATCATTTCTCCACAACTACTAATCCGGGATTAAGTAGTGATAATGATTTACCTTTGTATATCTGACCATGACCAAAGTTGTGAAATGTGACAATAGAAAACTGGATTGAATGTTTCAAAACTCCTAACGCGCTACTGTGATTTAACCCATTTTCCACACAGTGACGCCTTTTGACTCCCCACAAGATTATGGCTTTAGTTTGCGCGCTCGTCACGTTAGTTTGCTTTAAAGCTACTATTTCCCAGATTTGGACCCAAAATTTGTCAAAAACAAACGAAATGTACACTTTTCAAGCTTTATATGACCTGATTAAATGATTACGACAAACTATTGAAGCAACGACTCATTTTTTTCGCAATATGATACCAAATTCATGAAGTGATGTCGGAAGTAGGTCAAAAACAGTAGGACATGCGACTTTCTTAAATGACGTCACAACATACATTATGACGTCATATTGAAATTCAAGTATGAATCTCGTTTGAATCTTGGTCCGCGCTGTATGCGCATGCGTGACAGTTGAAAAATAAATTCAACCGCATCTGTAGCGGAATTGAATTTAGGTTTGGATTCTCCCTAACTTCGGCTATCTCTCTTATAATTTCGGCTCAATCTCTGTCTGAATCGCATATTATTAACCATTCTGAGGTGGCAAACACAAAAGTTTTGCACATTTAAAAAAAAATCGTTTTTTTTTTTTGCAATTAGACCATCTGTTACCCTCCAGCTTTAAGGTAGTGAAACAATTTTTGACCAGAAACGAATAAACTGATATAAGTTCGGGTTGTGGTTATACGATTTGAAAAAGTAACACAATAAAATATACAAATGTCAGTGGTGTGTTATTTCTTAGGTTCAGTATATCATGTTTCATAATAGCTGTTATGGTGTTCAAGTAGTGTCTGTGCACGATGCCTCAACCATTTCCATGTCCTTCAATTTTAATTGTCTAACATTTGAATTACTTTTTTTAAATGTGCAAATATCTTGAAATATAAAACGCACGTTCTGTATGATAATTGAAGACTGAATTTCTGTTTTGTTTTCAAGACCAAAAACTATATTTAAAAATTGGAATTGATGAAACGTGAGTTTTCGTATTTTCTCGGAACCACGAGGGCTCTACGAAATTTATTGGGGCTCTTGACATGTCGTATAAAGGCTATTATATAGGACCATGTCGCATCAGAAGGTAGATGGGTCTTTTCAGCAAATTAAGTTCCGAAGACATGGCAGCAATGACTTGCCGACCATAATTTTTTTTCTTAATTCCTTTTAGATGAAGATACCACGTGGTTCTTTCATTTCATCATTTTAGCCATTTCAACAGCCATGTTAGTTGTGCATGCGTTCGCAAACCATTCGTTTTAATATGAATGAATTTATCAGAAACTGCTGTGTTTAATTCAATATTATTTGGCAATGTTGTAGAGTAGGCCTACCACTCTCGCATATCCCACCAAACGAACAATATTATTTCTCCTCAGAAACTACTGAGTGGATTTAGATCTAGTCAGTGCAGACTGACCAGGACAATACTTTTCGCGGTACATGACAGATGCCATAATCCTGTAAAGATCAGTGAACAAAAAGCTTTCGATCGGTACAAGTCTTATTAAAGTGGGCAACATTTTCAGTTTTCCGCATTCCTAATTTACGTTTCGTTTCTAACAAACTCATCGGTGTTGTTGCAAAACCTCGTATCTCCAGCTTTAAACAGCTAGAGATACCATGTTTTGCAATAACACCGAATAAATGTTAAAGTGGTACAAGTCTGACAATCGAACCACGCTTTTTACGGAAATGCCATTAACGTCACCCTTTATCAAACAACTGTTCTTTTGATGCCTCTAGCAGAAATGTTTGGGAAAACAATGATAGAACGGAAGAATTGTCGGTACTTTCGTTTTTCTCAACACTCTCCATGCTCTTACATGAAGATATCGCCGATTGAACTATGTTGATCGCCATTTTCGTATCCAATAATTCAATTTGTTTTCAGTGTTGGATGAAATTTTGTCTGTTAGAAAAAGTGCCATCCTCATCACCCGGAAGTTAGCTGATTGTAGTTTTAGACCTACAGATCACGTTTCGAAATCTTGGCGTGCATCTTTTAAATCAAAGTACTGAAAGTACTGTTGGGAAGCAAATTTGTTAATACTGTAGGCCTGTCCAGAAGTAGAGTACTTTGATTACGTACTTTGATTATCCATTTGAATACATTGAATGCTTTGATCCCATGCTGGAGTTGTTGTATCTATTTTAGCACAACCTTCATGCATATCTATCGTTTGTGTTTATGAACTACTTATAGCTTTGAATATATTTCATAGTTCAGTAAACTTGACTGACCCATTTACAAGGAAAGCCATTAGACTGAGCTTTGAACCATGATAAAGACGTAACGTCAAAAGTTGGAGCTAATTTGATTTTTAGCGTTGTTGCGAGGTTAAAGTACTGAAATTTTCCATCTGCTTATAGTTTTAATATCTTATATTATATATAATTTCAAAGATGACAAAAATGCCTTTGAGACTTGCAATTCTATTTCCTTTTTGGCGTACATATTTTCCGGTTTTACTATTTTAAACATGATACTTCAAACAAAAAAGCGATGTAGAGATGTAACACCGAACTGTTGAAGTTGAAATTAAAAATGCTATATGAAAAAAGTGAATTATCAAAATATAACCATTTTTGTACAAAATTTTCACTTGGTGTCAGAGTTTAACATACCGAAATAAGAATGATCTAATACAATTATAAATGCAATATTTTTTATAATAAGTAAATGAAAAAATGTGTAGAGATTTGTAAAAAATGGCGTAAAAAATAAATCTTTAATTTTAAAAGGTCAATATTTTTTTTATTTCTCAACGTTTCTTAAAGAAAGAAACACGAAAAAAATAGTTTTTTAGTTTTATTCACCAATTCATCCATTATATTTTGTTAAATGTTTTTACAAAGAAATATTTCAAAAAATGCTTTGTCTACAGAATTGTCCCATGACGGCCAAATAACGTCCGTTCAAAATGAGTTGAATTTTCTCTTCACTAATGCAAACAAAATAAAATGTTGAACATATTTTCATTTAGATAGAAAAAATAGTTTTTTTCTTAAGTTTTTAAAAATGTACATCTTTTCAAAATCGATTGAAAAATGCTTTAGTAATCGAATTTTTCCTTTGTCTACACAAATGTCCCATGTCGCGCTAAATAACGTTCACGCGTGCGAAACGTCAACATAAAGCCGTCGTGTAACGGTATAATTATAGTGTTTTCCCCACAGATTCGGTTTATTTGTTCTCCACAAACGAGTCTTATCCACATTTTACAAATAGAAAAAAAATGCAAATATGAATTAATATTCATTTGAAAATCTGTAGGGACAATTTTCTTACTACGCGACTGGAAAAGTTTGCGTTCTTAGCCTTTCTCGCATCTCTAAAATGCATTATTTCAGTTTGAAAATTGCCAAAAATATAAAAAATAGTACACGGACCATGTTAATGCATGGGCATATAATTAAACGATTGTTAGGAAAAAGCTGAATTGTGTAATTTATTTTTACAAAAGCTAAAGCTGTGCCATGTCATTATAAAACAGTAATAATTCGAGAAGATTTGCAAAGTCTCGCAAAAGTTTAAAATGGATGTAGATAGACTAATTACGGTAAATTAAACATTTTTTTGATACATGTATAATATGTTAAATAAAGTCGTGCAAGCCGTTGTTTAAGTGTAGGCACACGTTTATTGAAATATTAAAGATACAAAATTACTACGAAAACTTTATGTCCGACCTGCTTTAGCGAAACGTTTAAAGAAGCGTCGACGTGTTTTAAAAGTCATTTCGGCGTTACGTTTTTTATCTCCAACTTTTGACGTTACGTCAAAGCAAATTACTACGTCGGTCTTTTTTTCTTTGAGACATGATTGATTGAATATTTCATTTTCAGTCACACAATTCAATATCTACATGTATAACTTCAGACTTACATATTGCATATTCGAATGACTGTTATCTCATTGATCTTTGCTTTTGATAGAACTATTTATAGTGAGGAGGATGTGTGGTATGCAAAGAATGGTAAAGTGCAGAGAGAGGTGGCTGCATAGGGATAGTAAAATTTGTAAAATTTGCTTCCCCAAAACAACAACGTGCAAACAAACAATTTCGTGTTGCAGATTTGTCTATACAGAAATTGGAAGCAAAATGTAATATTTACCATTTCCCAAATCGGTACGTTCTTAATTTAGATGTATTGAAAGTTGGAAAACAAAACATTGAATCGAAGCTGAAAACAAAACAAATCACCAAGAAATTGATATCAGCAATAATCATGGTTATATATTTATTGTGGCCCGAGTCACGAAGGGTTTGTCAAATATTTGTACAACACTCATTGCTAGAAGATCGATTGTTTATAGCACCAATGCTCAGAAAATTGAACCTTCGGTATGCGAAAATAAACGGCAAAAATTGGAATGAATTTGAAAGATGTTGCAGACGACAAAATGAACATCGATAAAGGAAGCATGTGTCAACTGTTTTGAGATTTCTGGTTATTTTTCTTTCTCTGTATCAATGTGTTCTCAAGCCTTTTCGGTTAGAAAAGTCAAAACCAGGTCTTGTTTGCGAAACGGGTTGGAATAGAATATAATTTACCATGGAACTAAGCTAATGGTGAAAAGATCAACCATGTCAGGCAGCACTAGTTTGTGGCTTGACTATGGTAAAACTTTGTGGGAAACCTTTGTAATGAACATTGGCTAGGACATAATAGCCTATATATCCCTATCTGCAGAATTTAAAACAAATGGCGGATTTAAAAGCTGTTCTAAAAAGATAAAAAAAAAAATTCTCACGAGACATAATGTAGCATCGCCAACGGTTTTAGGAGATGTTCTCTAAAAAATATAAGCATGTCAATAAATTGCGTGGATTTACTAATGTAAATTGTTATACATGTATATTATATATATATACTAGACAAAAAAGAAACGCAACTTCCTTTTCAATTCCTTCTTACGCAAATACATCAAATCAGATTTAAACAAAATGTAATACATTTAAAGCAATAACATTTCACCTTGTAAAGTTCACACAATCTTGTTTGTAGTAAATTCCATTAATAAGAAAACACCCAGTTTACACCGGGCATCAACACAATTTTACAAAAAAAGTGTATGTAGGTCGAAAAACATAATCTGTTTCGTTCAGTTTGGACCGAAATTCGAATGTTGTGAAGTCCATGCGATTTATTGGCGGCATCCGTTGCAGTTTTAAACCTATCCCATAGGTGGGGTTTACCTGAAGATACGGTCCTGCCGTGACGTCATATCTCTTGCACGTCCGCTCTGTGCTCGATCGATTGTATTCCCATTGAGAGTCAACGGCGTATACAGTCGAAAATGTGTCGATTTGTTGCCCTATCAATGTCATGCGACAACATTTTGACTTTTTCCACCTAACAACATCCGCACTGCAGCTTGGCGCTGGTTTTGGCGTAGCCCCGCTATGCGTAGTGCAGTCAGAAGTGTGTGAAAGCTTTTGCCTCTTCTTGGTCTACATTTTAGCTTGTGTTTGAAGATAAATTATTTTGATAGAAATCATTTAGAAAACACGACAGGGGATAATCAGTTTTCAACAATTTGTTATGTATCACGTGATGAATTCACGACATCTGAAGAAAATGACACTATATTTATGCGTATGGAGGCAGGAATATTAAAAATGTACTCAATAGCCATTAAAAACATAGTTTGTCGAAAATAGTATGAAAAATTGGGGTTGCGTATCTTTTTTGTTCTAGTATATATATATTATTTTCTTCTCACAATACACGACTTATCTTTTGGTTTGATCTTCATGAGAAAAAACATAATCGAGTCGGAATCTGGGTAAGGCCCTTTTAAGCCATCTTCGCTAGCCAAGGTTGAACCCACCTACGTTTGTATTCACGTCGTAGATGTCACCCTTGGCTTGCGAAGATGCTTTTAAGCATGCATCAAGGTTAGGCCCCTAGCTCAAGTTCGTTGGTCTAAAATATCGACTACGATCAACAAACTAAACGAGACCCTAGTCCAATTTGGAAGGAAATGAAACGACAATAATATTTATGCCAAAATAGGAAATAGTTGCCAAAGAAAGTATGGAGGGAAAAGAAAAATATCACTATTTGACAGCACTTTATTCTATTCTCTCCTTGTTTATGCGGAAAAGGGACCAGCTGCTAGCATACTACTCTTATGACAATTCAGTTTTTCTTAAATTAGACAATCCAAAATGAGATTCTTGCGACATCAGATTTATTTGGGCGACGTCGTAAACATTAGGCGGTGGAACATACCACCGCCGAATGTTTACGACGTCGCCCGAATAGTTTCGGATACATTTCGGATGTTAACGAGGTCGCGTAAAAAATTCCGACGTCGTGTGAAACCCATTAGGGGTGGACTGCCTTAACTCCTGCACATGTGTCGTCTTCGGAAGAAGACAAGGAAAGCTCCGAATACTGTTGTGCAAACATAAAAGACGTACATCGTATTTTGAATGGACTGATAGACATCTCCATGGTAGGTAACCCACGTGACTTTTGGAAAGCGTCCACACGGAAAAATCGCCCGCTTCAAGGTATGTTTTGTTTAATTTCTCAGCTTGTACTCTATTGATTTTGATGAGATAATGTGCACGGAACGCGCATTTGAGAGGACTATTCCCGGCTGTAACTCACTCTGCTCTAAATCCAGTTGTTTCTTCAAACATTCGAGCAAAAGTACTTTTAAGTGCAAAACGAAAGTGGGAAGCGTTCAGGTGCACCGAAAAACTTTCGCTTGAATGTTTGAAGAAACCACGGGGTTCGGAGCAGAGTGAGTTACAAACGGGAATGGTCCTCTCTAATGCGCGTACGGTGCACTTTATCTCGTCAAAATCTGTAGCGTATAAGCTGAGAAATTAAACAAAACATTCCTTGAAGCGGACGATTTTTTCGATGTGAATGCTTCCCAAAAGTCACGTGGATTACCCACCGCGCATCTCTGCAGACGTCTAGTCTCAAACGCTGTTCAGAATGTCTGACCGTACAACATGGGGGTTAGGTTAAATAACATACATTTATGACAATTGTATATCGAAAATCTGTTCACATCGTATCAAATCAAGAATTCGCTCATAACCATTTCACAAGAGATAATTATAGTCTTTACCTGCATTAAAAAAAAAAAAAAAAAAAAAAAAAAAAAAAAAAAAAAAAAAAAAAAGATTTGGCAAAAAAAATGAACGAAAAGAAAGCTGAAAGCCATTAGCTTAAATGTACTAGAATGCACATTAATGTCATTCTTAACAATGTCCTGTTTGTTATCTGCAACAGTTCTTTTAAATTCATTTTCTTCTATAGTAAGGAAAGGGCAAACACGAGTATGAAGAGAAGCAATTACATGGATTAGTACCGACTGATATTAAACTATATGTATTCAGTCATGCCAGAGAAATACCATGGTAATTTGATTAGACTGGTCTTTGGCTAATGGGGAGATTATTGGAATCCTTTGCACGTGACCATGGTAAAGACACTAAAAGATTCGCATTAAGGCCCGGTCACATACAATCCCTCGTCCACATCACACCACAAAAGTGCCACCATTAAAACGGACGCTGTTGAATGCGCTGTGGTAGTGTTACAGGCGTGCTACGGCAGTGGTATGGACGTAAAATGCGAAATGGACGCGGTAAAATGATATAAATAGAGAGCCTATCCAGATATAATTCCGCGTCCGCTATCAAATCCTAAATGTGGTTGGACGTAATAGTATTTTGTTTTAGCCTTACTTTTGACGGGGTATTGTCCGACCGCGTTCACATGATTTTCAGACGTTTTAGATAATTATGGACATGGAACTGTATGTGACCGGGCCTTTAGTTAAAGTATTTTCACTAAAAGCCATTGTAATAAAAATAGTGCAATGATACCAATAAGTGTTACACAGCGTCGGAAACGTTGATATACAGGAAAACTTTCCGTTGTTCTTATTCGACAATGGTTCTTGATCATCGACTAGTGCCATTTGGAAAGCGTTGTGTTGGCGTTATTGGCCACACGATAAACAGACAAGAGGACCATGATGGTCCTATATCGCTCACCTGAACCAAGATGATATGAGCCACAGTTTTGTTCAGTTTTGTGACTTTAAGACTGAAAACAAACTTATGGTCAACAACATTGTGTCCAAATTTTGTCTCGGTTTGTCGCTATTTGTGGTTGTTAGAGTAAAAACAGTCGAAAACAGCAAATTTGTCAATTTGAAGGGCACAGCAAACTCAGCAAATACTACTATGATTAAGCTGAAATTCAAACTGGTGCAAGATCTTATGTTCAGCAACATTGTGTCCAAATTTCGTCTTGATTGGACAACAATTGTAGATGCTAAAGTGTAAACAAGGTCCGAAACAATCGAAAACATCAATTTTGTCAAATTCAAGGGTGTATAACTCATGAACTTTTGATCTGATCAATCTGAAAATCAGCTCATACATGATATTTTAGTCCGTAACATTGTGAACAAGTTTTGTCCTTGATTGGTCAATAATTGTAAGATGTTACAATGTAAACAAAGTCAAAAACAGTCGAAAACGGCAATTTTGTCAAATTCAAGGGCGTATAACTCTTAACTTTATGATCCGATCAATCTGAAAATCAAACTCATACAAGATCTTATGGTGCCTAACATTGCCTCAAAGGTTTGTCTAGATTGGTCAATAATTGTAGATGCTAGAGTGTAAACAAAGTCAAAAACAGTCAAAAACGGCAATTTTGTCAAATTCAAGGGCGTATAACTCATGACTTTATGATCCGATCAATCTGAAAATCAAACTAATACAAGATCTTATGGTCCCTAATATTATCTCAAAGTTTTGTCTTGATTGGTCAATATTTGTAGATGCTAGAGTGTAAACAAAGTCGAAAACAGTCGAAAATGGCAATTTTTGTTAATTTCAAGGGCATATTACTCAAGACCTTCTCGTCCGATCAGACTGAAAATTGAACTCATCCTAGATCTCATGGTCACCAACATTGTGTCAAAGTTTTGTCTTGATTGGTCAATATTTGTAGATGCTAGAGTGTAAACAAAGTCGAAAACGGTCGAAAATGGCAATTTTGTCAATTTCAAGGGCACATAACTCAAGACCTTCTTGTACGATCAGACTGAAAATTGAACTCATGTGAGATGTTATAGTCAACTACATTGTGTCAAAGTTTTGTCTTGATTGATCAATAATTGTAGGTACTAGAGTGTAAACAATGTCAAAACTAGCTATTTTTCGCATTCAAGGGCAGATAACTCCGGACTTTCTGGTTCGATCTGACCCATAATCGACCTCATCCGAGATCTTATGGTCATACATGTTTTGACCAGGTTTGGTCAAGATTGGGTTATATTTGTAGATGCTAGAGTGTAAACACGAAATTGTGGACGGACAGACGGACAGACGGACGGACGGACAGACGGACGACGGACAAAAAGTGTCCACAATAGCTCACCTTGAGCACTTCGTGCTCAGGTGAGCTAAAAACAAAACGCTGCAACATCGTCATGGGAGATGGTGGATGGTAAGGAATACAATGCTCCTGTAACTTTGTAACTTTGTTCCAACTTACGTCCATGTTAACCCGATAACACATAATCCGAGTTTCCTCTGATGAAATTCGCTCTTTGGTATGTTGTTGTCGTTCATTGAGCGACATCAATAATGAGCGACATCAAAATATCAAATAGCGAATTTCGTCAGAGAAAACAAGGATTAAATACTATACAGCAAACTTTAAGGTTTGTCTATATTCAAAGATAACGTAGACAAGTTCAAGCGAAAGAAATTCTACTTTTTGTAGGTCTGGGTAGAAAACATTGTAGAAAATGAAGAAATTGCTTGCCACGAGCAATTTCTTCATTTTCCACAATGTTTTCTTAATCCTTTATCTTCTAAGGTACCAAAAGGTCTCAACATGTGGGAATAGATTAATAAGGTTTCATGTTAGTTTAATCCTTTCCCAAACGACAAAATTTTAGAGGGGGTTCCTATTTAAAAGTTGCTCTAGACAACAAAATTCATGGTAAAAAGGAGGGAATTTGTGTACAATATAGCACAGAAAATATCGAGACAAAAGGAGAAAATGCTGGTCATCAGCAGTTTCTTCTTTTGTCTCAATGTTTTCCCAAGCCTTTTCTATAATAGACGTCCAAAGCAGGTCTTGTTTGGGAAAGGGTTAACCACATATTTCATCAGTACCATGCATGGGCTTTGGAATGTCATGATCAAGGAGAGCTCCCGGATTCGAGCCTCGGCTAATATCCTTTCTGACATTTTTCCTTCATCATTGGATGAATCGTAAACCTTAGTGAGATGAACAACTGAAGGCTTGGAAAAGGATGTTGTGGCAGTACTGGTTAGAGAAACCAATTAATCAAGGACAGTTGTATGTGACCTGTATCAGAGTAGTGGGTAAGTGTCATGAATCGTTCATTATTCATCCAGCGGTGTTCCTTTTCCCGCTAACAAACAAGACCTGGCTTGGGATATGCAATAATCAGTATATTATCATTTGACCTTTTAAAATATTTTTGTGCTAGACAGTGCATGTATCTTAGGTTTAATCGCCAACATAACAGCTTCGAAATGGCAACATTTTGGAAAGGGGGACAGTGGATAGTACACCAACTACATTTTTATCAGCATTTTCTTCTTTCGCCTCAAGTGTCTTACCATGGCGTTTTATTTGTGTTACAAGCACAAGGTCTTGTTTGAAAGAGATTAAACTAGGACTGGCTAGTATTTATCGAAATGGCTTCGAAATAAACAAGAATGTCTTTGGATCTAGATAGATACTTTATTGCATCTTAAACATGTAATAAGAGGCGAAATATACACAACTCAAACCAAAATGATGTCATCTACAAAATAATAAATAAATTAATTAAAACTAACAGATCCTTATTCCATAATCATATAATCTACTAACTCATTCAATATTTGACCCATTAACACACAACAAAATTTTGGACTGGTACATTTTGAAATAAGAGACTGGCTACAACTTTGAACATTGATCACAGAGTCAAATAGATAATAATATGGGCCTAAGTACAGTCTGATCAAGCTTCATGCTGCTCTCTTACAGTCTTACAGTCTATAGGTTAAAAATAAAGATTAAGAGAAAATCATGGACCATTATCTGCACATACATGTGTATCACTGCTTTTCTATGAAAACCTTGTAACTGCAGCTTGAAACAAGCTGCAGTTACGAGGTTTTCATTGAAAAGCAACGATATGTAGGCTAATCTGGGTCCAGGTTGTCCTCAAATGCCATAAGGGGCCTGAACCCAAATTCTGGCTCAGTCTCATATAGTGTCACTGGTAATGGGTCAAAATATCATGCTTACATAATTATCCAGGCACATAACATTATTTAAGATAATCATAAAATAAATCACATCAATACTTGGCCTTTTTGGTCACAATATTTCAACTAATTATCAACATAAGTGTACTCATTTTATAGAATTCTAGTTGAAAAAAGTTTGCCATGTGCAGTGTACCTACAAAATTCATATTCAAACAGTTTAATAGTTACAAGTAAAACTATTGTTCATGCATATATTCATATCGATTTGCAACAGTTTTGCTTTAACTCAAATTGTCAAGATGAAAACTTGCTTTTCAGAAAGATGACTGCTTTAAATTAACCCTTTTCAAAACAGCATCAGATTCTGGTAATGAAATCCTGATTGGGAAATGTATGAGAAAACAGTGAAGCAAAAGGAGAAAATGCCAACAACCATAATTTTCTTCTTTTGCCTCAATACATTTTTAATTCTTTATTGAACACAAACCCTACCATGTCAATATCAATCTTTTCTCATTTCAGAAAGGGTTAATTGCCAGGCCATTATAAATTGTATTTTTTGTATGAATTCTGGTAAAATTTGTTCTTCAAGATATGTACAGTTGGCGCCACATCGTATGGTACATGTTTATGTTTTGTTTAACGTTCAATTACATTTGAACAAAATATAAACATTGTGCCATACGATGTGGCACCAACTGTACTTGTGATTGTGACAATATGTTGTCGCTTTTCTGTGAAAACCTCGTAACTGCAGCTTGTTTTACTGCAGCTTAAAACAAGCTGCAGTTACGAGGTTTTCGCAGAAAAGCGACTATGTTTTTCTGGTCATCAGCGCTCCAGATAAGAGGGAGTGATGGCTTTTCAAAATGCAAAATTTCATTAATTGTTCATCAAACCCTATGTTGTGGGTACTCGTTGGAATCGTCTCAATTCAAATGTGTACCCACAACATAGGTTTTGGAATTATCTGTAGCTCTGCGGTCATTTGATACTAAACACCCGAACAGAGACAAGGCTTCAGGTTTTAATCCATTACCAGATGGCAAAATTTTCGGGTGATCCACTTCAAAAACTGCCACAAACGACAAAATGGATGTTATTAAAGATAGGATTTGTGTAAAATATGGCATAGAAAATACTGAGACAAAAGGAGAAACTGCTGATAATCAGCAGTTTCTCCTTTTGCCTCAATATTTTCTTGGCTTTAACATAAACATTTTTGCCTTTTGTGATCATTTATTTTGTCGTCTTCAGCAGCTTTCAAATTGGACCGGCTTAAAAATTTGTCGTTTGGGAAAGGGTTAAAAGGCTAATGGTTAATGAGAATCTTCAAAAGCAATTTTGTCCTATTTTGTCCTATCATCTAAGATTCACTCTCCAATAAACAAAATCTTAATTGAGTCTAGATGGATCCGTCACTTTCTTAATTCTGCAAAAATATTTATTCCTCGACTTCAAGGACTTGCTGCTGGCAAAAAAAGCTTTCAGCATACATCAAGAGATAATCGAAAGGAGATATCGAAAGTCTGAGCTCTGATGAAGGGAAGTAACACATTTCAACTTCAACCCATTTAGTGTTCAGAGCTCATGGTCCAAGGGAGATAACTCAAGTGTATGCTAAAGTTTCTTGAAAGCAGCTTACTTCCCTTGCATTATCCCAAATTCTCTAATAAAATCTTTTGTTTTTCTTCAGTTTCTGGCAGACTAATCTGATTTAAAGTTGAGATACTACATTGATATGACATTGATATAGTACATTTTGCGTGAAAAAAAAAAATAATCAACAACCACTTTGTTGTCAGCAACCTATTTTTTAACCAAAAATGAGTTTGACGTTTGAAGGAAGATCAAGATGTGGCCCAGTTATCAAGAATAGAAAGGGAAATATTGAGAGAAAAGAAGAAAATGCTGGCTATCAGCATATTTTTTTTCTTCTTCTATTAATATTTTCAAAAAGTATTTTTCTCTAAGAAACATTAAAATAGATTGTAGCTTGGCAGAGGGTTAACCCTTTACAAATCCAGACATATTTTTGCCGTTCCTAACATGAGAGGTTTGGGAAAACATTGAGACATATAATCAGCATTTTCTCCTTTTGTCTCAATATTTTCTGTGCTATATTGTAAACATTTCTAATCTTTTTCGGAGCATACTTGTCATCTGTAGCTGCTTTCAAATTGGAGCAATATAAATATTTGCTGTTTGGGAAAGGGTGTAAAATTTTGAACTGATTTCCTGGCTGGCAGACTGAATGCCTTATCAGACAGGTATATCAGATAAAGCTTTAAGAGATGCCAGGATTTTTTAGCCTTTCTTCACTGGGAGGGAAGTTCTATCTATAAAATTTATACTCATCCAAATTTAACCCATCAAACCCTTTGCAATATTGATACATGATTTAGTCAGTTATTGGAATGAATGTGTTAATGGAAAACGGGACTTAAAAAATCAAAGATGTGTTTTCTGTCTTATTAAGTAAGATAATCAAAATTTGAATAATTTGAATGTATTAAACACAATTCTGTATGTGCACATCTTTTAAATATGGATCTATTCAAATTATGTCATCTGAAAAAGCATATTTAACCTTTTACCAAACAAGACCGGGTTTCGACGTCCCTAATAGAAATGAATGGCTTTGGAAAACATTGAGACAAAAGAAGAAACTGCTGATAATCAGCAGTTTCTCCTTTTGTCTCAATATTTTCTATGCCATATTTTACACAAATGGTTTCTTTAATAACTACCATCTTGTCATTTGTGGCAGTTTTTGAAGTGGATCATCCTAAAATTTTGTCGTCTGGGAAAGGGATAATTAAGTACTGTTAGAATATGGATCTATTGTTTACTTTTCCATTCACACAACCACATGTTTCTGCAATATATTTGGCATAAAGATCATTTTGAGTGATTAATTTTATCACAGACACCTCTAATAATTTGCCATGCAGGAAAAGGTTAAATTTTGTTGACTATAATCAATTCCTGGAATTTGCAGTGAACCATAGGAGATGTTCATTCTTCTTCCATCAGAAGTCACCTCAAAGAGACATTTATCAATGATGAATGGCCCCCATCTCTAAATGAAAGACCCCCTGACTTTTGTGAACAGATATAAAGTAAACTAACCATTTAATAATTAAAATCAACAACCCAAGTGTTGTCAATCCTAAGAATTTCAATTTTTCATCACAAAACTTTGTAGAAAGAGAAGACAATGTTAACCCTTTATCAGATGATGAGATATTAGAGTGATCTTAATTGAAATTAGCACAGTGAGTTACACAATTGCACAGTTAGCCATATTGTAAGTTTAATTGGTAATGATTGAATGTGAAATACCTTTGAAATGACCTTTAACCCTTCCCCAAATGGCCAAATTTAAGACTGTTTCAATTTGAAAGCTGCTGCAGACAACAACGAGCAAAAAGATAAAATGCTGGTTCTCAGCATTTTATCCTTTTGCTTCAATATTTTACCAACTCTTTTCTATCAGGGAATTCAAAACAAGCCTCGAATTTTGTTCACTAAGATCTTTAACACTTTCCAAAACAACAGTATTTTCGGTTAGTCTAATTCAAAAGCTGCTGCAGATGACAAAATGAATGCTAATCAAGGTTGGATTTGCATACAATATAGCTAAGAAAATAAGAAAAGCTCTTTCTTCTTTTGCCTCAATGTTTTCTCAAGCCTCGCCTTTTCGGGACGTCAAAACCAGGACTTGTTTGGGAAAGGGTTAAGCCCACTGATTGTTTCACTGAATATTGCAGACCTGACAAAACATGATTCTAAAGACCAAGTCATATTATTACACTCTCTCATCTCATCCAATCACCATGAATGTGTTTCTACTGAAGCCCAACTTCAAACATTGCATCCAGCCTGTCTGTCAGTCCCTATAACATTGTTAAGCTAGTTGGTTTACTTCAGTGTCAACATATCTGACATTTAGAACTAGTCCTCTGGAGCCAAATATTAATGACTCCACAAGATGATGTTCTCACTCCAGTTCCACTTCCAACATGGCGTCTAGCTCGTCTGTCAGTCCCTGTAACATGTTGTCTATCTCACTGAGTACATCTATGACATGCAGAAGTAGATCTAAAGATTCATCAAGATGTTGTTTTCACTCAAGTTCCACTTCCAACATGGCATCTAACTCATCTGTCAGTCCCTGTAACATGTTGTCTATCTCACTGAGTACATCTATGACATGGAAGAAGTAGATCTCTATAGATTCATCAAAATGTGATGTTTTCACTCGAGTTCCACTTCCAACATGGCATCTAACTCATCTGTCAGTCCCTGTAACATGTTGTCTATCTCACTGAGTACATCTATGACATGGAAGAAGTAGATCTCTATAGATTCATCAAGATGATGTTTTCACTCAAGTTCCACTTCCAACATGGCATCTAACTCATCTGTCAGTCCCTGTAACATGTTGTCTATCTCACTGAGTACATCTATGACATGGAGAAGTAGATCTCTATAGATTCATCAAGATGATGTTTTCACTCGAGTTCCACTTCCAACATGGCGTCTAGCTCGTCTGTCCGTCCCTGTAGCATGTTGTCTATCTCACTGAGTACATCTATGACATGGAGAAGTAGATCTCTATAGATTCATCAAGATGATGTTTTCACTCGAGTTCCACTTCCAACATGGCGTCTAGTTCATCTGTCAGTCCCTGTAACATGTTGTCTATCTCACTGAGTACATCTATGACATGGAAGAAGTAGATCTCTATAGATTCATCAAGATGATGTTTTTACTCGAGTTCCACTTCCAACATGGCGTCTAGTTCATCTGTCAGTCCCTGTAACATGTTGTCTATCTCACTGAGTACATCTCCTGATCGACCTGCCTTTCTGCAATAGAGAACGAGGAAATTTGTAAACAGAGAACTACAGATAAGACCAGGTCGTTCTAAATCTTTTATTTCAAATCCAAATGCTATAATAATATTATGTTTTGGGTATACTCCGTAAATATTGACCTGAACCTGTTCAATATGCAATGAGAAATTGTGATGCGGAATAATCAATCTCCGACATATATTGACATGAGAAGCCTATGCAGAATACAAAGTCACAATGCTTATGGAACTATCGACTCTGCTTGACAGTGTATGATTGCTGGCAAGTATTGATTATTTCGAGTCACAATTTCTCATTTCATATTCATCGGGTTCAGGTGAATATTTACAGACTATACTTATTAGTGAAATCGTCTCGAGGAGATAATTCTAATGAGTACTACAACATAGGTTTTGATGAACATTGAATGATATTTTAGATTTTGAAAAAAAATACCCCCTCTTACCTGTAGGTCTGTTAACAGTGCAATTACAGTTTGTTAAAGTATGTGTATTTACAAATGTTAGTTATTAAAGAGATAATTCTTTATGAAATGCATTGTAAAGGGTTTAAAAATATTTCTCAAATATGGCATGCAAAAATTATAACCCCAAAATCAACCATTTTTTCCTCTCCAACACCTTTTTTTGATCATTGTTGCTTTTAAAGTTTATATTGTAGCCCTCTACTGAAAAGACAAATTCAAGTCTTAATACAAAACTGCTGTAAGTATGCACTTTCACTATTTTTGCACTAAGCATGCAATATCGGACAAGTTTCTCCAGACTTGATGACCTTGTTTTCCTCCACAATCTTGACCCTTTCTCAAACAGCACAATTTTAGGGTGTGTCCAATTCAAAAGCTACTCCAGCAAACAAAATGGTTGTTGATTAACATTGTATTTGTGTACAATATAGCTAAGAAAATATTGAGACAAAAGGAGAAAATGCTGATAATCAGCATTTTCTTCTTTTGTCTCAATGTTTTCCCAATTATTTTCAATAAGGGACGTCAAAACCAGGTCTTATTTGGGAAAGGGTTAAGAAATGCACATATTTATTGTCTCATTAAAACTTTCCCAACGAGACCAAGATAATACTTATTTACGATCAATTTTAACTCAGAATTAGACTTCGATAATGCGATAAGGTTTTCTCCAGTATAATTTCAAGGATTTAATTAAAATGGATTTTTAAGACCAGAAAGACATTATCTAGCTACAATTCTTTTGTTTGCTATCCTCATATCCCTTTCCAAAACAAGATCTGAGGTGCGTTCTTTAGAGCGAGATTTTGTAAGATTTCTTATGGTGTTTTTGATAAAGCATTTTTAAGACCGAGACTTTGACTGAGCTGTTCCGAATGCTCCATATTTATACAAATGACGTCAGCATGACGTCATTTGTATAAAGTATGGAGCATTCGAAACAGCGGGGTTTATAAATTATGGAGCGTTCGGAACAACTCGGTCAAGTCTCTTTATTGTTTCTACAGAATTGACCGAGGGGTTCCGCACGAAGTATAGGGTAATGGCGCCTTCCATTGAGCGTCTTAAAAATCTTGCTCAAAAGAACCCTTTATCCTAAAATATCTCAAGATATCTCAAGATATCTCAAGAAATCTCGCTCTAAAGAAAGCACCTCTGGTATAGTCCACCCTAATCACCAGCATCTATCTTTCTTTGCATCAATAATTTCCAGCAATTATTATATCAACTATTTCCCAAACAATACCTGGTTTTGATGTCCTTAATTGAAAAGGCCTTGGAAAACATTTGAGACAAAAGAAGAAAATGCTGATAATCAGCATTTTCTCCTTTTGCCTCAATATTTTCTCTACTATTTCAAACACAAATCATATCTTTAACAACACCCATTTTGTTGTCTGCACCAGCTTTCAATTTGAAACCCCCACAGTTTTGTCTTTTGGTAATGGGTTAAGGACATGAAAACAATGTCTTCTTTGAGAAAATTGTTGGAAAGATGCCAGTTTTGCTGTACAACTTACCCCTTGGTTGCAGGTTTAGGAGAGACGGCAGGTTTGGCTGGCTTCTGAGGTACAGCTGGCTTCGTGGGGCCTGAAGGGAGATAAAATGAGTGTGTGTGTGAAAAACTGCAGGCTTCATCATCGCCAAACATGTCTTTTACAATTTAATGATGATTTGAAAAATCACTTTTTAGTAACACAAGGAACTCTGTACTTTATATATATCAAGTTTTTGATAAGAAATATCTTCATTTGTAGTTTAGACAGAAACAGACCATAAATTATGATACATATCAGACGACCCTGTTTTTGACAGCCAAATTGGTAAAACAACAGAACAATCTTTTCCAAACAGAAAGTGTTCATTTTAAGTTAAGAAAGTAGGATTATTTACGATAACTTTTGAATAATGCAGCTTTCATGTTCAATATACAAGAGGTGTCTCTCACAAACACAAGGGTCCAAGTTGATTCATAAAAGATAAAGGTTGACCCTTTTCCAAACAAGACCTGGTTTTGAAGTCCCTAATAGAAATTGCTTGGGAAAACATTGAGACAAAGGAAGAAAATGCTGATAATCAGCATTTTCTCCTTTTGTCTCGATATTTTCCTAGCTACATTGTACGCAAATTATGTCTTGGTTACCATCTTTTTGTCGTCCACAGCAGTTTTCAAAATAAACCTGCCTAAAATATTGTTGTTTGGGAAAGGGTTAAATGATCCTGCAGAACAACAGATAAAAGGGGATAAAGCTTTTCTAAGCACAATATTATGTATCTTCCAATTCTCATTTAACTAGACTAGCAATTTTACCCGTCTCGAAATTTGACCTTGACCTCGATGACCTTGACCCCTCGATGACCTTGACCTTTCCGGGGCTGCCCTCCACCAAATCCCGTCCCGTAACCCGTAAGCAATCCCGTCCCGTAACCCGTAAAAACGATACCCGTAACCCGTAAAAACATAAATTTGACCTTTGACCTCGATGACCTTGACCTTTCAAAAAATGAACCCCTCAAGCTAATACCCGGGGCCGCCCTCCACCTTCCCTCCAAGTTTGGTGAAGATCGGCCCAAGGACCTGGGAGGAGTAGGGGAACAAACGGACAAACGGACAAACGGACAAACGTTGCTCAAATTATAGTATGATGTTGTGGGTATAAATTGGACTCACCTCCTGGAGACAAATGAAATGAGTATGTAGCATTTCGATGTGAAAAGCAAATTTAGAATATGTTTTTTATCCTCTTATCTGTTGCTCTGAATCAACAAATTGTGATAACAACACTTACCGTGACTAGCAGGCTGTGTTTGAGTCCCTGGAGCGATGGTGGCTGACACATTGGCACTGTAGGTACTCGGAGACACGTGTCTCTGTTGTTGTTGTTGTTGTATGTGTTTGTGTAAGTCCTGTTGTTGTAAGTGCTGTACATGAGGCTGCTGTGGTTTGGGTAACTTGTTTGGGGCCCGCTTCAGGGTATCCTGACCATCACTATTATATACAGAGTCAGATTCCCCCGAGTGAGGCCTCCCATCATCGTATATCATGACTAGAGATGGTTTGGCCGCGGGAGCTCGCTGTTTTATTGTTCCAACATTTTCATTAGCAAATGGTATAGAGTTAGAATCCAAACTTGACGTAGATGCACTGAGATTCACATTACCATTAGAGTCCTTACGAGGCTGCTCAGACTCAACTCTCTGGGCACTTTGTTCTTTAGTAACTGATTCATTTGTATTATTTGTTTGTGCACTATTCTGATGAACACCATTTTGAGCATTTTGAGTATGTTGTGAACTGTTTTTATCTGGTGAGATACGCAACTGTAAGTTATCATTATTTGACTGGTTATTGTTTAATTCAGATGACTGGTTCTGTGTTTCAGTTTGAACTTGTCGTAATTTAACACCAAAAGCACTTTCCACTCCATTATTCCCTGGACTTGCGCTAGCAGAGTTTTCACGTTTCAGTCTTTGTTGTAACATATATTCCCCCGATGTATGTTTATCACCTTTTCCAAGAAGTCCATAATTTGAAATCTTTGGTGTAATGATATCCATGGCAACAGGGGGAGGGGGTGGGGGTAAATCTTCTCCGTCTGAGCTCGTATTATCACATGCATTGTCCTCGCTCTTCTTCCCGAATCTCTCTGATAAACTCTGAACACAATTAACAAATGCCTGTGCCTGTGGTGAGGCTATGTGAGGTTTTGGCTGTATGGGTGGGGGTGAGAGTACGCTCGTACTGACTGGACTATTTACAGACGTACCAACTTTATACGCAGTAGTACCAGGGATAGGGTCCCCAGTACTGCTGCGAATAGAGTGTGTACGTTTTGGTGGTGGGGGTGGGGCCTTCTTTCCTCGACCCCCGGGCGAGTTTTGTAACGATGCCCTCGGTGATCCAGGGTGGCCAGCATGACTATATGATGAATCATAATGAGTGTTTATATGAAGCGGGCTGCCCGAACTGAATGGTACCATGGGACCAAAGTTTACATAGTTAGGGGCAGGACGAGGGGGCCCTATCTGTGGTGTGTCGTAAATATGATCAGAAGTCCTTCGTTTCAAACTTCCATTTGTTGCTAGCGGATACTTGAAGCCATCCATATTTTTCACAGGACTCTTATATCCGTCCATATTTCTCTCAGCTTCATGTTTTTCTATGTCTATGATATCTGGTGAACCTTCCCTACTTGACAGTTTAGCTTTAGCCACTATGGTAGCCACTGGTTTAGGTTTAGCTGCGACCCTCGGAGCTATTGGTGCTATTCCGATCGGAGACCGTGACAGCTGATCCATGTCGTCTCCAGTTGGAGTACTCTCCCTGTCTGAATAATCTGAAGTTCGATCACCAGGAGCGTGAAATGATTGGCACATTTTCTGTGGAGATCCCACAATTTCTCGTCCCTCATTGATACCATTAGGAGTGGTCTGTGAGAGTGACCTTTTCACCTTTATAGGCACGACTGCGGGAGATTTGACATGCATGTTACTTGTGTTGACATACTCATTCTCCAGCGGCTGGTTGATAGACTTCATCTCCCCGCTACTGTTGGTACTCAGACTGTCCCCGGACGATGATCGGCGAGGTTTGAGGTACGCGGGCAGCTCATTATACTGGGGTGGTGCTGGTGGCGGGGGAGAGGATCGCTCCCCGGACCAGCGGATACTCGCCATCGGCGGCTCCAGCACCTCCACGGAGTCTCTGTTACCCTCCATTGTAGACAGACGTTTTGTACCAGACAAGATACGCTTCAGTCGCTCGATAGCCAACATGATCTTCTTCTGATGACCTGCAAATATACAGAAACGATAATCTTGCAGAACTGTTACCATACAAAATGCATTTAACCCATTACCAAACAACACAATTTAAGACTGGTCGAAATTCAAAGATGTTGCAGACAATTTCTAGTGAATGAAATTTAAAGTTTGTTGATCTTTTTAAGTAGAAAACATTGTGGGAAATGAAGAAATTGCTTGTCACAAGCAATTTCTTCATTTTCTCCATTGTTTTCCAAAGTCATTTCTTTTGGGGAGTCAATGTGTGGTAACGGGTTAATTCCAAAAGGCCCTTATATTATTTGAGTGTACTATTGTTTCAGATCAGTCTGTGCCCTAGTGATGTCTGATCTGGATCCATGTTGCTCTCCCAGAGTTGCTACAGAAATTGAATACGCAATATTAGAGAACAGCATGGATCTTCATCAGACTGTGTGTATTGTATAGGCTGATCTAGATTCATGTTGCTCTCAAATGCCATTAGCCAGCAATTTTACAGATCAATTTATTTTATATTGATTTTGTTTTTGCTTGAACTGGGTTCTTTTTCTTTCAATCTAATAATTACAACAAAATTTTACACCATTCTAAGTTGAATGAAGTTGCAGATGGCAGATTTTATAATAGGCAAATCAGAATATATGCATTTTATTGCACAAAATGGCAGGCAACAAGAGCTGTCACTGTAAGATGACAATGCCCCCGACACCGCTTTGATTTTAAATTATGGCCAATCTATGTTCAAGGTCAAGGTCATCCAGGGGTCAAGGTCACCAAAGTATGTGCCTACAGAAAGGTAATGTACCAAGGAATGTTATGGTAAAGTATGAAGCGAATATGTTAAGTAATAAGGAAGTTATGGCCAATGTTAAAGTTTTTGGACGGAATGACGGACAGACGGACGGACAGACAGACGGACAGACAGACGGACCAGTGGCGGATCCAGAGGGGGTTCGGGGGGTTCAAACGAACCCCCCTTTGTACCCTAATTATTTCATTTTCATGCAGAAATTCAGTCAAAATTGTGCAATACTAGTAAAACGAACTCCCCTTTTTGTAAAAACGAACCCTCCTCACAGAAATCCTGGATCCGCCGCTGCGGACGGACGGACAAGTCAAATTTATGATGCCTCCCTATCGGGGGCATAAAAAGAGAAAATGTCTCAATAATTTCTCGATCTTTTTCTGACCTATATCTAAATACTTAATAAATGAAATCAGCCAAGAAATTTTAGTCTAGTACCAGATTTCTTTTAGAAATAAATGATTTATGATCCAGGTTCAAGATTTATTTCTCAAAACTCTCTACAATAACTGTCTTATTAGGCAATAAAGAATAGAAGGAGTCATTAAATCTTGGGTTCCATCCATATTTTCCACATTCAAGACATAATAAATGAATTATAGTACAAAATCCTGTCTTATATTCCTATTTTATAAACCTGGTTAATTCAATTTTCTAGCATGTCTTTTCAGCTATCCATTCATAGTAAATCGCGTTATGTTAACCCTTTCCTAAACAAAATTGGTATTGAAAACATTTGGAGAATTGAAGAAAATACTTTACTAAAGACCATGAATTTAAATTTTAAGTTATAACATTTAAAAATTTTGTCACATGGAAAAGCATGAACACTACATAGAAAGATATAGTCAGGCAACTGATATTTTTTCTATATTATCCCTAGTTTATAGTTTAGCGAATTTAGTGATAATCAAAAATTTGTTAATTAGATCAATGAGGAAATTAAATACTACTCTTTCAAAATACAACAAAATTTTAGACAAGAGTTCAATTTAAAGCAGCTACAGAAAATAAATGTTCCTAAAGCATGACATGTCAAAGTTTAAAGGTTGGAAGAAAGCTAAGGGAAAAGGAGAAAGTTCTGGTCATCAGCAACGTTTCCTTATTTCCCTATATATTTCCATCTTCCTTTATAGTCATAGATACATAACACTTTTTGGGCGAACATGTTAAGGTAGAATACCCCGTAATGTGGCCATTTTGAGATTCATTTTTTCAAGCAGCCTCGTTACGTATCCAACCCTATTCGGGCGGGGTCGTAAACATTCGGTGGTGGAGAGTTCCACTACCAAATGATTTCGACTTCATCCGAATAATTCCGTCGCGCGAATCTCATTAGGGGTAGACTACCTTGACACAATGTCCAAGAAATACCATAATATGAGCAGCTCCTTTTCTTTATCACAAAAGGTCCAAATTCACTCAATAATTAGATAATTGTGTATCCAACTGGGATCAGATACACAGTAACTGTTTCATGTCATCTAATCACTCCCCGGGGTTATAAATATTGATTTGGTATAAACTATCATAAATATTACCTCAAATATGAAACCCCAGGGGCAAACAACAGCTAGGATAGGTTATTCTTTTAATTTCACTTCTTTATATACATGATCGGGAAGTTGGCATGGGAAACTTTTCAATTTATTTTTGTAATTAAAGCTTTTTCTTTAAAATAGCTGCTGTAAATGCTAGTAACGAACATTTTTTCCCTTTATTAGCATTCTTTTCCTTTTGGCAATTTCATTATTTTGAAAATTCTAAGAGGCTTTTATACTGTCCTCTAGATCTTCACCTCTTTTAACCCTTTCCCAAACGGCAAAATTTTCGGATGATCAGCTTCAAAAACTACTACAAACGACAAATTTGGTGTTATCAAAGATAGGATTTGTGTAAAATATGGCATAGAAAATATTGAGACAAAAGGAGAAACTGCTGGTTATCAGCAGTTTCTTCTTTTGCCTCAATATTTTCAAAAGCCATTTCTATTAGGGATGTCAAAACCAGGTCTTGTTTGGGAAAGGGTTAATTGATTGAGTAGGGTTCATACCAATTTCCAACTGTTTTCAGTTTCATGTTCTGGTATAGAAAATTGAAATGGGTACATTATTACGGTCCCTGCTTATGTTTGAAAATATTGCCAAAAAGACAAAGTTTAAAAGATTTTAGAGCTAGTTACTCCCAAAATAAATTCAAATGTCACTGAAACATGATTCAAAAGCCTTTCGGGACCAGAACAGTACAATTTTCAAAATAAGTTAGTAAGACAATTTACTTTTGTTTCCTTAATTCTAGAGCTGTAAAACACAGTGCGATTTAAATTCTTCTAGTGGAAAAGTTTTCCAAAAGACATGCAGATAGATAGGCAAAGGTTTTAACAGGAATGAGTACACAAATCAAAGGAAATTTGAATTTCTAAAAAAAATTATGAAAATGATATTTACCTAAGCGTTGTATTCCAATTTCCTCAAGATCTTCCCAAGTGATATCCACCACATAGTCAATGTTATCATAGCCCTGATTGGCTAATGTGTTGTAATACTGTTCAAGATTCAGCAGTCTCAACCAATCAAGGATGTCATTCTGTAATCATGCATAAATGACACAAATTATACTGACAGCTCAATCATATGTGATGTGACATATGAAACTAGGGCTGTATATCTAACCCACTCCCACACAGTGATGCCTTTTGACACCCCTCAAGATGTTAGTTTAAAAAAACATTGTGGAAAATGAAGAAATTGCTTGTAACAAGCAACTCCATCATTTAGCACAATGTTTTCTAACCTTAAATGGATTTTTTAAAAATTTTATCAACTTAAAATTGCCATCTGCAACACTTTTCAATTTGGAACAGCACAAAATTTTGAAATCTGATAATGGACTAAGCACCACACCTTTAACCATTGCCCTAAAACAAAGATTTAAGACTGCTCCCATTTGAAGGAAGTTGAAGATGACACAATAAATGCAAATTCATGTTGAAAATCCCCATGCTTTATAGTTTATACCATAGCAAACCAAAGGAAATGATGATAACAGCATTTTCTTCCTTTGCTGTATGATTTGGTAACCTGTATTTAGGGGGCTTGTCAAACAGAGTCGCTGTTTGGCAAAGCATTAAACTCTTAGATACAAAGTAGTTACACATACAGTAAATATTGACATTTGTTTTGTACTTTTACATATCAAATCGAAATCACTTGTTTTTGAAAATAGTTCATAAACAACCAAGATTTTAGTCAATGTTTGTAAATGATCTACCAATAATATTCCCATAAATGACAATCAAACAGGCAGTTAGTGTAATGGAAAACAGTAACATCAATCATCAAAATAATGGTCAAGTCATAATAGACCCATAAAATGTTTGGTCATTGGTCACTTCTTGTTTTTTTGTTTTGTAAAGTTGGTATATTTGCAGCGTATAGAGGACAGTCTTGCTATCTATTAATCAGTGATGCCAAATTATCCAAATTTACCAAAGCGAAACGCAAAAGAGTGACACACCAATGTCTCTGAATAAGCTGTATGGTATTTAAAAACTTAAACCTTGAAATTTGACCATGACCTTGCCAGACAACAATGACTTTGAAATATATTCACAGGCTTGCTACTAGAATTACACATGTACAAATATAATATTAAGGTCATGTCAATGTTTGGTTAAATGCTCAGTTTACAGGAAATTTAGCCATCAGACAGACTGACACCATGAAATGAAATATGCCTGACATCAAAAGATCATACAACTTACAGGTTTATAGTCTGGAATCCCATCAGGAATATTTAGCCTGGCTATCTCGGATTTCAGCTTCTTCCTGTGGCCAGGCTTAGATATGCCGATGGCCGTCAAGTCCTGAAAATGGAAATTAAAGATGTTTGTCTACGAAATTGCGTACAAATTGGTGTAATCCAAATACAAATGAAGTGAGAATATTAAGATGGTGTACATTTAGACAAAATTGCAGCTATTCCATTTTGTTTAAACTTAAGAATAATGTCATAATATAATAATATTAATCATATTGAATAAATATCAATAATATTAAACTGGCCCAATATGAAATACTGCAACACTTAAGGTAGACATATTATATGATATGTGTTCCTTTAATTGAAGTGTCATATGTGTAATGGTTGGCATATCATATCTGACCTGTACAAAGTTATGATAGATTTATATGTATACATAATTATGTGTAAACTTACTTCTGGTGTCATATGTGTAATGGTTGGCATATCATATCCAGCCTGTAAAAAGTTCTGGTAGATTTATATGTATACATATGTGTAAACTTACTTGTGGTGTCATATGTGTAATGATTGGCATATCATATCCAGCCTGTACAAAGTTCTGGTAGATTCATATGTATACATATGTGTAAACTTACTTGTGGTGTCATATGTGTAATGGTTGGCATATCGTATCCAGCCTGTACAAAGTCCTGATAGATTTATATGTATTATATACATACGTATGTGTAAACTTACTTGTAGTGTCATATGTGTAATTGTTGGCATATCGTATCCAGCCTGTACAAAGTTCTGATAGATTCATATGTATACATATGTGTAAACTTACTTGTGGTGTCATATGTGTAATGGTTGGCATATCGTATCCAGCCTGTACAAAGTTCTGGTAGTATTCATCGTAATGGAGATCACTTAACCAGGCCCGCAGCACTTCATGATCCTGCAAAATACGATGGGAACAGAAATATTAGAACATGTGACAATAATAATGAAATTTGAAACAGTTTGTAGTTTTTTTTGTTATACCCGAAACAGGGAAGCAAGCCAAAAGAACAGAGGGCATGTTTAGCTGTTGAGTATATGCACGTTGGAGGTACAATTTCTCCAAATTCTGTAAATTTGTTTTTCAAGACAGCAACAGCACTTTTGGAAGACTAAAACAACTTAAGAGTTACAATGAGAATGAGGAGATTTCCAAAACAGACATCATAAAATGGATGAATATATCGAGACATTTGTCTAGGACAGCAAGTTTAGGATCACATAACCTAGGTGGTCTGTGAGAGCTTAGATTGACACAAATTACCCGTAATTCAACTAAACTACCTTACAAAATTGTCCTCCTAAATAGCCTAATTCACAGAGGAGACAGAAAAAATACCATTATCTGGGACACAATGACCCTACAACATTTCTCTGTCTGATGAAAGGCCAAAATACACTTTACTAGATCAACAATTTGAGCATCAGCAATGGAACAAAATTGTCACATAGAATTTGAGGATATTGTACTCCCTAAATGAAATGGTATCACTGTGACAAAGTAAGAAGAAAATTTTCCCTAGTTGGTGTTTTTTTAAAAGTAAAATACGCAATTAGATCAATAACTCCAGTGTAACATAAAGTTGTCTTTACTAAATTCAGGTGGGCGGACTAAGAAATTGGTCAGTAACATACAAATATCTCCTGACAATGGCTTCAGTGACGTCTCCCACTAGGTAACTAATGGAGAGCCAGAAAAGGTTAATGACTGGCACAAAGGTCTACAGATTATCACAAGATTCCTCCTCAAGAACACTTTGTCTCATAATTAGGCTTATACCATGGGACATTTCATAACAGAGATTTCTATTTCATTTTAGAGAAACAGATTTCAAAGTGTTTCTGTCTAACTAATATAAGTACTTAGGATTTCATATCCACTTAGAATAGTTTTGCAGTAAAGCCTCATTCATCCACCATTTAACCCTTTCCCAACCATGTAAACATGCTATGATTCTGATCTCATTTACAGAGGAGACGGGAGACAACAATAAAGCAAAAGAGCAAAAGAACCAGTATTATCTCCTTTTGATTCAATATTTCTATGCAACATTGCATTTAAATCTTTATCAAGATCCATTTGTCATCTACAGCAGCTTTCAAATGAGAAAACCCTACACCGTCATAGTTCGGAAAGTGTTGCTACTCTCTGGAGACAGGGACTAGCGAGTTTCGTCTGACCGCGCCAATAAAATGTCAAAGATTATAATGGTAAGTCAATCTGTAGACTACATCATTTCCTGCGCTAGATCAGATTGTCATACATCCACGACAAATCGGGTTAGGTTGAGAGACGACACCAATTTTATTCAACATTAGACTAGACTATCACAGCATTTCAGCAAAAACGTCCTAACTGCAGCTTAAAACAAGCTGCAGTTAGGAGGCTTTTGTTGAAAAGCGACAATATACAAACTTTTATCAGTCTGGAAGATATGATAAGCTATATGACAATTTAACAAAGGACCTTGTCCTGCTAATGAGGGTCTTATTCAATCTTGGTGTAATCTTGAAATTTTTGACAAACAATCAGTAACCTTCTGCATAATGCAGGCTTATCATTTCTGGATAGTGCAAGTGATGTAACCCAGTCGAATATTACTGAACCCTACAGAGGTGACACAACCTTGTATACTAAACACAAGGGCATATCTCAGAAAGATGTCTGTAAAATCATGGCTTTGAGAAAGGCATTTTTGCACAGTATTTGTGAATTGATTCAATATGCATTTTAGAAGCATATTAACAGTTACCACTTTTATTTATTGCTGGTAACACAAGCAAAGGATATACAAAATTTGGGCTGCAAAGGTTTTACAAAACCATTCTGCTCTCACTTGGAGAAGGATAGATATAATCTACCAGCTAATGATGTTCTCTCTATGTGGTTATCCAGGGACAACTTACTGAGCCAAGACAAGGTTGACCTTTTAGTGTGGTAATGACTGTTCTTACATAGATAATTAACCCTTTCAAAACAAACCCCTGAATTATCTTCTTTAATAAAGAATGTTTGGGGAAATTTACGAGAGAAGAAAATGCTGATGTCCATTTTTTTCTGTGCTGTACTCTTAGGCTTGGGTTACAGAATTTCTAACCAAAAGACATCCTCTAATAATGTCAGTGATATGGGTGGCCAACCATCCATAATGATATCTCTACCAGCAGAAATTACAACTCAAACATGACGAGGATGACCAGCATTTTCTTCTGTTGTGTCATAGATTCCAAATAGTCGTCTGAGTGAAT
Source organism: Fragum sueziense (assembly GCA_963680895.1). NCBI lineage: Eukaryota > Metazoa > Mollusca > Bivalvia > Cardiida > Cardiidae > Fragum > Fragum sueziense. Next base: position 84,689,425 of record OY804592.1, on the reverse strand, counting down.
GTAGGACAAAATCCCCTTAAGACATGATCAAATTTTTGAGGCGGACAAATCCACTCAATGAAATAGCAAAGGCGGACAAAATCCCCTCGGTTATATTGCAAGGGCGGACAAAATCCCCTTAGTAGGTAGAGATAAATTTTGTCGGCTAAGAATTGATGCATGTTCATAGAACTAAGCAAATTTTGATTCTAATATATTTTACCTATGGCATTTCTGTACTATATTGTATACAAATCTTATTTGTGTGGTCATTATGTGATCTGCTGCAGTTGCCAATTTGTTAAATTCAAATCATTACCTTTCAGAAAAGGGTTTAGGTTTTCCATCCATTACCAGATACCAAACACTTCGTGAAACTTCAGGTTTCATCCGTGGCAACAGAAATTGAACAAGGTAGCCCTTGTCAAATTCCGTTGCCATGGATGATACCCGGAAATTAAAGAGGGTATCTGGATATCAAAATCTGGGCATAATCATCAATATCCGTTGCCACCAATGATGCCTGCAGTTGAACAAAGTGTTTGGAATATCTATTCAGTCACATAGGACTATTAGCTTGCATGTTCATACCATCTCTATACTACCGCACTAGTAAACTACTTACGGGAACGCCTGCTTGGAAGAGCTCCGCCACGTTGATTTGACTAGAGTACCCGCTCTCCTCGAGACGATCTAGACTGCCGACGCTGGAGCTTGATGTGCTGTGGTAACTCTGCCGCGATGACACGCCCGACTCATAGCTCGTGCCGGAGAGACGGTGGTGGTTGTTCACTTGTACGTTCACATAGTTGTGGTGTACCTGAAGATAAAACAACCAGTCTCGTTACAGATTAGAAGGATGAGCTCTACTATGGATAAGGAAAGAGATCTCCCTAACAAGAGGGCCAAGATGGCCCTATATCGCTCACCTTAGAGATCATCAAGATGATAATTTTTTGTCTCATCCCACATACCCAACTTCTGGACAACGTTCATTAAAGAAAATAATTTGTTTCTTTGTTTCTATATGAAATTCGATACCCACAACATAGGACCAATTTTCCTTGTATCACAATAATTTGAAGTATTTTGATAGAGGGCCTTGATATGATTCTACACACAAAATTTCAAAGCTCTAGGCCAAACGGTTCAGGAGAAGATTGAACAAGATTTCATTGTTTGTTTCTATATTATGAAATTCGATACCCACAACATAGGGCCAATTTTCTTTGTATCACAATAGTTTGAAGTATTTTGGTAGAGGGCCTTGAGATGATTCTACACACAAAATTTCAAAGCTCTAGGCCAAACGGTTTAGGAGAAGAAGATTGTACAAGATCTCCTTCTTTGTCTCTTTATGAAATTCGATACCCACAACATAGGGCCAATTTTCCTTGAATCACAATAATTTGAAGTATTTTGGTAGAGGGCCTTGAGATAATTCTACACACAAAATTTCAAAATTCTAGGCCAAACGGTTCAGGAGAAGAAGATTGTACAAGATTTCCTTCTTTGTTTCTATATGAAATTCGATACCCACAACATAGGGTCAAATTTTTCCTTGTATCATATTAATTTGAAGTATCTTCGTAGAGGGCCTTGAGATTATTCTACACACAAAATTTCAAAGCTCTAGTCCAAATGGTTCAGAAGAAGAAGATTGTACAAGATTTCCTTCTTTGTTTCTATATGAAATTCGATACCCACAACATAGGGCCAATTTTCCTTGTATCACAATAATTTGAAGTATTTTGGTAGAGGGCCTTGAGATGATTCTACACACAAAATTTCAAGACTCTAGGCCTTGTAGTTTGGGAGAAGATTTTTTAGTAATTGTGGACAGACAGACGGACGGACAGACGGACGACGGACGGTGAGCGATCACAATAGCTCACCCTCAGCACTTCGTGCTAAGGTGAGCTAAAAAGCTCATAAATCAAGGGTCCATTTTTAGGTTTTGAAAATTGGCCCTTAAATTATAGCTTTTTATGGAGGTTTCTCGCCTTATCCAAAGAATACTTTAAGAATTTTTTTCATCAAAAATTTGCATTCAGTCTTTATACATTCTGGACTGACTAACAAAAATGATGAGTCTTACTCAATCATAAAGTTCACATGAAGAAAACATAACAACAAACAAATGATCACTATGTGACAGTCGAAACAGGCCGACAACTTAGGAAGTTGTTTCCCTTTTTATCTACAAACTGGTTTCACATTTCACAGAGTCAGAAAATATCGTGACAAGCTCTAAGTTTTCTTATTTCCCATAAATTGTATAGGAAGCTTAATTCAATGACCATGTTCTGGAGGAGAAGATGATGTATGACTAGTCCAAACTGTAGTTAAACACTGAAGAAAGTCATTAAGGATCACTGTTCTACAATCAATATTTCTGATAACATAAAACTACATTAGATGTCATATGAGATATATATTGTGATGTGGCATGACAAAATATGAATAATGTCCAAAGATGCAATGCAAGCAGGTGCTAGTCTTTAGTATCCATTGGTTAAATGGCCATATAACAAACTAAGCAAACTGCTAGTTCTTTCTTATTACAATTTATAACTTATACACCAAGATAAATCTGCAACAAAACTGCTCATCATACTGCTGTATTTATGCAGTTTTGGCTTTCTCACTATTACACATATCCAGTGTCTCACATAACTTGATTTGTAGGATGAGTATGTCCTAATTGCTTCAATTGTCTTCCAAAAATAGGACAAACTGGCAGAAAAATTAACACAGCTCCCAGTTTCCATTCTCAGGAAAAATAATTACAGGTTTTCAAGCACCATCATTTTATGGGTGGTATGTGAGCAGTATGTCTTTTACAAAGATCTGTAATTGCCCATACTAATGATTTTGGATTATGCTCTAGATTTCTAAAAGAAGTGCAATAATAAATCAGGACAAGCAGAAAGGTCAAGCTATTTCCGTAACAGAACCCTGATCTTTATGTCTCTTATCGAGAAAGCGACAAAACTATGACAAGAGAAAAGAAGAATATGCTGAATACCAGTAAGAATAGGAAAGAGTAAAGTAGGAAATATGGATATTCAATAATATAATAAATAACATTGCTTTTCAATGAAAAACTCGTAACTGCAACTTGTCTTAAGCTGCAGTTATGAGGTTTTTGTTGAAAAGCAGTGATAACTAAAAGATTTCATGAGTGTTGTTCTGAATACTAATGGCCCAAGTGTTTACCAGAAAGTGCTGTTAGTATGAAGAGTCTCTCAACAGAGCCAATATTTACACAAACAGAGTTCAAAGCTTTGTTCTAACTACAAGCAATCATATTTACAAATCACTTTACAATCTCTCTATCTCCAGAAAATATTAATAAGAACCCCTCACAAATCCATACAGTACAGTACTCCATGATGATAAATAGGTTCTTCAGTCAGTTCTTTTACTGGGACAATTCTCCCCTAAACCAAAGAAATCTTGCAACACGCTGACAACAACCGAGTTACTGTCACAGAAAATAAGACTGTCAATGGTAGAGGAGTAGATCACAAAAGCTGGTGCAAACTTTGTTACGAGGCTGTTTTTACAGTTAAATTGCTTTAAATTCCCAGTCTATTTTTAATAGACATCTAGTCTATAAAATTGAAGTCACTTCCTGTTTGGTGAAACATTGGATGGTACATACATTTGAATGTCTGACTTTTTTTTCAAAGATGTTGATTGTGATAATTTGCAGATACATAGCACATAAAAAGAAGTCTTTTGGGCTTAGTGATGATTAAGGAAGTCAACATCCCATATTTACTGATTGATAGTTTAACCTTTATCAAAATGCTTTAAACTAGCACAATGCAAGTTTTCTTTCAAGTTTGCAGAGCGCTTAAAAATTTCACAGTGAACTTTCAGACAGACATTGCTTAAGTAGTTGGAAGGACAATATTAATGTCTGGACAGGGATACAAACAGTAAAACACTATTATGCAAAATAAATGATCTGTCATAAAAATTGTAACCCAATTTATTCTGTTATTGTATTGAGTTATAAGAACATTTATGTTACAAGAGCGGTATTTTATTGCTTTTTGTCCTCTAATACCATTTGTGGAATATAGGAATTACTACAAATAGACAAGAGGCATATTCTTTTTAACACTTTAGAAGAATCTCACCACTTCCTGTAGACAGGAAGTGCTGACACAGCACCATCTACTATCCATTATTTTAACACTTTCCTTTCAATATTAGGGTGGTTCTAATTCAAAGGTCAATTTGCAAAAGGCGAAATGATGAAAGACAATATATCTGGAAACAGATATTTACAATTCGTAACATTGGAATCTTCCTGGGAAAGAAGTTTATCAGAATTTTCATTGTTTTCCTCATGGAATTCTGATCTGATATCCTGTTATAGGGATTGTTGAAGAAGGCATATTCAGACAATGGTTTGTATAATCCATGATCATACAACATCTTCATATAGATCTTAACCCTTTCCCAAACAAGACCTGGTTTTGACGTCCCTAAGAAAATAGGCTTTGGAAAACATTGAGACAAAAGAAGAAACTGCTGATAACTAGCAGTTTCTCCTTTTGCCTCAATATTTTCTATGCCATATTAAAATTTTTTACACAAATCCTATCTTAATACACTCCATTTTGTCATTTGTGTCAGTTTTTGAATTGGATAACCCTAAGATTTTGCCTTTGGGGAAAGGGTTAAACAGAAGAATGTGCTGTTGGTATGATTTATCCCTCCTATCACAGACTAGAGCTGTATGCAAGGGTGGATCCAGGAATTTTTTCCAGGGGTGGTGGTGGTGGGTGGGGGTGGTTTGGGTTCCAAGCCCAAGATTTTTTTCCAGGGGGGGTCCAAACTCAAATTATTGCTTAAAATGTAATAAATATGTAACATTACACTAAATTTATATAGTCAAAATTTAATTTTCGGCCAATGCCAAAGGGGGTCCAGACCCCCCCCGACCCCCCTCTAGATCCCCCCATGGTATGAGACTGACCTTACACCAACAAGTGGGCTCTAAATGTGAAAGACAAATTGTCTGTGTAGATGGAAAGTCACAAACATGGAAAAGCTTTTCTCATAATTAGTTTTTTTCTTATATTTTATTCCCTTGTACTAAATTGGCTGGAATTTTATTACCATAGAGAACATGAAAGTCAATAATTATGTTTCAAAGTCAGACAGAGATACTGTGATGATATTGCTTGTTGTTAAGGTTTTTCCAAATTGCATGCCCTGTGAACATTTGGGAGAATCAAAGTTTGCATCTTTGATTAGTGATTTTGATGTACCATAACAGCTCAGCAAAGACTGATATGCCAACATGACAAAAATTGCTGGCAACACTCTAATTTCACAACCACTTAATCCCACGGCCATGCATGACAAGATTTCCACTGCTATAGTCAAATCACAATATCAGGCACATGTGTACAATTTTTACCATGTTTACAAGAGGAACCGTCCCTAATTTTCAATAAATTTTGCATATGTTGGTTCAAATCTTGCAGGTGTCACACACCTGCAAGATTTGAACCACCCATGCAAAATTGAAGTAGTTTCGAATTCAATATTGTGCTGTTTACATACGTAAATTTTGTAAACATGTGCTATAATATCATGGATGGACTATAGGATCCAAGACTTGTATCAAATTTTTGGTGTGAAATTGACTATGAAAGTTACAATAAAGATCCTACCTTCTCAAACATACATTTATAAACTGAGGCCTAAATATTCAGAAGTATCCAATTGAAATCTGCATGAATAACTCATTACATAACAAGAGGGCCAAGATGGCCCTATATCGCTCACCTTAGAGATCATCAAGATGATAATTTTTGTCTCATCTCACATGCACAACTTCTGGAAAACGTTCATTAAAGAAAATACTTTAAACAATGTTGGTAGTAGAGAGTTATACTACCATGGGAAGTGCAAAACTTACCTTAAAGATCTCTGATATATACAGAATTGGAGAGGATTGTATCGTTATGAGACAATTCCACATACAAATTTCGAAAACATTATGCCAAACAGTTTAGGAGAAAAAGATTGTACAAGATTTCCTTCTTTGTCTCTATATGATACTCAATACCCACAACATAGGGCCAATTTTCCTTGTATCACAATAATTTGAAGTATTTTGGTAGAGGGCCTTGAGATGATTCTACACAAAAAATTTAAAAGCTCTAGGCCAAAAGGTGTAGGGGAGAAGATTGTACAAGATTTCCTTCTTTGTTTCTATATGAAATTCGATACCCACAACATAGGGCCAATTTTCCCTGTATCACAATTATTTTGAGTATTTTGGTAGAGGACCTTGAGATGATTCTACACAAAAAATTTAAAAGCTCTATGCCAAACAGTTCACGAGAACAAGATTGTACTAAATTTCCTTCTTTGTTTCTATATGAAATTCAATACCCACAACATAGGGCCAATTTTCCTTGTATCACAATAATTTGAAGCATTTTTGTAGAGGGCCTTGAGATGATTCTACACACAAAATTTCAAAGCTTTAGGCCAAATGGTTCAGGAGAAAATGATTGTACTAAATCTCCTTCTTTGTTTCTATATGAAATTCGATACCCACAACATAGGGCCAATTTTCCTTGTATCACAATAATTTGAAGTATTTTGGTAGAGGACCTTGAGATGATTCTACACACAAAATTTCAAAGTTTTAGGCCAAACGGTTCAGGAGGAAATGATTGTACTAAATTTCCTTCTTTGTTTCTATATGAAATTCGATACCCACAACATAGGGCCAATTTTCCTTGTATCACAATTATTTGAAGTATTTTGGTAGAGGACTTTGAGATGATTCTCTACACAAAATTTCAAAGCTCTAAGCCAAATGGTTCAGGAGGAGAAGGTTGTACAAGATTTCCTTCTTTGTTTCTATATGAAATTCGATACCCACAACATAGGGCCAATAATTTTCCTTGTATCACAATAATTTGAAGTATTTTGGTAGAGGGCTTTGAGATGATTCTACACACAAAATTTCAAAGCTCTAAGCCAAACGGTTCAGGAGAAGAAGATTGTACAAGATTTCCTTCATTGTTTCTATATGAAATTCGATACCCACAACATAGGGCCAATTTTCCTTGTATCACAATAATTTGAAGTATTTTGGTAGAGGACCTTGAGATGATTCTACACACAAAATTTCAAGACTCTAGGCCTTATAGTTTGGGAGGAGAAGATTTTTTAGTAATTGTGGACAGACAGACGGACGGACGGACAGACGGACGACGGACGGTGAGCGATCACAATAGCTCACCCTCAGCACTTCGTGCTAAGGTGAGCTAATTATGCAGCATTCTGTTGCGTAAATCAAAACGAGTTTGAGTTTATTGGGGTTTTACGCCGTTTTCAACTACCAGGGTCATATCGCGGCGGCTCGAGCACCTACCCATGGATTCCTGTTGTTTCTCAAACCAGTACTACCACAACACCCTTACTGAGCCTCCAGCTGCTCGCCCACTTAGGTTAACGATTTCAAACCCATTCGTGGGTGACAATTTTTGTCAGAATGGGTATTGGCCGTGGCCGGGTATAGAACCCGGGACCTCTTGAATGAGGGTCAGATGCGCTACCAGCTGCGCTAAGGCCGCGGCCTGTAAATCAAAACGAAGAACACTTATTAAATACTTAAAAAAGTTTACATAACATCAAAATTGTTGTTGTTGCCAACCCCTTTCAATTCTGACCGCTCTCAAAGGCAACAAATTTTCTGCTAAAGATAGACTTGGTTTACCGTTATGTTTACATTAACTGTCGGTGTTGTTTTAAAATCTTGTAACTACAGCTTGAATCAAGCCATAGTTACAAGATTTATAACAACACCCATGATATATTATTGTTTGTCCGAAATTTTGTCAATGTTAGTTGATAAAATCATTCCCTATTCCCCAGTGTAAAACTTATCCATCATTGAAATCAAAGTCTAGCATCTTAAACCTGCACATTTTATTGAATTTCTACAACTTACATGAAAGAATGCATCAAATCCAACATCAAGTTTTGTTTGTTTAACACAGACACAACATTCTAATTTGGATAGAATTCAAATAAATATTCAACCAAGACAACACTAGTTTTCAAATGAATTTCTCGCTATCACAGGTTTCCACCCTTTGCTGCACTGCACATGTGCACTAAAATTGTGCAGCAATTTATGGTTCATTTCCTTTCACATCAGATTCTTTAACTATATCTAACAAACTTTTAGGAGCAACCATTACGGTCAGAAAGACAATCAGATAAAGACAACAGAAAACTTGAATCTTCAAAGAAGTGGCATAAAATATTTGCTGAAATATTATTTTTTGAGCCAAAAACCAAACATTGAAATATTTACTCTAAATAAGGTAGTCAACCGCTAATGAGATTCGCGCGACATCCAAATTATTCGTGCGAAAGCAGTTGAAAGTACCACCCCAAATATTTACGACCCCGCCTGAATAGGTTGGGACACGTAATGACACCGCTCGAAAAAAGCCGACGTGTAATGAATCTCAAAATGGCCATATTATAGGTATTCTACCTTAAGCCATTATCATCGCCATTTTCCCTAGCACTATTGACTTTGGTTAAATGTTCCAACTTTATATTGTTACGCTCGAAACTGTCTTAACTACAGCTTGAATAAGCTGTAATAACGACATTTTTGAATGAAGCCGAGGATAAAGTATTACTGTATCTAGTCTAGAACCCCTGCCTGTTTTAAAGGTTAATTGTTTTGTTACCTGGCCTATTTAGATAATACTATAAAGGTCTCAAGTTTATCAGTCATGCAAGTCTGGTATGCATCTTGTGTGCAGCTTGCATTATATCTTGTTACATATTGTCAGTAGGTGTATGCTGTAGTCAAACATACAACAGTTTGGAAGCTCTAACAGTTATGCAAGCAATATTGCCCTTGCAGCTTTAACACTTTAACATTTTCTGACACAAGCTAGATGTTGTTGATGTCTCTAATAAGAACTGTTTAAAAACATTGTATATATTGAACAAAATAGAAATTGCAGACTTTCTACTTATTGCTGATATTCATTTTCTACTTTTGACATCAATTATCTTATTGACTGTCACTTTCAAAATGGTACACAATGTGACATTGCTCTTATTCATGCAGTAAGGATTAATCCTTTATCAGACGACAAAATTTTTGACAGTTCCAATTTGAAGGGTGTTCCAGACGACAATTACAAGTTGATATATTTTTAAAAATCTTTCCATTTTGGGTCAGAAAACATTGTGAGAAAACAAAGAAATTGCTTGTTTTAAGCAATTTCTTCATTTTCCAGATTGTTTTCCAAAGCATATTTCTTACTGGGTGTCAAAAAGTGTCACTGTGTGGTAATGGGTTAAGCAAGATTGGCATAAAATTTCTAGGAAATTGCCCAATACCGCTAAAATATGTGGTTACAAAAGGCATCTTTTCAATTTTCTTGCAATAAATATTTGATAACATCAGTGTTTTTTCCCTATGATTCAGATGACAAAGTCAGAAAGAACATCATCACTTTAACCCTTTACCAAATGGCAAAATTTTGGACTTGTCCAAATTCAAAGATGATGCAGACGACAATTTCAAGTGAATGAAATTAACGGTTTTTGGTATTTTTGTGTAGAAAGTATTGTGGAAAATGAAAAAATTGCTTGTCACAAGCAATTTCTTCATTTTTCACAATGCTTTCCAAGGCCCTTTTCTTTTGGGGAGTCAAAAGGAGTTACTGTGTGGTAATGGGTTAAATCGATGAAAAATTGCATTTATCTTCCACTGTCTAAAGTTCCAGCTAAAACAGCTATCGATTGTCTTTAACACTTAAATTGCATTTAAAACTCCTTCTAGAAAAAGACAATTTTCTATTTGTATTGACATATATTTATTCAACTTCTACAAGATTGCAAATCTAACAAAATTCTGTCTAAGGATAGTGGGGAAAGGACAAGAAAGAACATGCCTTTCAAATAATTGTCCTATATGGGGCAATATTAGTTATATTGCATGTATTTGCTCATATTGACAAAAATATGACTCAATACTAAAGATAGAGAACTGGCCTAGAAACAACAATTTCTCTGGAAATTTATCACGTTTGAATCAAACAGTACAGATATCATATGACAACAATCATACATAGCAGGGCAACAATATGAATAGGCTTCATTTTGTGTTTGTAATCATCCAGTATTGACATACAGAAAATGTGCAATCTCTCTCTTGCATATTCCACTTGTTGTTGAAATAACTTAGCTTTGACATCGTCTTGAAAGCCTGATACTTTATTCAATTGAGTTGATACTTGGATGTTATGCAGTTTGTTATTCTAAAACTTAAGACACATCTTTAAAGATTTTAATGTTTGCTTGTACATTGACTCATACCAAAAGCAGATCGACTAGAGTCATTCCAGAATGCAATTAACATACAAAACTCTTTGGTAAAATGTATGGCATAGAAAATTCTGGTTTCAGGGCATTCTTCTTTTATAATTTGCATTAACACTTTAAGGAAATGGTATCTTGCATATCCCTTCTGTGATATACATATTGCCAATACCTCTATCTAGGTCTATGAATATTTGACCCGGGATCTGGAAAAAGGTCCCTTATAGCATTTGAGATTTTTGTGTTTCAAGATCAGTATTTGACTAGGTGCAGTCTGACATTGATCCATGCTAGATTCAACTCTCATAATATGGCTGCTACAGACCATGGTGAAGCCATTGGAGAACAACATGGTTCCAGGTCAGACTGTGTGTATACGCAGGCTGATATGGAACCATGTTGGGCTCAAAAGCCTTAAAGGACATTTTTCCAGATTCTGGCTCATTTCTTTTTGGGAGAATGTTTCGATTACCTTGTATTTAAAGTCTGAGCTTAAATTACATAATAAAACAGTCTGCTATGCATTATTTATAAGAATAAGATCTTTTGCCAAGTTTGCCTATGGAAATAGCACAGGAAATTATGTGTCTGTCTACAAAGTCACTTTCCTTGCATGCTGTATGATGTATTCTTCTGGAATAATCAAAATCTCTGGCAGGATTCCTATTCACAAACCATAAATGGGTAAAACACTAAATTTTTGTTTTTAGGCATTATGAAAAGAGTTCTATTTCAAGATCTAGCCAATGAAAGCAATTGACTACTACCATTTCAACAGAAAGCAAAAGTAATTAGGTGACAAAGGGGCATTACCCTGCCAAAAGACTTGTCTAGAGTTGTGAGACTGTTGTTGACACTTGTGCAAAGTTTCAAAGCAATAGCATGTGTTATTAACCGAAACCTACGACAAAATTCCATGGCAAAGGAGGTGGCATAATTCTTTTTAAATGCCTGAATTATATGACTTAAAAAAATGTTTTGTGGTTGACCTTTTAAACATGGAAATAATGAATAGATCTAATTTACCTTAAGTGACCAACTCCTCACTTTAAACCAGAATCTGTAAATGTTTGAACCACTGCTGCCTCACAATATAAAACATGGAGAAACACCATCAAGTTACATGGTACAGTTGTATGGAACCAGTCATCAACTAAATCTTCTTATACAACACTTTTTATATCCAATTATTCTATTATGCAGAAGTTGTAATTACTGTTTCTGGCATTGGTCTTTTATGGAAGAAAGTCTCTGTGCCCATTGCTAAGCAATCACCTGACCATAATTTGAAGCATCAAGTTGTTAATGCACATTTGTTGTTAAAGTACATTTGGAAAATGTTGCATGCAAAATAGACATGCAAACTGACCTATATTTAAGGTTATTGCCTCCAAAAGCTTTCAATTTAATTGTAAAGTGCAAAGATCTCATTAAATGATTGGTTACAGTCCTTTATTACGATGATCTGAACACAGTATTGAAGAATTCCTTTTTTGTTAACACATCAATCAAAATGTTTTTGCATTGGCTATACAGACTGAATGTTATAGTGCTAACGTAAGAACACACCAACTTTTAAAAAGAAGATTACAAAAAGTCTAGTTTTTTTGTTTTTTTCTTTTTCACAGAAAATTTGTTCTTTAGTCAACTCAAACAGACCTAAATAATTGTCACTATTCCCATTAAATTTTCAAAAAAATTTAATGCTAAATCACAAATCAAACAGAACTCCCTAAATCACCATATTAGCACAAAAATCCTTTGCGATACTTCCAAATAAGACTATATTGAAATCGTCAGCAGATTTCAATTCCTTTTTTTTCCAATAAGCTGTTACAGTGGAACTGTTAGGGAACATGGAACGCTGAATTGTCAGCCTATATTTAAGTTAGCCTATATTTTAGTCCGCTATATCAGACGCATTGATAAGACTGAATAATGGCTTTTCAAAACACAAAATATCATTTATTGCTAATCAAAACTTAAATTATCGGTTCTCATTTGAATCGTCTCAAAGAGACGATTCAAATGAGTACCCATAACATATGGTTTTGAATCAAAATAACTATTTAGGATGTTTTAACATCCTCCTATCTGTTGTTCTGGATATAAAACTCAGAACATATCAAATATTGTGAAATCCACAGACCGTTTCGACAGAGTCTATTGATCTAGTTCGGTCTATTAGACTTTCTCTGACAACACCACAAAAGCTGCGGGCCTCTAATCAAAAATCTCTTCAGAATAAATGACTTTTTATCTTGAAAATTATGTCAACTGGCTTCCAAGAATGTCAACAAAGAAATAAGAATGCCATGTCAAATGCCTTTCTATCAATTCTGAAGCTTATATCTTATATAGTCTGTCTGATTTTCGAATCTGGCCTTTCAATCAAAGACAGTCAAACTTCACAGCCTTAAAGAATTCTAGTGCTGATAATGCCAAAACTATCCAACCATCCACAAAGTACAGTATAATCTATGTTCATTTTTTCCATCTAGTCAATTGAATTAGATCTATTTTTAATATTTGTAATTTGAAATTATTTATTTAGAACTGTCAACTAATATGACTGGCATTGCCTTCAATATTCCCTCGTATAGTCATAACCTGCCACAGTAACTACAGTTGTCCCCACATCATATGGCACATGTTTATATTTTGTTTAACTTTCAATTACATTGGAACAAAATATAAACATTGTGCCATACGATGTGGCGTCAACTATAAAGGTTGTTTTCTTTTCCAAAATGACAAAATTTTGGAGTGGCAAATTGCAAGAGATGATGCAAATGACAAATGGATGTTGACAAAATAGCATTAAATTTTGTGTACAATAGAACAAAGAAAATATTGAGGCGAAACAAGCAAATGTCGGTTATCAGCATTTTAATCTTCTGGCCAAAATTGTTCATAATTTTTTTCTGTTGAGGACGTCAAAACCAGGTCTTGTTTATGAAAGTGTTAATTAAGAAAGCACATTAAAATCTATATGAAGTGTCAGGAAGCTATTTTCCATCACTCGATCAGCGATAATGACATGCCCGGAGGTGGCAGGTTTCTACACAAAACTCATTAATATGGATATTCTTTTTCTGGGGATATTTCAACAATTGATTATTGACCTAAATAACGAAACGAAATTTATCCATCTTTCAATTGTAAGAGAAATATGCTACTTTGACAACATTCTTGAATTTTAAGTTATAGAAAATATGCTGCTTTGACAACATTTTTGAATTTTTTAAGTTATAGAAAACTTGCAGGACAAGAGATGCTACATGGCCATGATATAATATTGTCATTAATGATTATGTATGAATACCACCACAAAGTATGTTTTTGTATGAAAGGGAAAAGGGCCAGGTGGGGTGTGCGGTGGTGGTGGTGGTTGTAGGATGGGGTGGGATCAGGCCTGGGTGGGATGGGGATGGGGGCTTAGGCTAAACAATTTATGTGAAGATGATCAGATGCAAAAATACAAATTGTGTTCTGATAGAAACCATTGAATAATATGCTATTAGATCAAGTTTAATTCTATTCATGCCAATTAACCCTTTCCCAAACAAGACCTGGTTTTGACATCCTTAATAAAATAGGCTCTGGAAAACATTAAATCAAAAGAAGAAACTGCTGATAACCATGGCTTAACAAGACTATCCTGTAAGTGTTGGTAATATGATAAATGTTAATAATGAATTGTTGGTAATTACAATGGAAGCTCATGTTCAATTTGACCAAGGTCAACAATGTTAGTGAGCAGTTAGAACTGGGTAAATATTTACATTGTTCTAGGTGAAATTTTATACCACATTAACTTCTAATAATCAATGTTTAGCATTAAAACCCTTCCCAAATAAGACTTGATTTTGACATCCCTCACAGATAAATCTTGACATACTAAATTTACCAAAATCCATTTTGATGTCTAAGTCTACAGCAGCTTTCAATATGGAACAGTCAAACTGTTTGCTGTTAAAAGCGCCTTCCCATTGCCGACCAAATCAACTCGATCAAGCGATCGAGTACTGATCGAGCTTGGTCCGCAAGAGAGATCGTGACAGTCGAGCGTGGTCGGCAATAATGAATTAATCGACAAGAGATAAAGAATTTGTGTAAATACATTTGATCGAGTTTAATCGGGTTTGATCGGGGAATTTTGGCGATCAAGTTGATTGAGTTGATTTGGTCGGCAATGGAAACGCGGTGTAAGGCAATGTTTCCACTGATAATCAATTCTCAGCTTTAAGGTTATAAAGAACAACAAGTTGTATTTGATTGCCCTGATCAATTACTTTTTTATTTTGACAATTTTTAGCAGAATCAAAACTTTAATGTTTATAACTTTGAGTGATAGATCTACTACATCAGATATAACATCGCTTTCCACCAACTAGAAGACCTGAAGGTCTTGAATCGCTCCACAGGCCTGAGATTCTTTTAATATTTAATCCAAGTGTTGATTAGATAGTGAAAACAAATTCACAATTAGCATTGTTTTCAAATTGAAAGGCATATAACTGAGGATTTATCTTCCTATCAATCTAAGAATCACACTAATGCAAGATCTTAACTTAGTCTACATCATATTTAAGTTTTGAAGTGCTTGTTCAATATTTGTAGATATAGAGAGAGAAAAAACAAAGTCGAAAATAGCAATTTTGTCAAATTCTAGGGCACATAAAACAGGATTTAAGATTCAGATGATGCTGAAAATTATATCCATGCAAGATATTTTGGCCGGTAAGATTATGACATAGACATAGACAGTTTATTTAGGTAACGTAAACTATAAACAGTTTCTAGTTACATACAAATTATAAACAAAATGACAAACAAGGTCAAACAAAATAGCAAATAAACAAATTACAACACAACATTGGGAACAAGTGAAACAACAAAAAAAACATAAAGACAAATGAAACAAACGAAACAAAGAACAAAAATCATGTATCTTTTTCAAAAGAAAAGAAATGTGAAATGAAAAATAGAAAGTACATTTAACAATACTTATACTTGAATAGAGTTTAAGATTATAATATTTTAAATTGTGATGTTATGTATATTATAAGGAAGTTAAATGAACTGAAAGATGGAATAATTTAGTGTTATAGCGTAACTGGATGTGTATTATCCGATGACAAAGTTAGTTCTAAGCTGCAAGGCAAATTGCAAAAACTTAGCTAGATTTTTCAAAACTGTTATATTATTTGAATTTAGTAATTGTACAAGTTTATACATGCTGGGTCTAATTCTAAAATTAAAAAATGAAAAAAGTTTCATATTGATTGGGAGATATTTATGGCTGTTTGAGTAAAAATGAGGTCAACAAGAGTGCCACCGTCACAATATACGCCGCCACTTATAAAACTTGAGACAAAAAATGACATTGACAAGGATTTATGAATATTCACTGAAAAACCTGTAAAAAATTGTGTTCACAAAAAGGTTTTTATAAATATCCAGTGAAAAACCTGGAAGGAATTGCGTTCACGAGGCTAAAATATCATTAAGACATGCAGACATGCTTTACCTACTCGCCAAGAAGCAAGAGTAGAAGAGATGCAACAAATAGTTGTCCCAGAAGCAAGTCTAAGAAGACCTCTTCCCACACTTGCTTACAATGCTAGACAAGGAAATTCTAGCGAGTGAAAGATAAATTATCTAAGCAAGTCCAGAGAGAGGTTCATTCTCAGTCTACATGCTATACCTAACCAAGGAGCGGATGTAGAAGATATGCAATAAGAGATTGTCCAGAAGCAAGTCTGAGAGGAGCTCTTTTCACAGTTGCTCTACCTTGCCAAGAAGCGAGTGTAGAAGAGATGCAACCAGAGGCTGTCCATAAGCAGGTCTGAGAAGAGCTCCTCCCACACTTGCTCACATTGTAAGACTAAGCAGGTCTAACAATTATAAGATGAATCATCTATCTCACAGCAAAGATGCTAAAATACACATCAAAGGAAGCAAGTCCGAAAGAGATCCATCTCGAGAAAGATATACTCCCTGCTCAAATAAGAAATTTGAGATCACTCAATCTAATTCTAGATTATTATCTGCACACTCGTAGGTATACTACACATACAAGCAAATAAGCCAATTACCATATGACAATCTGTCACAGAAGCAAGTGTAAGAAGAGCTCCTCCCTGACTTGCTCCAGTAGTAGACAAATAAGTCTACCGATATACGATACTCAAATATCTAAGCAAGTCCAACCAAGAGTTCTTTTTCTACACAGCAAGCTTCTTACACACAGTAAAGAATACTAATATGGAAAAGCATGCCCAAACGAGTATACAGCGAATTTTGTAGGGAATACATGTTTTATCTCCAATCCAAAAAACCTTTGAGATGTTTAGGCATAAAAATGCCTCTACATCAAAATCACATCCTATTACCGGCTATCACTACAGCAGTTGCTAACCTTGGGCAGTATCATCTATTAATAGCGGGTGTACTGGGTAGGTCATACTTTTTCCATCTTTGCTTTTGTGTTAAAGCCTTTCTCAGCTATATTTATAGTGCACTTGGCTGGCCATACATTTGAGCACCTACATGATAAATATTAGCCCAAAGAATCCCTAAACAACAAAATTATTCAGTGACAAAGTCGTAGCTTCACAATTTTTTACGTAAAATCCAACTTTCAGTCCATATAATGAGAAAATGATAAGACGATCATTAGAATTAATATAACTATTAAAATAGTCAATCAATTTTCTTACACTGTGTAAATTTAGAGAACTGTCTGAATTGAATTAACTTCAGAATGACCGTTTAAAACTAAATACTGATGCCGAACAGCATATTGAAAATTTGAATGGCAAACCCGGACATAAGTTGATGGCAACACAGAACAATATGTCTTGTTGGAAAAGCGGCATCTCTTTCAACAAGAAATTGCCTGAAAGGAGCATAAATAATGAATTAACACCATTTCTTGATAGACTAGCCAATTTCTGAATTATAGACATAGAAATCATCTAGATATGGTTGAAGCTGAGTAACACAAAATTGAAGGACGTATGCAACCATTAGTTGTAGATGATAGTTTGTCGGTGAAGGTATACATCCCATCATTAAAACACCACTTTTTAGCAGTACGAAATGCATCAAATTACACACATTTGTACATACACTTCTTATAAGTTGATTCAAAGTGCCGGATTTCATGATTATGCTTCAAAAGGAAAATAATTTACAAATATTACTTTACTCTATATTCATATGCAGCGGAGGTAATTTTGAACATTTCTGTCAAATATTTCCGTAAGTATGCATTGATTCAAAATTCTAAACCGTTCAAAATGGTTATGTTTAGAATGGAAATGTAACACAGTTTAGGAATTACTGGCACTTATCAAATTCACCTCTGGCTCTTTAGTGCTAATGATGGGTTGCAAGCCTTAAACAAGAGGGCCAGAATGGCCCTATATCGCTCACCTGAAAGAAGTTTGTGACATGCCCACTTTTTTGTACAAATCATAAATTCGTGAACAAATTTTGAAAAGGGTCACTCAAGGAACATTGTTGCCAAGTTTGGTTCAAATTGGCCCAATGCTTCATTTTTAAAGAGTTTTCGTATGATTTCTCTAAGTCTGATAACACTGCCCTTCCACACCCACATTTTTAGACGACAAAGAAAATTTGTGTACGCATTTTTAAAAGTCACTCAAAGAAAATTCTTGCTAAGTTTCGTTCAAATTGGCCCAATGTGTTTTTAAAGAATTTTCTTAGGGTGTCTCTAACTTCGATAAGCCATGCCCTGCCACGCCTGCTTTATCTGACGAATCAAAATCCGCAAACAAATTTTAAAAAGAGTCACCCAAAGAATAATTCTGTCAAGTTTGGTTCAAATTTGGCCAACAGTTGATTTTTGAAGAATTTTCTTAGGATTTCTCTAAGTCAGAGAAGCCATGTCCTGCCACGCCCACTTTTTCTGACGAATCAAAAATTTGCGAACAAGTATTGAAGAGTGTCACCCAGGGAACATTACTGCCAAGTTTGGTTCAAATTGGGCCAATAGTTGATTTTTAAAGAATTTTCTTAGCATTTCTCTAAGTCCAATAAGCCACGCCCTGCCACGCCCACTTTTTTTGACGAATCAAAAATTTGCGAACAATTTTTGAAAAGGGTCACCCAAGGAACATTTCTGCCAAGTTAGGTTCAAATTGGCCCTATGGTTGATTTTTAAAGAATTTTCTTAGGATTTCTCTAAGTCCGATAAGCCACACCCTGCCACGCCCACATTTTTTGACGAATCAAAAATTCGCAAACAAATTTTGAAAAGAGTCACCCAAGGAACATTCCTGCCTAGTTTGGTTCAAATTGGGCCAACGGTTGATTTTTAAGGAATTTTCTTAGAATTTCTCCAAGTCCAATAAGTCACGCCCTGCCACGCCAACTTTTCCTGACAAATCAAAAATTCACCAACAAATTTTGAAGAGTGTCACCCAAGGAACATGTCTGCCAAGTTTGGTTCAAATTGGGCCAATAGTTGATTTTTAAAGAATTTTCTTAGCATTTCTCTAAGTCCAATAAGCCACGCCCTGCCACGCCCACTTTTCCTGACAAATCAAAAATTCACCAACAAATTTTGAAGAGTGTCACCCAAGGAACATTTCTGCCAAGTTTGGTTCAAATCGGGCCAATGGTTGATTTTTAAAGAATTTTCTTAGCATTTCTCTAAGTCCGATAAGCCACGCCCTGCCACGCCCACATTTTTTGATGAATCAAGAATTTGCGAACAATTTTTGAAAAGGGTCACCCAAGGAACATTTCTGCCAAGTAAGGTTCAAATTGGCCCATTGGTTGATTTTTAAAAAATTTTTCTTAGGATTTCTCTAAGTCCGATAAGCCACGCCCTGCCACGCCCACATTTTTTGACAAATCAAAAATCCGCGAACAAGTTTTGAAAAGGGTCACCCAAGGAACATTCCTGCCAAGTTTGGTCAAAATTGACCAAATGGTTTAGGAGGAGAAGATGTTTAAAGAAATGTGAACGGACAGACGGACAGACGGACGACGGACGGTGAGTGACCACAATAGCTCCCCATGAGCACTTCGTGCTCAGGTGAGCTAAAAACTACACATACTTTACAGTGAAAATTGTGGATTTTACATCGATGTCGTCGCTGTTTCAGGCACACAATATGACTGTAATATTTTTAATTGGGTTAAATTTCATTTAGTCAGACTTAACTTAAATAGATGGAACCCACGCAAATATATGTATATGTGACCCGTCACGCTAAAAGGGACCTTATCCGAACTTCAAAAATCCAAATTCTTACAAACTTGTCAGACCCAGCACAGGTCAACCAGATACTGTATGTGAAAAATGAACTTATAGTAAGATAGGGAAAGTATTCCGGATTTAGAAAATTACACACAAGTGAAAAGTGTCGGCCCTAGTCCGGCTGCGCAGACTGCGCAGACTGACTAAGGTCGATATTTTCACACATCCGATAAGGTACCTTTTAGCGTGACGGGTCACATATGAATCCTGCTATTTCAAAGTCGGTCAATGAATCTTCAAACATTTCGATCGAATGTTTTCCGCGGTGCAAATTTGTATTTTTCATTGCGAAACGATTTGGTTTATTGGGGTTTTACGCCGTTTTCAACTGCCATGGTTATATCGCGGCACCTTGAGCGCCTAACCATGGATTCCTGTTGTTTCTCATACAAGTACTAACACAATAGACCAACCGAACCTCCAGCTGCTCGCCCACGTAGGTTAACAATATCAAACCATTGGTGGGTAACATTAGTTAGAAAAGATATTTGCCACGGCCGGGGATCGAACCCGGGTTCTCTCGAATGAGAGACAGATGCGCTATCAATGTTCAGCGTTTTGGCCTCATTGCGAAACGAAGAAGAGATATCGGTGATAACGGATTATCAAGCAAGAATCTGTTGATATCGATAAAACATCATGATTGTCTACATAAAGCACATGATTGCAACTAGCCTAGGTAAGTGAATACAGAAACTAGTGAAGGATCAAAAATCAGTCAGCTAGGTAAGGATCTCTATGGATAAGGCGAGAAATCTCCCTAAACGTCTGAAATGGAAAACTCAATTTTCAAAACATGAAAATTGATAAATATCTCGAGCTGTATTGTTAGATATATACCTAAATCATATGAAAATTAATTTTGTACAATCAAAACGATCCGACATGTACAGATAATTCCGTAAAAAGAGGCATTTTTTTTTGGAAATGGTTAAAAATGTTTATTTCTTTATTCTGTGTTATGTTTCACCTTGCATGGTGAAGTAAAGCCGAGTGGTCATTGGACAAATAGACCTCTCAATAAAAGTACCCAGCCTCCAGCTGCGCTCTCACATAGATGATTCACACCCATTGGTGAGAGAAAAATGACTTTTGTCAAATGTAAGAATGGATACTGGTCGGCCTGGGGTTCGAACTCGCGACCCCTGGATTGACAGACTCCGACGTTAACTGGACTCGGCTTAAACAGATACATGTTGCAGCAAATACTCTTTATAAAGCAAACCGCACGGAATCTCAGACAAACAAAAGAGCTTTGTCCGTAAGATTTAACCCTATTAACCATAAGATTCCATTTCCTATATTATCAATAGCAATGAACTCTGTGCTAAAAGTACACTAGATTTACCGTTATAAGTATTAACAAACCGTCAGTGTAGGCCTAGTTATAAAGTCTCGCAACTATGGCCACATACGAGATTTTATAACAAGAGGACCATGATGGTCCTAAATCGCTCACCTGAATCAAGATGACAAGAGTGAAAATGGCAATTAGGTCAAATTCAAAGGCATCAAACTAAGGGCTTTCTGTTTGGAAACAATTAAGTAATAATTTTGTTCGAATCAATCCTATAAAGTTGGGTATGAATTAGCACAGTGGTTGAGGTTATTTTTTTATTTCACAATATACACATAGGGCTAATTTTCAATGCATACTTTTCGATCATTTATGATATATCATTATAATAAATTATAAGCACAATTTACAAGATTTGGTCTGTTATTTGAAAAAATATAGCGAAAAATCAACATCTGATAAGCTAAGTTAATCCCTTCTTATTTGTTTACATAAGATAAACATAGGGGCATCCAGAGCAACAGATAAGAGAAATAGATAAGAGAAATAGAAATGACAGTCTAAATTTATTATTTATATCCAAACATTATGTAGAATGTATTTATCTTTTCAAGCAGATGACTTAAATGATCACCAACACATGAATGGATGAATATTGAACAAAATGTTGATTTTTGAAAAGCTATTATCTCCTCTTATCTGCAGCATGTATGCATGATTCCCAAAGTAAATTTTGTGAGCAAATTTTGAAGAGTGATTCAAGGAACATTCCTGCAAAGTCTGCTTCAATGGGCCGAATGGTTGATTTTTAAAGAATTTTCTCATGATTTCTCCAAGTCTGATAAGCCCCTTTCTCCCTGCCACATCCATATTTTTTGACAAATGTAAAAACTTGTGAGCAAATTTTGAAAAGAGTGATTCAAGGAACATTCCTGGAAAGTCTGCTTCAATTGGGCCCAATGATTTATTTTTAAAGAATTTTCTGATGATTTCTCTAAGTCTGATAAGCCCCTTTCTCCCTGCCACGCCTACATTTTTTGACAAATGTAAGAATTTGTGAACAAATTTTGAAAAGAGTGACTCAAGGCACATTCCTATCACGTTTGCTTCAAATAGGCCCAATGGTTGATTTTTAAAGAATTTTCTGATGATTTCTCTAAGTCCGATAAGCCCCTTTCGCCCTGCCACGGCCACATTTTTTTACAAATGTAAAAATTTGTGAACAAATTTTGAAAAGAGTGATTCAAGGAACATTTCTGCAAAGTTTGCTTCAATTGGGCTGAATGGTTGATTTTTAAAGAATTTTCTTATGATTTCTCTAAGTCTGATAAGCCCCTTTCTCCCTGCCACGGCCACATTTTTTTACAAATGTAAAATTTTGTGAACAAATTTTGAAAAGAATGACTCAAGGCACATTCCTGCCAAGTTTGGTTCATATTGGCCCCATGGTTGATTTTTGAAGAATTTTCTTATGATTTCTCTAAGCCTGATAAGCCCCGCCCTGCCACGCCCACATTTTTGGACGAATCAAAAATCCGCGAACAAGTTTTGAGAAGTGTCACTCAAGGAACATTCCTGCCAAGTTTGGTAAAAATTGGCCCAATGGTATAGGAGGAGAAGATGTTTAAAGAAAATGTGAACGGACGGACAGACGGACGGACGGACAGACGGACGGACGGACAGACGGACAGACGGACGGACGACGGACAAAAAGCGACCACAATAGCTCACCTTGAGCACTTCGTGCTCAGGTGAGCTAACAAGAGGACCATGATGGTCCTATATCGCTCACCTGAACCAAAATGATATGAGCAACACTTTTGTTCAATTCAATTAATATTTATGACTTTAAGACTGAAAACGATCTTAAGGTATATGACCCATCATTAAAAACTCCACTTTCTAGCCATGGGACATGCATCAAATTACACTCACTTGTAAATACACTTCAAATAAGTTGATTCACTGTGCCGGATTTCAAGGTTATGCTTCAAGAAGAAAATAATTTACCAATATCTTTTTACTCTATATTCATATGCAAGGGAGGTAATTTATAATATTTTTGTCAAATATTTCCATAATTATGCATGAATTCAAAATTCTAAACCGTTCAAAATGCTTATGTTTGTATTTGGAATGGAAATATAACACAGATTAGGATTTACTGGCACTTTTCAAATTTCACCTCTGGCTCATTGGTGCTAATGATGGGTTGTATACGTTGAAGTCAATAACGTTGTGAAAATCCAACTCATTCGAGATCTTACGGTGCCCAACATTGTGTCCAAGTTTTGTATTGATTGATAAATAATTTTAGATTCTAGAGTATAAACAAAGTCAAAAAGAGCCGAAAACGACAATTTTATCAAATTCAAGGGCACATAACTCTCGACTTTCTGATCAGATCAGACTGAAAATTGATCTCATCCCAGATCTTATGGTCTCCAACATTGTGTCCAAGTTTTGTCTTGATTGGTATATAATTGTAGATTCTAGAGTGTAAACAAGGTCGAAAACATGCGAAAACGGCAATTTTGTCAAATTCAAGGGCACATAACTCTCGTTTTTCTAGCCAGATCTGACTGAAAATAAAACTCATCCGAGATCTTATAGTCTTCAACATTGTGTCCAAGTTTTGTCTTGATTGATAAATAATTATAGATTCTAGAGCGTAAACAAGGTTGAAAACAGCCGGAAATGGCAATTTTGTCGAATTTAAGGGCACATAACTCTCGTCTTTCTGGTCAGATCAGACTGAAATTAAAACTCATCCGAGATCTTATAGTCTCAAACATTGTGTCCAAGTTTTGTCTTGATTGATAAATAATTATAGATTCTAGAGTGTAAACAAAGTCGAAAACAGTCGGAAATGACAATTTTGTCGAATTCAAGGGCACATAACTCTCATCTTTCTGGTCAGATCACACTGAAAATCGAACTCATCCGACATCTTATAGTCTCCAACATTATATCCAAGTTTTCTATTGATTGGGCAATAATTGTAGATGCTAGAGTGTAAACGAAGTTAAAAACAACATTTTTCGTGATTCAGGGGCAGATAACTCCGCACTTATTGGTCCGATCTGGCCCATAATCGAACTCATCCGAGAACTTATGACCATACTTGCTTTGACCAAGTTTGATCAAGATTGGCCAATTTTTGTGGATGCTAGAGTGTAAACACCAAATTGTGGACAGACGGACAGACGGACAGACGGACAGACGGACGGACGACGGACAAAAAGCGATCACAATAGCTCACCTTGAGCACTTTGTGCTCAGGTGAGCTAACAACACATACGATGCACTATTGTTTCACCAAAATTGCGCCACGGTTAACTGGATAAAAATATTCTCCATTTATCTGATTTTAATATCAAATAAATAAAAACGACTTCGCTGTATTGTCCATCCAAATTAACCCGGGACAACTTAATTTTCGTGTGCAAAGTCCGTTAGTTGAGTGCCTTAACCTTAACAAGTGGGGTCATTACATATGCAGATGTCTCGGGTTAAGCTTACTGGACAATATAAATGACCATTCTGATATTTGGCTAGTATAATTACCCGGTCAAGGTCAGTAATTATCCTCCAAATAGTGTTCATAATTAAAACTCTTATTAAATTCCCCTGCAAATAATCGAGTTCATAAGCAATAATTACATAAAGCGGAAACTCACAATTTTAAAACTTAAATTTATATCGCTATAATAGACGAATAACGCAATGGTAATTTTGAGCATAGGATCTAATGTTGAAGGTATTTTTTTAAAGTTAGTCTGTGCCCGAATTTATAAACGCCGGCTAGAGTTAACCAAATGGCCAAGTATCTGTTTCGGTTATTTTTCGATTATTCACATCGGAAAATTTGAACAAATCAGTGAAATATTTTGTTTCTGCTAAACAGCGTTGATACAATCGGGCCTATGATTTGATTTCATGAGATGTAACGCCGTTTTAAACCACTATGGCCATATTGCAGTGGTTGGAGCACCTAACCGTGGATTCCTGGGAAGTTCTTGCTTCATAATATAGCTTATTCTTATTTGATGCCCTTTTATCAAACAAAAGTACCAGCATTCATGTGTTGTTATAATTATCATCAGCAAATTTTAAATATTTCACACCATGATCACTTGGATAATGAAAAAGAATTGTACATAGACAAGCAAAATAGTATCATTTATGCTGTCTGTGATTGCCTATTTCAAGTACGAATCTCCTGTCGGTGATCCCCCTACGTGCTGTTCGTTATTGCATAAATTTGTAGCTCACCAAACTTTGTTTGACTATAACGACATAACGGAATAGTTGATTGTCTTCACAAGCAATTGGTTGGTAGATAATATACTAGATATCCATTTTGTAATAAAATTTCTAACATTTGCTTCAGTGTTTTTCTGTTATTTGCATGGAAAGATGAATTTTATATGCAAATATGTGAAGTTTCGACTTTGTTAGTGAATTAGTTTTTTGTTTGAGGACTCTCTGTGCTAATATTGGACATGTAGGTGCTCAAATGTATGGCAAGCCAAGGGCACTACAAATTATAGCTGAGAAACGCTTTTACACAAAACAAATATGGAAAAGTATGACCTACCCAGTTCACGCGCTATTTATAGATGATACTGCCCAAGGTTAGCAACTGCTGTCGTGATAGCCGGTAATAGGGTGTGAAAATGGTCATCAGATCCATTCACAGTAGCTTCTCCCCCTAATAGCGATTAGCCTCTCCGAACAACAAGAAAGCAATCAGTCATTTTCATACAGTTGTCGCTTTATCCCCCTTTCTTGTTGTCTAGAGATGCAGACGTACAAAAGTGCTTGATAATGACAACATGACATCATGTTAAACAAATACATGAAAAGACTGTTTCCCAATAGATGAACACAAGACTGTACAAAATTTACACTTCAGCGCCATCTAGGCACTGCAAATACTGCAGCAAACATTCTGCAATAATTTGCAATGAATACTAACAATGGAGTTAGATAGAAATTTCGAGGGAAACTGCTCTTTACTAGCTCAATAAAGCTGTCCCTTGTCATGTTCAAAATGAGCAAATTCAGCCCTATTACCCAAGCAGCCAGCCTAATTCATAATGCTGTGTCACTGCATATACCAAGGTAGTGACAATCGTGTTCTGTTAGAAATTTAACAATCCTTTGCCATTGTCTTCTACAAGATAGAAAATTGGCACTATCTACGCTCTGTTCTAAAAATAGAACAAATGACGTCGTCGCCCATTGTTCTATAAGAGAAACGGGAGATCATGACGTCATGGATAGTACCGGCAGCAGGCCGGCTACACCGGCAGCGCCGGCAGCAACCGGCAGCACTTGGGTATATATAAGGAAAATCAGCGGGTTCTGCTTCACCAACATTGCAAGACATCTCTCTTGCCTTAAAACAACAAAAATCCGATGATGAGTTCAAACCATTGAACGAAACCGGTCGGGAAGTCAGATCAACTGGAAGCGTGTCTCTATGTCTCCCATCCAGTCATTTTGCAGTATTGTTGTATCAAATCTGGAGACTAGAAGACATGCTTCCCGAACACACACAACAGATAATCACAACTACATTAGGAGAACATCTAAGAGTTGCTCTCAGCAACTACAGATCGATTTGATGAGATGGATCCAGACATGCTTTACCTACTCGCCAAGAAGCAAGAGTAGAAGAGATACAACAAATAGTTGTCCCAGAAGCAAGTCTAAGAAGACCTCTTCCCACACTTGCTTACAATGCTAGACAAGGAAATTCTAGCGAGTGAAAGATAAATTATCTAAGCAAGTCCAGAGAGAGGTTCATTCTCAGTCTACATGCTATACCTAACCAAGGAGCGGATGTAGAAGATATGCAATAAGAGATTGTCCAGAAGCAAGTCTGAGAGGAGCTCTTTTCACAGTTGCTCTACCTTGCCAAGAAGCGAGTGTAGAAGAGATGCAACCAGAGGCTGTCCATAAGCAGGTCTGAGAAGAGCTCCTCCCACACTTGCTCACATTGTAAGACTAAGCAGGTCTAACAATTATAAGATGAATCATCTATCTCACAGCAAAGATGCTAAAATACACATCAAAGGAAGCAAGTCCGAAAGAGATCCATCTCAAGAAAGATATACTCCCTGCTCAAATAAGAAATTTGAGATCACTCAATCTAATTCTAGATTATTATCTGCACACTCGTAGGTATACTACACATACAAGCAAATAAGCCAATTACCATATGACAATCTGTCACAGAAGCGAGTGTAAGAAGAGCTCCTCCCTGACTTGCTCCAGTAGTAGACAAATAAGTCTACCGATATACGATACTCAAATATCTAAGCAAGTCCAACCAAGAGTTCTTTTTCTACACAGCAAGCTTCTTACACACAGTAAAGAATACTAATATGGAAAAGCATGCCCAAACGAGTATACAGCGAATTTTGTAGGGAATACATGTTTTATCTCCAATCAAAAAAACCTTTGAGAAGTTTAGGCATAAAAATGCCTCTACATCAAAATGGTCATCAGATCCATTCACAGTAGCTTCTCCCCCTAATAGTGATTAACCTCTCCGAACAACAAGAAAGCAATCAGTCATTTTCATACAGTTGTCGCTTTATCCCCCTTTCTTGTTGTCCAGAGATGCAGACGTACAAAAGTGCTTGATAATGACAACATGACATCATGTTAAACAAATACATGAAAAGACTGTTTCCCAATAGATGAACACAAGACTGTACAAAATTTACACTTCAGCGCCATCTAGGCACTGCAAATACTGCAGCAAACATTCTGCAATAATTTGCAATGAATACTAACAATGGAGTTAGGTAGAAATTTCGAGGGAAACTGCTCTTTACTAGCTCAATAAAGCTGTCCCTTGTCATGTTCAAAATGAGCAAATTCAGCCCTATTACCCAAGCAGCCAGCCTAATTCATAATGCTGTGTCACTGCATATACCAAGGTAGTGACAATCGTGTTCTGTTAGAAATTTAACAATCCTTTGCCATTGTCTTCTACAAGATAGAAAATTGGCACTATCTACGCTCTGTTCTAAAAATAGAACAAATGACGTCGTCGCCCATTGTTCTATAATAGAAACGGGAGATCATGACGTCATGGATAGTACCGGCAGCAGGCCGGCTACACCGGCAGCGCCGGCAGCAACCGGCAGCACTTGGGTATATATAAGGAAAATCAGCGGGTTCTGCTTCACCAACATTGCAAGACATCTCTCTTGCCTTAAAACAACAAAAATCCCCTGATGAGTTCAAACCATTGAACGAAACCGGTCGGGAAGTCAGATCAACTGGAAGCGTGTCTCTATGTCTCCCATCCAGTCATTTTGCAGTATTAAAATATCATTAAGCCCCAGAGACTAAGATTCAAGGGGGCATAATTCAGGCAAAAATCAATGAACCATAAAATCCTTACTTCATGCACATCTACCAATTAAAGGGGGAATAATACTTAACATCTTACAAATTTTCCGAGAACTTCGTGCAAAAAAATAAATATATAGTATGAAAATATGGCCTTTAAATTGCATCTATGCCAAATCTTAGCTTTCTATCTTGTGTATTGGCTAGGATGTTGACAGATTTAAAACCCCATATGCTCCATTATTGTAAATACTATCCCCCCGACAAAAAATCATGGGGTTTTAAATCCGTCGACATCTAAGCCAATACACAAGGTAGAAAGCTAAGATTTGGCATATATGCAATTTAAAGACCATATTTTAATAATATATATTTATTTTTTTGTACGAAGTTCTCGGAAAATTTGTAAAATGTTAAGTGTTATTCCCCCTTTAAAGTAATAACATCCACCAAGTTTCAGTCCCAGAGGCTAAGTTTTAAGGGGGCATAACTCTGGAAAAAATCAATGAACCATAAAATCCTTCCTACATGCACATCTACTAATTGAGGTGATAACATTGACCAAGTTTCATTAAGATCCAGCCAGAAACTTAGGAGGAGTTGCGTTGACAAGGCTGCAATTTCAATAAGCCCCAGAGACTAAGATTGAAGGGAGCATAACTCTGGCAAAAATCAATGAACCATAAAATCCTTCCTTCATGTACATCTACCAATTGAGGTGATAACATTGACCAAGTTTCATTAAGATCCAGCCAGAAACTTAGGAGGAGTTGTGTTGACAAGCCTGCAATTTCAATAAGCCCCAGAGACTAAGTTTTTAAGGGGCATAACTCCGGCAAAAATCAACGAACCATAAAATCCTTCCTTCATGCACATCTACCAATTGAGGTGATAACATTGACCAAGTTTCATTAAGATCCAGCCAGAAACTTAGGAGGAGTTGCGTTGACAAGGCTGCAATTTCAATAAGCCCCAGAGACTAAATTTTTAAGGGGCATAACTCAGGCAAAAATCAACGAACCATAAAATCCTTCCTTCATGCACATCTTCCAATTGAGGTGATAACATTGACCAAGTTTCATTAAGATCCAGCCAGAAACTTAGGAGGAGTTGCGTTGACAAGGCTGCAATTTTAATAAGCCCCAGAGACTAAGTTTTTAAGGGGCATAACTCAGGCAAAAATCGACGAACCATAAAATCCTTCCTTCATGCACATCTATCAATTGAGGTGATAACATTGACCAAGTTTCATAAAGATCCAGCCAGAAACTTAGGAGGAGTTGCGTTGACAAGGCTGCAATTTCAATAAGCCCCAGAGACTAAGTTTTTAAGGGGCATAACTCAGGCAAAAATCGACGAACCATGAAATCCTTCCTTCATGCACATCTACCAATTGAGGTGATAACATTGAAAAAGTTTCAAGAAGATCCAGCCAGAAACTTAGGAGGAGTTGCGTTGACAAGAAAAGTGGACGGACGGACGGACGGATGGACGGACGGACGGACGGACAGACAGAGAAGATGACGCCAATATACGTCCGCCTCCGGCGACGTATAAAAATGGTAATTTTGTCAATTTCAAGGAAAAATAACTCATGATGTAAAATTCAGATTAAGCTGAAAATCACACTCTGGCAAGATCTTATGTTTACAAATATTGTGTCAATGTCCTGTTTTGATAAGTCAATATTTGTAGTTGCTAGAGTGAAAATAAAGTCAAAATAAAGCCAAATATGACAATTTGGTCAATTTTGAGGGCACAATACTCATGATATAAAATTCAGATCAGGCTGAAAATTACACCTAGGCAAGATCTTATTGTCACCAACATTCTTTTAAAGTTTTGTCTCAATTAGTAAATATTTGTAGTTGCTAGAGTGAAACAAAGTAGAAATTAAGCCGAAAATGACAATTTTGTCAATTTCAAGGGGACATATTTCATGATGTAAAATTCAAATCTAGCTGAAAATTGCACTCAGTCAAGATCTTATTGTCACCAACATTTTGACCAAGTTTTGTCTTGATTGGTCCATATTTGTAAGTGCTAGAGTGAAAACAAAGTCAAAACAGCCATTTTTTAATTCAAGGGCAGATAACTCCAGACTTTCTGGTTCAATCAGCATTAATTGAAGGAATCTAATAGAGGACCACCCAAGGATCATTCCTGTGAAGTTTCATTGAAATCCATCCAGTAGTTTCTGAGGAGAAGATTTTTAAAGAAAAAATTGACGACCGGACGCACGGACGGACGCACGCACGACGGACACAGCGCCATGACAATAGCCCGCTGGCCTGAAGTCCAGTAGAGCTAAAAACCTTGTATCTGCAGCTTTACACAACTTGTAGATACAAAGTTTCTATTGGAAAGCAGCAATACAATCATATCCGGGGCTATAACATGATAAGTTGAATGTACTAAGAAATCATTCCTGAAGTTTTTCAATTAACCCTTTCCCAAACAAGACCTGGTTTTGACGTCCCTAATACAATAGGCATGTGAAAACATTGAGACAAAAGAAGAAACTGCTGATAACCAGCAGTTTCTCCTTTTGTCTCAATATTTTCTGTCCCTTATTTTACACAAATCCTACCTTTAATAACATCCATTTTGTCATTTGTTGCAGTTTTTGAAGTGGATCACCCTAAAATTTTGTCGTTTGGGAAAGGGTTAATCAAACCACTTTCTTCCATGTTTTATAGCCAATGATAGAGCACAGATGCTGAAGCCAGAAAGTTTAATCAACTAAGTTATTGCCCCAAATCAATATTATGTTTATATAATGTTCCCCTGCGAACTGTTGAACTGTAGAACAGATCATAACACACGAGCCAAGAATAGACAAATTATTGGGAACCCGCCATTTAGTGCCTTCTGAGGAAACCAACTGCCAAAATACTGGATCACGTCATGTCGATTTGTTTTCATTTAATGTTCACCCGACAATAAAGTTGGCATAGAGAAACATACTGGGATATACATATTGTCTCAAGTTTTCTTACATATAATAATTCTATTCTCAAGTTTCTTACATAATCCTCAGGCCTATGATTACCGGTATCTATGCCTTGGTGGGGGACAAAATGCCAGTAAGGATGTTCATGTGGCAACAGACCATACAGTGGACCCTATGATTAAGTCAGAATGATCATCTAACACACCACCAACAGGCTATATGGTTACAGCATTGACACAGAGGAGCAACACTGACAATAGTCAATTATTACCTGCATTCTACTTCTTTCATTGCGGTAACAGATCGAATGAATAGTTGATGGTTCCAAGAAATGTTACATATATTTTGTATAGTCTAGATATGGTAAATACTTGTAAAGAAAGTTAGAATGGTAATTTAGTAAATATTTGCCACAGTCATAAAGGTCATCTCCTCTCGTTTTATTCATCATTCTTATTCATGTATTCAAAGTATGGCTTAGAAGTATGACCACAAAGGGATTTGAAAGCAGGAGAAAATCTATACCACAATCTTCCTGATACATTAATCATGGGCCATAACTCTGACACAATACTGACCTCACAATATATTGTCTTATTGATTTGATTGACCAATTATAGAAAGAAGAATTGCCTTTGATCTTTTACCATTTCCAGTAATAATCACCATTTTCAGACTCTTAGCACAAAATGACAGTGGAAAATATTCGAACAAGACCAGGTATTGCCTATGAAAATGTTAATTCCATAGGTGAGGAAAATTAAGCTCTGTCCAGTCACCACTGGTGGCACTGTTATACTGGCCTGTTAACCTCAATAATCTTTTAACCCTTTCCCAAACAAGACCTGCTTTGACGTCCCTAATAGAAAAGGCTTGGGAAACATTGAGGCAAAAGAAGAAACTGCTGATTATCAGCAGTTTCTCCTTTTGCCTCAATATTTTCTATGCTATTTTGTACATAAATTGTATCTTTATCAATAACAATTTCGTTGTCTGCAGCAGCTTTCAAATTGGGTGACCCTAAAATATTGTTGTTTGGGAAAGGGTTAAGGTAGTCCACCTCTAATAATATTAAAGCAACAACCAATTTTTTCATGCAACATCATAAACACTCGTTACATATTAGAACTTATTCAAGCTTAGTTGTAATTATTCAGTTACGATGTCACTCGAATAATTCTGACATCCCATGAATCTCTTTAGGAGGTAATACTTCACACAACATGCAACACTCACCTTGGGGTCTAGATAGTTGGCGGAGAGTCCCCGCCCACTGTCGCTACTAGCAGCGCTGTTCCGGTTACTCCCGGCGGGGCTGGCGGACCTCATGTCCCAGGAATTCTGGTACTGAGGTTCGATGTTGTCCACATAGCAGTGCTCCCCAATGTGGTTAACTATCACCTTACCATTCAGATTCTGAAATGAAAAGCAAAGAATACTTAAGATAAGCGCTAATTAATATTAAATATTAAACAATCCTTCAGATATGTAAATGTATGAGCTCCAGTTCTTGACAATGAATTGTTTGATTGGTCGATCAATCCCACCCTTAATCGCTCCCAAATAAATTCATTATGAAGGGTTTCCAAAGATATCACAGTGTATAATCACGTGATGCAATAATTACCGAATATCTTCAATAACTTTGTTAATACGGGACCGATTTGAATTCGATTTGAAGCAGAGAATGTGGACAGATGTCATGCATTAGATGTGCATAGTTGATTTTTGAAAAATCAACTGATATAAAAGTTATTGAAGATAAACCAAAATTTTGGTTTATCTTCAATAACTTTTTTATCTGTTGATTTTTTTAAAAATCTACCACAACCATGTTATTCCTGACAATCAATCACCTTCTCTGCTTCAAACCGAATTCAAATTGGTCAAGTATTGACAAAGTTATTGAAGATTATCGGAAATTCTAAGTCACGTGATTATACATCGTGGATATGCCCACATAATCAATTGATGAAGATGTTCTGAGGATAATTGTCTAGTGAGTTAATGCTGCAGCACCTACATAAACATGTTACAATTACTTGAATGTAAGAGTGCAGCAGTATATAACAGACTAGTAATTAACAATTACAACAATTACAACACCCTGTGAAGTTTAATTGGCTAACACCTGATTTGTTACCTAGGAAATTTATGCAATTATCACTGCATGTGCATCTATTCCTTTTTCCAAGAATTAGGACAGAAGTTTTACTGTAGCCAAAATTCAAGGAGTTGCAGAATATAGAACCACTATTGCTGACCTAGCAGAATAATTATTCTACAAATTAGTGTAGAAATACCTAAAGGAAAAGTACAATATGCTGAAAATCAGCATTTTCTTCTTTTCATTCAAGGGTTTCTAAACTAATCTACAATAGGTTTGGTTAAACCATGGTGGGCCTGTTCAAGAAAGGATAAATTAGGTAACACCTGATTTGCCATCTAGGCAATTTTAACAATTATCACTACATGTGCATCTCTTCCATTAATTTCTGTCAATGTGCACCTGATAATTCAGAGTGCAAGAGAGTACCCCAAATCTGTAATTAGTTCAGTGTATTTTAACATAGCATCTTGCTTCTCAGTTATAAGATTATTCTAAAGCCTGTCAGCTTGTACAATCAGTACTGACTTCATTACTGACACATTTTGTTTAGAATCTAACAAGTAGTCTGCAACAGTGAGGCATTGGATGGGAAAACTTTCATTGCATCTTGATTTTCGTAAATTACTCTCTACTTAAAATGTCTGTGAAAGTTTCAAGTGAGGAAAGAAACCACCATGTAGCTGGAATTCCAAACTTGTACAATCAGTAATTTGTTGCTTTTCAACAAAAACCTCGTAACTGCAGCTTGTTTTAAGCTGCAGTTACGAGATTTTTGTTGAAAAGTAGATTTGCTTCTTTGTTTCTGTAAATTACTCTCTACTTAAAATGTCTGTGAAAGTTTCAAGTGAGGAAAGAAACCACCATGTAGCTGGAATTCCAAGCTTGTACAATCAGTAATTTGTCGCTTTTCAACAAAAACCTCGTAACTGCAGCTTGTTTTAAGCTGCAGTTACGAGTATTTTGTTGAAAATACGTAGCTTTGCTTCTTTGTTTCTGTAAATTACTCTCTACTTAAAATGTCTGTGAAAGTTTCAAGTGAGGAAAGAAACCACCATGTAGCTGGAATTCCAAGCTTGTACAATCAGTAATTTGTCGCTTTTCAACAAAAACCTCGTAACTGCAGCTTGTTTTAAGCTGCAGTTACGAGTATTTTGTTGAAAATACGTAGCTTTGCTTCTTTGTTTCTGTAAATTACTCTCTACTTAAAATGTCTGTGAAAGTTTCAAGTGAGGAAAGAAACCACCATGTAGCTGGAATTCCAAGCTTGTATAATCAGTAATTGCTTCATTACAAACACATTATGTATAGACTCTGACAGGTAGTCTCAACATTGAGGGGAGGTTTTGTAGCTTCTTGCTGTCTGTGAATTATCATTCTTGTAATGTCTGACAGATATAGGATACATGTTCAATTTCTCAAATAAGACTTCCCAGTAATTTGGATACTTTGAAATTTAACACAATGCAGGAATTTTTCAAGCTACCTCAAAAACAATTTCTGGTATTTAGCTCAAACAGGTGAAGTCTTTTAACTCTTAGGACTACTTTCATTACAAAGCGATTGTTGCACAAAATAGAAGACTTATCCACAGAGATATAAAAAGCTTCATATCGTCGTTGTAAATGCAAAACCTTGTATGTCAATTCTTGCAATTTTCAAAGTACAAACTTGTGTGTCCAGTTTAGACAATTCTCGCATGTTTTGAGATATTTTTACCAATCAGTATCGATGATACATTATTCATGAACAATATGTCCAAATTTCAAGTAAATCATTTCAGTTTGGGTAAAGTTATTACACTTTTTTCACTCCCCTTTAAAATTTTTCCCAAAACGAGATACAAGGTTTTGCATTTACAACGACGATATTCTTCTTTCATACCAAAAATTTGAGTTTTCTGCTCTGGCAAATATTTAACTATATGTACTCAGTATATCATTACTTTTCTTCCAGAATCCTGTAACTACAGCTTGAAACAAGCTGTAGTTACAAGATTTTAGAAGAAAATTGACAACATACTGATACAGACCCTGACATTGTCTCAGATCCAGTAGAATATTGATAAACCAATTATAACAATCTGAATGATAACCTGGGGAGTCCTTTAGAAATGGGCAGAATTCTCACAAAATAATAACAGCATGCATTATTGAAGACTACTTAATGTGCACTAAGGCATCCCATAACTGGTCTGTCCAAAAAATAATTGGCTTTAGACAAAAGCTAAGGAAACATTTCAATTAACCGTAGCCGATATTACATGGAGAAAGTTTTGATCGGTCTCTTATATAGTCTTGTAAGAACTAGAATATCACTGAAAGTGATCATACCCCCCAAAAGCGCTGTGTTTGTGCATTTTGAGATGTACATTTCCTATGAACTGTGAAATGATCAAGTGAGAAAAAGAGCAAACAAAAAAACAGACTGACCAACACATGGTATTGGTAATGTTGTAAACATTGCTTATTTTCAACATAGGACCATAATTCAGTCAAAAATCAATGAACCATAATCAAAATTTGATATGCACATATTATATGAGAGGCAGGAAGCATACTTGTAAAGTTTTTATGAAATCCATCCATTAGTTACCGAGAAATTGAGCGGACAAGAAAATTCACTCAAGGGCCGTAACTCCGTCAAAAATCAATGGACCGTAACAAAAATTTAGTATGCACATCTCAACTTAGTAATAAGTTCACATGTGATGTTTGAACAAAATTGGTCCAGTAGTTTATGAGAAATAGAGTGGACAAAAAATTGAAAAACCGATCAACACACCTTGATTTTGCGCTAAATGGCAATTTTCAGCAAAGGGCCATAACTCATTCAAAAGTCAATGAAACATCACCAGAATTTAATATGCACATATTTGAGAGCTACTAAGCAAATCTGTAAAGTTTTTTTTTGAATCTGTAAATTAATTTTCAAGAAATTGAGCGGACAAGAAAATTCACTCAAGGGCCATAACTCAGTCAACAAGAGGGCCAAGATGGCCCTGTATCGCTCCACTGGCTTTTAGACATTTAGACTACGAACTTCTTCAAGGAATACAATAGAGGTCTATTCAAAGAAGATTCATGCTACACCAGAATGAAATCCAATTAGTGATTAAGGAATGTTTTTAAAATTTTCTTAAAATTACACTGTTTCATATAGCGAAAAAAAAAAAAGCCTAGCTCACAACAGCCAAGCTTTTCATTCGATCGTGAATTAATTTGGAAGAGATTCATACAAGGGAGATTCCTGTGAAGTTTGGTTGAAATTGGTCCTGTAGTTTTGGAAAAAAAAGATTGTGTAACAATTTTTCAAAAATTCAATTTAATTAAATTTATTAAAAATTTAAGTTCTACACGGAAATTATTTCTTTAAGGAATTTAGAGGAGATAAATGCAAGGAAGATTCGTGTGAAGTTTGGTTAAAATTGGTCAAGTAGTTTTAGAAAAGAATATTTTTCGAAAAATTAAATCAATTAAATTAATTAAAATTCAAGTTCTGCTTGGATTTTATTCTTTTGAAGGAATTTGGTAGAGATTAATGCAAGGATGATTCGTGTGAAGTTTGGTTGAAATTGGTCCAGTAGTTTTGGAGAAGAAGAATTTTTAAAGATTTTTCGAAAATTTAAATCAATTAAATTAATTTAAATTCAAGTTCTGCTCGGATTTTATTCTTTTGAAGGAATTTGGTAGAGATTCATGCAAGGAAGGTTTCTGTGAAGTTTGGTTGAAATTGGTCCAGTAGTTTTGGAGAAGAAGAATTTTTTAAGATTTTTCGAAAATTTAAATCAATTAAATTAATTAAAATTCAAGTTCTGCTCGGATTTTATTCTTTTGAAGGAATTTGGTAGAGATTAATGCAAGGATGATTCATGTGAAGTTTGGTTGAAATTGGTCCAGTAGTTTTGGAGAAGAAGAATTTTTAAAGATTTTTCGAAAATTTAAATCAATTAAATTAATTAAAATTCAAGTTCTGCATAGATTTTATTCTTTTGAAGGAATTTGGTAGAGATTCATGCAAGGATGATTCATGTGAAGTTTGGTTGAAATTGGTCCAGTAGTTTTGGAGAAGAAGAATTTTTAAAGATTTTTCGAAAATTTAAATCAATTAAATTAATTAAAATTCAAGTTCTGCTCGGATTTTATTCTTTTGAAGGAATTTGGTAGAGATTCATGCAAGGAAGATTTCTATAAAGTTTGCTTGAAATTGGTCCAGTAGTTTTGGAGAAGAAATTTTTTTAAAGATTTTTCGGAAATTTAAATTAATTTATTCAATTAAAATTTGTGTTCTAAACGGAATTTAATTTTTTGAAGGAATTTTGATAAGCTTCTTGCAAGTAACATTCCTGTGTAGTTTGGTTGAAATTGGTCCAGTAGTTTTGGAGAAGAAGAATTTTTAAGATATTTCGAAATTTTAAATTAATTAATTTAATTAAAATTCAAGTTCTACACGGAATTTAATTTTTTGAAGGAATTTGGAAAAGGTTCATGCAAGGAAGGTTCTTGTGAAGTTTGGTTGAAATTGGTCCAGTAGTTTTGGAGAAGAAGATGTTTAAAGAAAAAGTTGACGCACGCACGGACGGACGGACGGACGGACGCACGACGGACACAGGGCCATGACATAAGCCCCGCTGGCCTTCGGCCAGTGGAGCTAAAAATCAATGGACCATGACCAAAATATAATATGCACATTTCCACTTAGTAATGAGTTCACATGTGAAGTTTGAACAAAATTGGTCTAGTAGTTTATGAGAAATAGAGCGGACAAAAAATTGAAAAACCGATCAACACATGTTGATTTCGCGTAAAATGGCAATTTTCAGCAAAGGGCCATAACTCATTCAAAAATCAATGAAACATCACCAGAACTTGATATGCACATATTTGAGAGCCAGTAAGCATAACTGGAAATTCTTTTTGAATTCTGACCATTAGTTTCCAAGAAATTGAACGGACAAGAAAATTCACTCAAGGGCCGTAACTCCGTCAAAAATCAATGGACCGTAACAAAAATTTAGTATGCACATCTCAACTTATTAATAAGTTCACATGTGATGTTTGAACAAAATTGGTCTAGTAGTTTATGAGAAATAGAGTGGACAAAAAATTGAAAAACCGATCAACACACCTTGATTTCGCGCTAAATGGCAATTTTCAGCAAAGGGCCATAACTTATTCAAAAATCAATGAAACATCACCAGAATTTAATATGCACATATTTGAGAGCTACTAAGCAAATCTGTTAAGTTTTTTTTGGAATCCGTTCATTAATTTTCAAGAAATTGAGCGGACAAGAAAATTCACTCAAGAGCCATAACTCAGTCAAAAATCAATGGACCATGACCAAAATATGATATGCACATTTCCACTTGGTAATGAGTTCACATGTGAAGTTTGAACAAAATTGGTCCAGTAGTTTATGAGAAATAGAGCGCACAAAAAATTGAAAAACCGATCAACACATGTTGATTTCGCGTAAAATGGCAATTTTCAGCAAAGGGCCATAACTCATTCAAAAATCAATGAAACATCACCAGAATTTGATATGCACATATTTGAGAACCAGTAAGCATAACTGTACATTCTTTTTGAAATCTGTCAATTAGTTTCCGAGAAATTGAGCGGACAAGAAAATTCACTCAAGGGCCGTAACTCCGTCAAAAATCAATGGACTGTGACAAAAATTTAATATGCACATCTCCACTAATGGTAATGAGTTCAGACATGAAGTTTGAATTAAATTGGACCAGCAGTTTAGGAGAAATAGAGCGGACAAAAATGCTACAGACTGACAGACAGACCAACAGACAGACAGACAGACCAACGGACAAGCTGACTCCTATATACCCCCCAAATTGAATTTGGGGGGTATAATTATTTCTATAACTTATAATACTGAGCCAACTGATTCATGATTGTGTGGCATATTTTGCTGACAACTGTGGATAGAAGAATGCATTTTCTTCATGAGAGATTCAAAATAATTATCAGGATGCATGAATTATGATTGAATACATTATCCTCTATGTCTGCAAAATACGTCTATAGAGATTAGTGGAAAACTGCTGCAAGCGCATATTTTTTTTATAATTTATATGCACAGTTACAGTAGTTTTGAACAAGTTCCCTCATGTTAAACTATAGACCAGCAACACTAGGGCTTAGAAAAATCCAAATGTTTAACCCTTTTCCAAACAATCCCTGATTTTGATAGCCTTGATAGAAAAATCTTGGAAAATATTGAAGGAAAATAAGAAATAATTATTGCTGATTTGCAAGCATTCTTCTCCTTTTGTTTATCTTTTCTTTGCTTTAATGTACACAAAGTCTTCGTCAATATTATTTCTGACAACAGCAGCAGCATTCATTGAGACAAAGTAAAAATCTACTGTTTTGGAAGGAGTTAACTCTTTCCCAACAAAATGTTAGCGTGGTTCAATTTGAAAGCTGCTTCAGAAGACAAAATGGGTGCCAATACGGACAGGATTTGTGTATAATATTGCCATGAAAATATTGAGGCAAAAGTAGAAAATGCTGATTATCAGCATTTTCTTCTTTTGCCTCAATGTTTTCTAAAGCCTGTTCTAATAGGAACATCAAAACCAGGTCTTGTTTGGGAAAGAGTTGAAGCAGCTCCAAATAAACTGTTTTCATCTTAAAGCCCAGCATGACATTGTAGAAGTTTATTTCTGAATCTTTCAGAACCTTGCCGATTAATTTAGCAGCACTCAGAATCACACAAGAGTTGGCTTTGAGACTTGAATCCAATAAAGATGATATGCATCTACCATGGAATTATCCCTTTTCTTGATGTTTTATAGAACTATTTTACTTCATTCAATAAATATAAATTGGGAGAATGTTCTAGAAATATTTAGAAATTCTAAGTTGCATTTCAGTCAAAAGCATTATTACTTATCATAATTTTGTTTGTAACCTTTGACAAGAGACAAGCAGCATCATGTGTATATGGACATAACTTTAATTCTCCCAAACTACATATTGCACAGCTAAAGAAACTCCTCCTAGGCTGAAGAATTGTACATTCAGATCCAAAATGCGGGTTACCAGCATTTTCTTCTTTTGTCTCAAGGTTTTCCAAAGCTTTTCCCATTAGGGACATCAAAACAAACTCTTGTTAGTGAAAGGGTTAATCTGAGGATTATGTAATATGTAAGGCAAGGATTATTGTGAAACATGAGAGGCTCATAAAATTTTAATATCTTGTAGATTATGTATAGCATGAGACCCAAGAGAGCTTATTATGCTTTACGATAAACTCTGGCTGCAAAATTATAACTTGTTATATAATTCAAGGTCTTTTTTCATAAATATCTTCATGTAATTTAAACCTGTCCAAAAATGCAGTTTGAGCCTAAGCAAAATTAACCCTTTCCCAAACGGCAAAATTTTGGGGTGATCCAATTGGAAAGCTGCTCCAGAGGACAAAATTCATGTTAAAAAGGAAATACTTTGTGTTCAATATGGCACAGAAAATATTGAGGCAAAAGAAGAAACTGCTGGTTATCAGCAGTTTCTTCTTTTGTCTCAATGTTTTCCAAAGCTTTCTCTATTCGGGACGTCAAAACCAGGTCTTGTTTGGGAAAGGGTTAAAGATGTCACAGACAAAATAATAAATGTTACTTTTTGCAAAAGTTTAACAACAGAAAATAAAATGGGCTGTGCATTGGGGAAAAGTAGAAAGCACCGCCATCAGCATTTTCTTCTTACCTCTCAATAT
Organism: Fragum sueziense; assembly: GCA_963680895.1. NCBI lineage: Eukaryota > Metazoa > Mollusca > Bivalvia > Cardiida > Cardiidae > Fragum > Fragum sueziense. The sequence continues at coordinate 84,648,273 of OY804592.1, read as the reverse complement.
TTTCTTAGCCATTCTTTTATATTTTTCGAACAAAGATTTAGTTTGGGAAAACTGTAATTTAGACTTCAGGGCATGCATGGTGCAAGTTTTATTGCACAACTTGCAAGTTCCCTCATCTTATTGATTAACTCCGGAGTAAAGTATCATCCTTCATTAATTTTGAATTACATGCATAATCTACAACTCTGGCTTTGCATTTTCAAGATTTATCATAAGATCTTGCATTTTTTCATAGTCAATTTCATAGAAAAATGGCAAACTTAACTGGGTCATCACAGTTCAACGAAATATTGGTGCAAAGTCTGCTGCAAGTACAAGTTTTATATCAAATTCAGTGTAGTTTTCCATATCTTGATTAATTCTAGAGCCATGGATCCTGTCATAAATTTTGGATTACATTACATAATGACTACATTTCTGACATTTGTATTTATTTTGGATTACATTACATAATGTACATTTCTGATATTTGTATTTATTTTGGATTACATTACATAATGTACATTTCTGACATTTGTATTTATTTTGGATTACATTACATAATGTACATTTCTGACATTTGTATTTATTTTTGATATACATTACATAATGTACATTTCTGACATTTGTATTTATTTTGGATTACATTACACAATGTACATTTCTGACATTTGTTTTTATTTTGGATAACATTACATAATGTACATTTCTGACATTTGTATTTATTTTGGATTACATTACATAATGTACATTTCTGACATTTGTATTTATTTTGGATTACATTACATAATGTACATTTCTGACATTTGTATTTATTTTTGATATACATTACATAATGTAAATTTCTGACATTTGTATCTATTTTTGATAATATGCTTTGGTGTCCCAATCTTCTCTTTATATTTAAAGTTAATCCATTACCAAACAACAAAATTTAGACTTGTCCAAATTCAAAGATGATGCAGACAACAGTTTCAAGTGGATGGAATTTTACATGTTTTTCTTTCAGGGAAGAAAACATGGTGGGAAATGAAGAAATTGCTTGTGACAAGCAATTTCTTTCATTTTCCACAATGTTTTCCTAAGCATTTTTCTTGAGCGGCCTCAATTAAAAGCCTCACCATGTGGGAATGGGATATTAGTGTAACCCACAACAAAATCTGCTGTATGGAGCAAGTTTTATTGCAGAACTGGCAGGTTTTCCCACCTTATTGATTAATTCTGTAAGGAGGGAACCCATCATTAATTTTGAATTACATGCATAATCAACAAATTTGTGGGCTTTCCACTACTTGTGAATTGCCATGAAACTGACATTATGCACAAAGATTCAGTCCAAAGACTAACTGCAGGCAGCACAGACAAAGATCAGCCCTCAATCTTATCTTCCTCTATGCTGCTGTAGTAGTCAAAATAATGAAAGATCAGCTAGAGAACAGAAACAACAGAGCTTCTTAGCATTAGTCAACCCTTTCCCAAACAAGACCTGGTTTTGACGTCCCTAATAGAAGAGGCTTGGGAAAACATATCGACCAAAGAAGAAAATGCTGATAATCAGCATTTTCTCCTTTTGCCTCAATATTTTCTGTACTTTTTTCTACACAAGCCCTGTCTTTATCATCATTTGTTTTGATGTCTGCAGCGGCTATTTAGGTGAAAAATCCAAATTTTTCGTCGCTTGGGAAAGGGTTAATCATAGGAATTATTGATAGAGATATGCTAATACCAATGCCCTGTAGTACAGGTCTATAATAAATCCTAATTTGGTCAATTAGCTGACCACAGTTCTCTGATTGAGAACAACTGCTGTTTCTCATGCTGGAATGTTTCTCATGCTGGAATGTTTCTCATGTCCCTTACAGCAAAATAGCGTTTCTTGTATATTCCATGTAAGGCAACGGAGAGGAAAAAATCTCTATGACCTTGCTTCAACCCCTCTTTGCAGATATTTAGTTATTTATTCAATTATGCATCATACATGTTCATAACATTATTTATGATAGTGGTCATAGACTAGATAAGGCAACAAATTCACTATAGGATGATATGTTGATAACAACATTAGCCATGAATGCGGATCCAGGGGTCAATAACTGTTGGACATTAATTTTGTATTTAGATTTAAGGACAAGCATCATGATCAATTTGCAGCCATAAAAAATGCATGATACACAAACTACTAAATCATAATCAACCATGGTTGTGATCAAAATCTGATGGATTTAATAGGAGGTCCACTAGCAATATGATTTACATACAGTGGTAAAAAGTCGCAAGACATGAACATTACTCTGACCATTGAACCACTTCAGTATAATGAGAATGGAGCAATAAGACATGGAATTTGGTTACAAATTCAATTTGCATAATACATGTCCAAAACAAATATTCATCAGTCTTATTAAGTGGTCAATATCTGATGAATTCAAATGGACAGTATCGTGCCCTGTGGTATGTTGGTCTATACTAGCATTGTTTCCGAGAATACTTATGCTTTTAAACAAAAATCTCGTAACTGCAGCTTGTTTTAAGCTGCAGTTATGAGGTTTTTGTTGAAAAGTGACAATATCCTACCTACAACAAGAAGGATGTCTGTTCCAATGACCTTGGAGTATCCCTGCCATAATTGGTTTGCAGCCATAAAAGTAACAAATTCAATAATGCCTGATACATGACCATAACAAATCTTCATCAAGAATATTGAGTGGTCAATATCTGATGGATTCAAGTGGCCAGTAACATGCCTTTATATTATGGATGGTCAGCCTTTCAGAATTATAGTCTGTTTTGTTTCAGAAATTGTTCCTTCCAAACATATGTATTTCACACTTATGTATGGTGATATCATAATGTGGTTGTAAGCTAATACCACTGAGTATATATGTAACATTTTTCTCTTAAAATTTGCACTTTGATAGTTATTTTCGCAATATTCACAAGTGAGTCAGAAATAGCAGACATCAATTAAATTTCAATCCATCTTTTTTTCTTTTAATACAGCCAAAACATTGTACAGAGAAAACTAATTTAATATCATGCGTTTGTATGTTGTCACTATAGACAAATACAAGACAGACCCCTGGAAGAATGCTGGCGTTGTTCATCTGTACTGACTGACAGGTGGCATGTAACTTGCATGAAGAATACTAAACAAATGACTAACATTCTCCAAAACATTAAAGGGACATTTCATTCCAATTTCAATTTTTTAAAGTATGTCTTGATGCCAAGATTGGTTTTTCTAATGAGTATAAATACTAATAGTTTTTTTTAAGTTGTTGCCAATAAGCGAGAAACACGCATTTAAAGTTGAGACATAATCGATAAATTGCATATAAATCCGAACTGTTGTCCACAACAATTTGTCCAATTTTAACACAAAAATATAAATTTCTCGTAAACGGCGCAATATTTTGGCTTGAAATTTTCAGAATTTTCATAAGGAAATATGCTCTTTCGGATAAAAATAAAAGTAAAATTTATGACAAAAAATTCTTAAATGTCACTTTAATCTTTATTTGTCTCAATCAGTCAAAAAAGATTCCAGTTTTGGCAAATGTTGGTGAACATATTCATGTTTGGACTGAAGTAAGGTAATTCTATTGGTCAATAATTGGTTATCAATTTTGTTTTGATTATTAATGTGTTTGACAGAAGAAAGTTGGCAATTTGCTTTTTTGTTCCAAATTGTTTTGCCGCATAAAAAATGGTTTCAGAAAGACAAAAATTTACAGAGAAAACTAATTTAATATCAATGTTGCCTCAATAAACAAATACAAGGCAGAAAGTTTGAAGAATGCTGGCGCTATTGTTGTGTGAGTGACTGACAGGCGGCATGTAACTTGTTCATAGATTGATGGCCACAGATAATAACAAAAGATGATTCACTCATAACTTCATTTCCTCCCCTATATAACCCAGAGTTCGGACTTTATTATTTCTCGAGCTGCGGGCCATATCAGGCCATAACAATATCTCTTCTTGTCAAGTAAATTAAGTACATTCTAAAACTACAATTTCATATTTAATCTTTACACTTTCAAAAGTTTTTACTTTTTATTTCTGAAATCTTTTCTTTTTATCTTGCAACTTAAATTTAATTTTCATTTCCAAATTTTAATCACCAAGTCATAAAGATGCTTCAAATGTACATGTTCAAAGAAAAGTTGACTTTTTGTAATTGCAAGGCTTATAAAGACTATGGAAGCAATTGCAGGAAAGAATAAGAATTGTTTGAAAACACTAATGTCCATGTCTATGTTTTTTATTGCTTAAACATTACCTAGATAGTTATCAGGGAACATGAGCTTAGGCCTTTATTGTTGTACAATAAATATTTGGTACAAGGCCAAATATGGTAATAACTGCTCTTTTTCTCGTTGAACCATATCTAAATAATGAATGATGACATGCATTGATCGGTTACGCCAACAAACCACCAGTTGTCTAAATGAATTTATCAATAGTCAAACTACACAGCCCGGAGACAATGCTCCAAAAACAGAAACTCTAGACATTGTTTGTGTCAGAAAAATGTTTCCTGTAAAAATAATGTAATCTGAATGCATCCCTTTTAAGCCAAAGTGATAAATTACATCTGTTTCATTGTTGAATTAACACAAACGCTGTTGAAAGATAAGTTAAAATTGATGTCAGCTTTAGCAGGACAATGCACAGTGTGCATTTATGAGTAAGCTGGTAACACTTGCTTGCTTGTTTAGCAAATTATTTCATGTCATGGAAAACAGCTGATTTCCATTAATGAAGATTGCCAAACAAGTAAATTGAATGTTGTTATATATCTTAGGAAACTTGAATTGCATTTTTAAATTAGAATAAAATGACTTTACTAAGATTTTTTTGAAAATTGCTACATCGTCACATCCCCTGAAAAAGATTCATTTGTAGAGTCAATTTTTCTAGAACAGGAAGTCAATAATGGACAACAAGTTTTCGCTTCCTTTCTGGCTGTCATGTCACATCCTTAATTAATTCTTGTAAACTACAAATTGTACCAAATCATGAATGTTGTGATTTTCTTTTTCATGATTTTTCATTTCATCCCTTTCCAGCTGTAGCCATGATCCAGTTGGAAGTCCATGGAATCTCAATTATGGAAACTCTGGTTTGATCCCTGGTTACTTGGACTTTTGTTTGGACATGCAGCTTCAAGCTGGGAATGTCTTGTGTTGTGGTCAAACTGGTAGGGAGACAACAGAAATCCATGGTTAGGTGTTCCAGTCACCTTAATATGACAACTACTACTTTAAGGGGGAATGCTCCAGTTTTTCGGAACACTCGGTCATTACTGTAGTAAATTAACTGTTTCGTACCAATATGTTTCGCTACCATATTTTCAAAAATATAACACATCATTACAATTTACCAATTTCGACGGTAAAAGTGTATTTATCATGCGAAACTGATATCCTCCGGATGGAAATCAATTATTTAGAGCAAGACAGTCATAAGTGTGTATGCAGTTACCACTATTTTGCGTCGTTTTATTCATGCGTAGCTAATAAAAATTGCTGTAATTCACTAACAAGAGGACCATGATGGTCCTATATCGCTCACCTGAACCAAAATGATATAAGCAACACTTTTCTTCATTTCAAAAAATATTTATGACTTTAAGACTGAAAACGAACTTATGGTCAATAACATTGTGAAAATCGAACTCTTCCAAGATTTCATCGTGCCCAACATTGTGTCCACGATTTGTCTTGTTTGATAAATAATTGTAGATTCTGGAGTATAAACAAGGTCGAAAACAGCCGAAAACAGCAATTTTGTCAAATTCAAGGGCACATAACTCTCGACTTTCTAGTCAGATCAGGCTGAAAATCAAACTCATCCGAGATCTTATGATATCCAACATTGTGTCCAAGATTTGCCTTAATTGATAAATAATAGTATATTATAGAGTGTAAACAATGTCAAAAACAGCCGAAATCGGCAATTTTATCAAATTCAAGGGCACATAACTCTCCATTTTTTTATCAGATTGGACTGAAAATCAACCTTATCCAAGATCTTATGGTCTCAAACATTGTGTTCAAGTTTTGTCTTAATTGATAAATAATAGTAGATTATAGAGTGTAAACAATGTCAAAAACAGCCAAAATCGGCAATTTTATCATAGTCCGTGGGCCAGGAGGGGTCTGCACGCACCCCCCTAAGGGCAGTCTGGGAGTGGTATAGAAATGTTCATTGGAACTTACTGAGTAAGAATCAAGATGTTAACAGTCGATATCCTGGGATGCACTCGCCATTTCCGGTGGTTTTCAAGATGGCCGCCATGAAAAAAGACAATTTGACTTGGTATCTAACATCAGCAGCCTAACATTTGTTTTGCGTTGTAAGATCATATTTTAAGGATAATTGAGTGTGGAAAAGGTCATAGATGTGTTCTCATGTTAAAAAGTGGCTCATTAGCCATCTCGTATGCTAGAATTTTTTCAAAATGGCCGCCAAAATCGCAAAAAATCAATAACAAGAGGACCATGATGGTCCTATATCGCTCACCTGAACCAAAATGATATGACCAACACTTTTGTTCAATTCAATAAATATTTATGACTTAAAGGCTGAAAATGAACTTATTGTCAATAACGTTGTGAAAATCGAACTCATCCAAGATCTTATGATGCTCAACATTGTGTCCAAGATTTGTCTTGTTTGATAAATAATTGTAGATTCTGGAGTATAAACAAGGTCGAAAACAGCCGAAAACAGCAATTTTGTCAAATTCAAGGGCACATAACTCTCGACTTTTTTTATCAGATCAGACTGAATATCAAACTCATCCCAGATCTTATGATCCCCAACATTGTGTCTAAGTTTTGACTTGATTGATCAATAATTGTAGATTCTAGAGTATAAACAAGGTCGAAAACAGCCGAAAACGGCAATTTTATCAAATTCAAGGGCATACAACTCTCGACTTTCTAATCAGATCAGGCTGAAATTCAAACTCATATTCATGAGATCTTATGATACCCAACATTTTGTCCAAGTTTTGTCTTGATTGGTCAATAATTGTAGATTCTAGAATGTAAACAAGGTCGAAAACAGCCGAAAACAGCAATATTGTCAAATTCAAGGGAACATAACTCTCAACTTTTTTATCAGACCAGACTGAATATCAAACTCATCCAAGATCTTATGATCCCCAACATTGTGTCCAAGTTTTGGCTTGATTGATCAATGATTGTAGATTCTAGAGTATAAACAAGGTCGAAAACAGCAGAAAACAGCTATTTTATCAAATTCACGGGCACATAAGTCTCTACTTTCTAGTCAGATCAGGCTGAAAATCAATATCATACCAGATCTTATGATCCCCAATATTGTGTCCAAGTTTTGGCTTGATTGATCAGTAATTGTAGATTCTAGAGTGTAAACAAGGTCAAAAACAGCCGAAAATAACAATTTTGTCAAATTCAAGGGCAAGTAACTCTCGACATTCTGATCAGATCAGACTGAAAATCATCCTCGTCCGAGTTCTCATGGTCCCCAACATTGTGTCCAAGTTTCGTCTTGATTGATGAATAATTGTAGATTCTAGAGTGTAAACAAGGTCGAAAACAGCCGAAAATGGCAATTTTGTCGAATTCAAGGGCACATAACTCTTGTCTTTCTGGTCAGATCAGACTGAAAATCGAACTCATCTGAGATCTTATAGTCTGCAATGTTATGTACAAGATTTGTCTTGACTGATCAATAATTGTAGATTCTAGAATGTAAACAATGTCAAAATTAGGTATTTTTCGCATTCAAGGGCAGATAACTCCTGACTTTCTAGTTCGATCTGACCCAAAATCGAACTCATCCGAGATCTTATAGCCATACATGTTTTGACCAAGTTTGGTCAAGATTGGCTTATATTTGTAGATGCTAGAGTGTAAACACGAAATTGTGGACGGACGGACGGACGGACGGACGGACAGACAGACAGACAGACGGACGACGGACAAAAAGTGATCACAATAGCTCACCTTGAGCACTTTGTGCTCAGGTGAGCTAAAAACGTCAAATAATTCTCGTTTTTGGACATATTTTGGTCTAAATACTGTGAATTTTATGTTTTAAGACTTAGATAAACATTTCATGAAGTAAATGGGAGCATTACGGAAAATATTTTTGAAATCATTACCGTATAAATGGCAATAAATCACACTTAACCCTTTCCCAAACAAGACCTGGTTTTGACGTCCCTCTTAGAAAAGGCTTGGGAAAACATTGAAACAAAAGAAGAAATTGCTGATAACCAGCAGTTTTTCCTTTTGTCTCAATATTTTCTGTGCCATATTTTACACAAATCCTATCTTTAATAACGTATATTTTGTCATTTTTTACAGTTTTCGAAGTGGATCACCCTAACATTTTGTCGTTTGGTAATGGGTTAAGCACAAATTATCAAGTATATAATAGCGATATAAATTATCATTATTATTAGTTCTTGGTGAAAAACAGCTCTTATTTATAGCATTATTTTGATAAAGCTATGCTTTCCGAGTAAATTGTTAAATTCACATTGATAACGATTCGATTTTTGATTACATTGACAATGAATATGCTTTCAAAATGGCCGCCAAAATCGCAAAAAAATAAAAAAATAAATAAAAAAAATCTTCGTTTTTGGACATGTTCTGGTCTAAACGTTGTAAATATTATGTTTAAAGACTTTGGTAAACAGTTCATAAGATAAATGGTTGCATTGCGAAAAACAAATTTTAAACCATTACCGTATAAATGGCAATAAATTACAATTTGGCAGAAATCGTCGTGTATTATTATTTTCATAAATATTATTATTATATTTGGTCTTGGTGAAAAGCAGTTCTTTTAGATTGCATCTTTTGACAAAGCATAGTCTTCAGAGTATTTTGTAAAATTGAAATTGATTATGATTCTATTTTTGATTACAGATGCTATAAATCAGCTTTCAAAATGGCCACAAAAATATATAGAAAATAATAAGTAATTCTCGTTTTTGGACATCTTCTGGTCTAAATAATGAAAGTATTATCTTCTAAGACTTAGATAAGCAGTTCATGAATTAAATGGAATCATAACAGATAACAAAAAAAAAAAAGAATAAAGCTTTGAAAGGATTCCCATATCAATGGCAATGAAATACGACTAAGCACAAATTTTATAAAATAGTATATAATTTTGATATACATTGTCATTATATTTTGTTCTTGCTAAAAAAAACGGCTCTTATAAAGCACTATTTTGACAAAGCTAAGCTTTCAGATAATTCTTTAAAATGAAATTGCTTATGAACCCACTTTTGAGTATAGATCCAATTAATATGTGTCTTTTTATGGGGCAAAACTCGAATATCAAGCAGACTCTGGTAACTTGGCATCTAATTTCACATCTTTTAAAATGACAAGTTTAACCGTCCTAATGAAATTTAAATTGTAGAGGAATATACTCCCTTGAAATGCATATTAATTATCACCAAAGAATATAAAATGTCCCAAACATTTAGATAAAGACCTCAACGTATCCATGCTAATAAACAATAGTTGAATGTGGCTTATTCTTTTTTGTACTCTAACACGTACCATTAATCCAAAATTGCCCCAGAGAATAATTGAAATTGCTTAATATGTATCAGAACAGTTTTAATGTATAATGTTTGATATTTGTAGAATGGTAAACAAGAGTGCCATCGTCACAATATACGCCGCCACTTGTAAAATTTGAGACAAAAAAATGACATTGACAAGGATTTATAAATATTCACTGAAAAACCTTTAAAAAATTGTGTTCACAAAAAGGTTTTTATAAATATCCAGTGAAAAACCTGGAAGGAATTGCATTCACGAGGCTGAAATATCATTAAGCCCCAGAGACTAAGATTGAAGGGGGCATAATTCTGGCAAAAATCAATGAACCATGAAATCCTTCCTTCATGCACATCTACCATTTGAGGTGATAACATCCACCAAGTTTCATTAAGATCCAGCCTGAAACTTAGAAGGAGTTGTGTTGACAAGCCTGCAATTTCAATAAGCCCCAGAGATTAAGTTTTTAAGGGGCATAACTCAGGCAAAAATCAACGAACCATAAAATCCTTCCTTCATGCACATCTACCAATTGAGGTGATAACATTGACCAAGTTTCATTAAGATCCAGTCAGAAACTTAGGAGGAGTTGTGTTGACAAGCCTGCAATTTCAATAAGCCCCAGAGACTAAGTTTTTAAGGGGCGTAACTCAGGCAAAAATCGACGAACCATAAAATCCTTCCTTCATGTACATCTACCAATTGAGGTGATAACATTGACCAAGTTTCAAGAAGATCCAGCCAGAAACTTAGGAGGAGTTGCGTTGACAAGCCTGCAATTTCAATAAGCCCCAGAGACTAAGTTTTTAAGGGGCGTAACTCAGGCAAAAATCGACGAACCATAAAATCCTTCCTTCATGCACATCTACCAATTGAGGAGATAACATTGACCAAGTTTCAAGAAGATCCAGCCAGAAACTTAGGAGGAGTTGTGTTGACAAGCCTGCAATTTCAATAAGCCCCAGAGATTAAGTTTTTAAGGGGCATAACTCAGGCAAAAATCAACGAACCATAAAATCCTTCCTTCATGCACATCTACCAATTGAGGTGATAACATTGACCAAGTTTCAAGAAGATCCAGCCAGAAACTTAGGAGGAGTTGCGTTGACAAGGCTGCAATTTCAATAAGCCCCAGAGACTAAGTTTTTAAGGGGCATAACTCAGGCAAAAATCAACGAACCATAAAATCCTTCCTTCATGCACATCTACCAATTGAGGTGATAACATTGACCAAGTTTCAAGAAGATCCAGCCAGAAACTTAGGAGGAGTTGCGTTGACAAGAAAAGTGGACGTACGTACGGACGGACGGACGGATGGACGGATGGACGGATGGACGGATGGACGGATGGACGGATGGACGGACGGACGGACGGACAGACGGAGAAGATGACGCCAATATACGTCCGCCTCCGGCGGCGTATAAAAATGAGAATTTAAATATATCCATGTTATCCAATCGAACAACATAAAAATGAATTTTTGTATAAACCTGTCTGACTGTTAAATTGATAGCGACTTACTTTTGGTAATATTTTGTCAAAAGAATATAATAAACTCTTTATGTTTCTCACAATGGCTTGTATTGAGTCATGGGCATAATAATGACAATGCTAATGTCATCTTTATGCGTCGCATATTCAATCATGATTCCATTTTCAAATTAAGTGAAATGTGGGGAAACATTTTAGACTCCTTGTAGGGTGGGGTAATTAAATAAAGGGTTTGTAATGTCCATTTCTTTTTTTTTTCTTCTTTTTTTCAGATAATCGGTTTAACTGAATAAGTAGTTGAAATGAACTGTATCTTGAGTGCAAAAAAAACAGAAGTGATTCCTATAAAGCACTGACACATCATGCAATGGCTTCATTGTTACTTTCAAAAGACAAATTTGCAATTTGACTTAGTATACAGATAAAGAATACTTTGTCTGAAGCTCATATTCAAATTTAAATTTTCAAATTTCTTAAGCTGTTTTACCTTTATTCTATAAAGTCGCACATGGAAAAAATATTTAGGTTAAGGACAATGCTCACTATATACTAGGTTTATTGAATAAGATCTTTTACACATTTAAATATAACTTCATTTATTCTTAATCTCTCTGGATTTTTTAAAAAATCTTTTCTGACTTGTTTCTTACTTGTTGAGTGGTACGTCGTAGACTTCTATGGGTCCTCCTGTTTCTATCTTTGTTGTTGTATGTGGTTGTGGTTTGTTAATTTTGCTAATGTTTATCCTTGGATATTCTTTTCGAAAACCAACAGTATGTACATAATACTTATGGAAACCTTATATTTATATATACTTTTATATCTTTATAGAAGTCGTCTTCTCACACATGCAGTCTACATAAATTATCAGACTTTCGGTGGCCGTGTAACTCAAACTTGCCAAGTTTGTCGAGTTCTTTTTTGTTGCTCCTGAGATTATTTATTATTGCAGCAGGTGTCCCTATACAATAGGGGTATGCATCAGGCGACTAAATAGTCTCGTTCCAAATTCTAGGCTCGTTTGTTGTGTTGATCTATGCCATTCAGATGGCACTCACTGATATCAGACCTCACACAGTCAATTCAGGTAATCATTGGTCTTTTATGGTCTTTAGCTCTGGTGCGCCCATTCCGTTTCCATATGTAGAATTAATGCAAGAAGTTACACTCCGGACATACCCATACCAATTAATACCAAAAAATCTCATACAAATACATGTGACTTAGTTGTGGAAATTCATGCCATTGTACCCATTATATTGCACATAAAGCAAATCAAAATATACTTAAAACATTACAAATTAACATAAAGCGAATCATTGCAGTATCACAATGACATCAAACATAAATACTGCTTACAACCACATGTGAAGAACTTAAATGACAATTTCCTTCTTTTATCTTTTGCAACAAATTCCGCAAAAGTGATATCGGCTTCCAATAAAAACAAAAAGTGTCATTATAAATTTTTATCATGAATACATGTGTTCTTAATGTTCTAAGTGTTTTCAACAATATCTATACACCTGTTGGATTAAGTAATTTAAGCAGCTTAATATAATTAAAGTAAAATGTGCGAAGAAAGCACACATTTAAAACTTTGTATTCTTTATACATATTCTAAGATATAAAGCATATCTGCCTATAGTATGTTATAATCAAACCATTTTATGGCGGTTCAGTGCATTTTCTTTTGGAAAAGCGCTTTAGGTGATTTGCATGCACAATGCATCTCCTTATAACTACTAATCCAGTTAAAATGTGTATCCTGAAAAATATAGAAATCGGGGTTACATAACTTTTGTGTTATTACGTCACTCCACTCGGAGTATCTTATAGTTTCCTCATATCTTGTTTCGTTTTAAACATATGTAAATGGCCTTTGAATACATGGTAACGTGCAACTGGGAAATCATGATAGAGTATGTGACTTATTGGGATGAATTGTGCATTGTAATTATCATAACTATTACTTTAAAAAGGCATAATTTGAGAAATACGAAGCTTGTATCACATGTTTGACAGATATTACCAAGTCAGAGTTTCCATTTACGACGTAAAAGTATCTGTATACGCATGAAAATCAGCTCGGACGCAAAATTTTTATACTCGTCGCGTCCATGGGACGCAAAATAAAATGAGAGGCAAAAACAGTGTGTTTTCATAAATCTTACGCAGAAATGTCAGATAACTAGCGAAGACAATCCAAAAAATTTCAAAGTACGACAGATTTGAAGCAAAGTCACCAGTTTTCCAAAGTTACTATAAATAGGCTTCGCCAACGTCTAACCGAAAAGTTGCGATTGTTGGGATTCTCGCTTTTTCGTCTGGTACCCGAACTGTCTAAAATATTGTTTGTGGGCAATTTGGTAGCCGGAAACCAACTGTTACTTTCATTTTGTAAATGATAATGGCTTTTAAACAAAGAAAAAGAAACACTCGCGGTCTTTTCGAGACCAGTGGCTTGCCGATCCGGCGTTCAAAGACTGGCTGATAAAAGCTGCTTCAGATCACAAAATTCGTTATAACTTAGGTATAAAACTTGAGAATATCTCGGAAAACATTGAGGCAAATTGAAAAAAAATGCTTATTATTAGCAGCATTAGCACTTACCCCAAGCCACTTTAACTGGGAATATCAAAACTAGGTCTTGTTTGGGAAAGGGCTTTTAAGCCCGTTCAAGTACAACAATTAATTTGAAGATGATTTGTGGAAGTCAAAATTGGACTCAACTGAAAGTGGTTGGGACTCAACTTTTTCTACTGCACTGGGTCCAAGGGACTCAATATTTTTTTATGTAAATGGAAACACTGCAAGTGTATGTCGATATCCATGAAACGATAAATTTAAGGTTGGTCTTATTTCATTAATCTTCATTTCTATTCTCAAATTGTTAAAATTCTTTAAGTATAAAATATAACAAATAAAAAGCATTTTGATACTAATAAATCAATTTTTTTCATTCTCTGTGACAATTTTGGATGAATAGTATGTGTAAGAGTGAAAAAAGGAAATACATACATACAACTTTTGTTCGTAAGAATAATTACGGTAAAACTCTTTTCCGTAATATAGAGGACATTACATATTGTTTGATAGAAATGGATGTGAATTTAAAGGGAGTAATTTTCTCTCCAGAAAGGGATAACAATAGTTTTAGCTTGTCATTTGAAACGATGTGACATTGGTGCAAAGGTAGTTTTGAATTGCCTAATAAAATATCACATATTTATGATATTTGTATTCAAAAGTGGATTCATAAGCAATTTCATTTTAAAGAATTCTCTGAAAGCTTAGTTTTGTCAAAATAATGCTATCAATAAGAACCGTTTTTTTCAGAAAGAACAAAATATAATGACAATGTATATCAAAACTATATACTAATATATAAGATTTGTGCTTAATTGTATTTTATTGCCATTGATACGGTAATCCTTTCAAATCTCTATTCTTTTTTATGCTCCCCGAAAAAATTTCGGGGGAGCATATAGTCGCCACGCTGTCCGTCCGTCCGTGTGTCCGTCCGTCCGTCCGTCCACAGCCATATCTCAGCAACCCTTAGACCAAATTCAATGAAACTTCACATGTGAACTCCCTGGGTCAATACCTAGGGACCTTTTTCTCCGTTTGTAAATTTAAGGCTGCGTCATGGAAAAAGGGGCCTTAGTGTAAAAATTAGTTTTTCTCTTATTTCCCTTCATCTAATGGGCAGAATTTAATGAAATTTTGTGCTCATGCAATAAATAGGATGTTCTAGACCATATTCTATAAATAATGTGTGTACAAAAAAGCTGTCATGGGAAAAGGGGGCTTAATGTATGATAGTTTCTATTTTGTGACAAACACTTATTCGGGGAGCATAATCCGTCTGTGACGGCTCTTGTTTGTCACCTGTTATGATTCAATTTACTTCATGAATTGCTAATCTAAAAAGATAATGTTTACATTATTTAGACCAGAAGATGTTCAAAAACGAGAATTACTTTCATTTTTATTGATTTTTTTTTATATTTTTTGGCCATTTTGAAAGCCGATTTATAGCATCTGTAATCAAAACGGAATCATAATCAATTTCAATATTACAAAATACTCTGAAGGCTTTGTCAAAAGATGCAATCTAAAAGAACTGCAGTTCACCAAGACCAAATATAATAACAATATTTATGAAAATAATAATAATACATGACGATTTCTGCCAAATTGTAATTTATTGCCAGTTATACGGTAATGGTTTAAAATTTGTTTTTCGCAATGCAACCATTTATCTTATGAACTGTTTACCAAAGTCTTTAAACATAATATTTACAACGTTTAGACCAGAACATGTCCAAAAACGAAGATTTTTTTATTTATTTTTTTATTTTTTTGCGATTTTGGCGGCCATTTTGAAAGCATATTTATTGTCAATGTAATCAAAAATCGAATCGTTTTCAATGTGAATTTAACAATTTACTCGGAAAGCATAGCTTTATCAAAATAATGCTATAAATAAGAGCTGTTTTTCACCAAGAACTAATAATAATGATAATTTATATCGTTATTATATACTTGATGATTTGTGCTTAAGTGTGTTTTATTGCCATTTATACGGAAATGATTTCAAAAATCTTTTAGTAATGCTCCCATTTACTTCATGAAATAATAAGTCTTAAAACATAAAATTCACAGTATTTAGACCAAAATATGTCCAAAAACGAGAATTATTTGACGTTTTTATTGATTTTTTGCGATTTTGGCGGCCATTTTGATAAAATTCTAGCATACGAGATGGCTAATGAGCCACTTTTTAACATGAGAACACATCTATGACCTTTTCCACACTCAATTATCCTTAAAATATGATCTTACAACGCAAAACAAATGTTAGGCTGCTGATGTTAGATACCAAGTCAAATTGTCTTTTTTCATGGCGGCCATCTTGAAAACCACCGGAAATGGCGAGTGCATCCCAGGATATCGACTGTTAACATCTTGATTCTATCTCAGGGGGTTCCAATGAACATTTCTATACCACTCCCAGACTGCCCTTAGGGGGGTGCGTGCAGACCCCTCCTGGCCCACGGACTATCAAATTCAAGGGCACACAACTCTCACATTTCTGGTCAGATCAGACTGAAAATCAAACTCATATGAGATCTTATGGTCTACAACCTTGTGTCCAAAATTTGTCTTGATTGGTCAAAAATTGTAGATTCTAGAGTGTAAATAAGGTCAAAAACAGTTAAAAGCGGCAATTTTGTCAAATTCAAGGGCTCATAACTCTCATCTTTCTGATCAGATAAGACTGAAAATCAAACTCATCCCAGATCTTATGATACCCAATATTGTGTCCAAGTTTTGGATTGATTGATCAATAATTGTAGATTCTAGAGTGTAAACATCGTCGAAAACAGCCAAAAATGACAATTTTGTCAAATTCAAGGGCAAGTAACTCTCGACTTTCTGATCAGATAAGACTGAAAATCATACTCATCCGAGATCGCATGGTCCCAAACATTGTGTCAACGTTTTGTCTTGATTGATGAATAATTGTAGATTCTAGAGTGTAAACAAGGTCAAAAACAGCCGAAAATGGCAATTTTGTCAAATTCAAGGGCACATAACTCTTGTCTTTCTGGTCAGATCAGACTGAAAATCGAACTCATCCGAGATCTTATGGTCTGCAATGTTATGTCCAAGATTTGTCTTGATTGATCAATAATTGTAGATGCTAGAGTGTAAACAATGTCAAAACTAAGTATTTTTCGCATCCAAGGGCAGATAACTCCTGACTTTCTAGTTCGATCTGACCCATAATCGAACTCATCCGAGATCTTATGGCCATACATGTTTTGACCAAGTTTGGTCAAGATTGGCTTATATTTGTAGATGCTAGAGTGTAAACACGAAATTGTGGACGGACGGACGGACGGACGGACAGACAGACAGACAGACGGACGACGGACAAAAAGTGACCACAATAGCTCACCTTGAGCACTTCGTGCTCAGGTGAGCTAAAAAGTGCGCTAACCTATACATTTTATTTTAGAATTATTACCAGGACATGTTGCTTAGTACAATGAGGGATTTTTATAAAATTCTATAATGTAGAACTTGGAATATTTCCAAAAATATGTAAATTTTGACATAAAACACTCCAGCTTCGTTGATCTAACCGAACACATGAGCATGCTGTTTTATACATTTACGCGTTTATAATAGCACATATTTTGGGATTTCTGCTCTTATTAAATGTATAGGACGTTACTGTAAATCCGTTTTCTGGTTAAAACGATGAATATACAGCATTTTATTAGCATTTTAGTGGCCTTGGACAGGTGCAAGAAATTGTGCATTTTTTCGATGTAGGGGTATGTGATACGAATGACTGTAAAATTCAAACAAGATCGCTGACCACCCATTTTTATCTTATTTTTCAATTGGTAATAACATGTAATTTTAACATACAAAATATAAACAAGAGATGTTTGTAAAACATATATGCCCCCTCAGGAGCCTACATTTGATGTAGGTAAAAGTCCAAGGTCAAGTTAACAAGGTCCAAGGTCATGGTCAAATTTGAAAGGTCTTGGTAGGAAGTGTCTATGTGTGAAATATCAAATCTGTATAATTATGTAAAAGTAAAATGAAACATAGGTCAGGTTAAAGTTTTAAAAGTAGGCCAAATGCCAAGGTTAAGGTCATGGTCAAATGTGAAAGGTATTGGTTGGAAGTGTCCATGTATGAAATATCAAGGCTGAAGGTGTAAAAGGACATGATATATATGCCTGGTTTCAGTCATTTTAAAAGTAGGTCAAACTCCAAGGTCAAGGTTGCAATATTCAAGGTCATGGTCAAACGTGAAAGGTCTTGGTAGGTGTCTATGTATGAAATATCAAGGCTGTAGGTGTAATAGGACATAAGATAAAGGCTAGGTTAAAGATTTCTAAAAGCATGTAAAAATCAAAGGTCAAGGTCACACAGGCCAAGGTCATGGTCAAATGTGCAAGGTCTTGGTAGGAGGTGTCCATGTGTAAAATATTGAGACTGTATAGGTAACAGGACATGAGATATAGGCCTAGTTTAAGTTTTTTAAAAGTAGGTCAAACTCCAAGGTCAAGGTATAAGGTCATGGTCAAAAGTGAAATATCTTGGTTGGAAGTGACCATGTGTGAAATATTAAGGCTGTATATGTAAAATGACATGAAATATAGGCCAGTTTAATATATTATTAAAGTAGGTCAAACACCAAGGTCAAGGTCACAAGGTCCAAGGTCATGGTCAAATGTGAAAGGTCTTAGTCGTATGTGTCCATGTGTCAAATATCAAGGCTGTATGTGTAAAAGGACATGATATATCGGCTAGGTTTAACTTTTGTTAAAAGTAGGTCAAAGTCCAAGGTCAAAGTCACAAGGTCCAAGATCATGGTCAAATGTGAAAGGTCTTGGTAGGATGTGTCCATGTGTGAAATATCAAGGCTGTATGTGTAATAGCACATGAGATATAGGCCGAGTTTAAGTTTTTCAAAAGTAGGTCAAACTTCAAGGTCAAGGCCACATGGTTCAAGGTCATAGTCGTATGTGATAGGTCTTGGTCAGAGGTTTCCATGTGTCAAATATCAAGGCTGTATGTGTAAAAGGACATGATATATAGGCCAGGTTAAAGTCTTTTAAAAGAAGGTCAAACTCCAAGGTCAAGGTCACAAAGTCCAAGGTCATGGTCAATTGTGAAAGGTCTTGGTAAGATGTGTCCATGTGTGAAATATCAAGGCTGTATTTGTAAAAGGTCATGAGATATATGCCAGGTTTATTTTTTTTTAAAGTAGGTCAAACTCCAAGGTCAAGGTCACAAGGTCCAAGGTCATGGTTAAATGTGAACGATGTTGATAGGAGGTATCTATGTGTGAGATATCAAGGCTGTATGTGTAAAAGGACATGAGATAAAGGCAAGATTAAGAATTAAGTGTAAAATCAACAAAGGGCAATAACTCCAATAATTTGATTGACAGAGTTACGGTTCTTGTGCACTGCACCTCTCCATAATAAAATCTATTCACCTGTAAAGTTTCATGATTCTACCTTACATATTTTTTGAGTTGTGCTCTGGACAAGAATCAAGTTATAAAATCAACAAAGGGCAATAACTCAAAATATTTGATCGGCAGAGTTATGGTTCTTGTGCACTGCACCTCTCCATAATGAGATCTATCCACCTGTAAAGTTTCATGATTCTACCTTACATACTTTTTGAGTTATGCTCCGGACAAAAATCAAGTTTGAAAATCAACAAAGGGCAATAACTCCAAAAATATGATCGGCAGAGTTACGGTTCTTGTGCACTGCACCTCTCCATAATGAGATCTATTCACCTGTAAAGTTTCATGATTCTACCCAACATAGTTTATGAGTTATGCTCCGGACAAGAATCAAGTTTGAAAATCAACAAAGGGCAATAACTCAAAATATTTGATCGGCAGAGTTATGGTTCTTGTGCACTGCACCTCTCCATAATGAGATCTATCCACCTGTAAAGTTTCATGATTCTACCTTACATACTTTTTGAGTTATGCTCCGGACAAAAATCAAGTTTGAAAATCAACAAAGGGCAATAACTCCAAAAATATGATCGGCAGAGTTACGGTTCTTGTGCACTGCACCTCTCCATAATGAGATCTATTCACCTGTAAAGTTTCATGATTCTACCCAACATAGTTTATGAGTTATGCTCCGGACAAGAATCAAGTTTGAAAATCAACAAAGGGCAATAACTCAAAAAAATTGATCAGCAGAGTAACGGTTCTTGTGCACTGCACCTCTCCATAATGAGATCTATCCACCTGCAAAGTTTCATGATTGTACCTTACATACTTTTTGAGTTATGCTCCGGACAAGAATCAAGTTATAAAATCAACAAAGGGCAATAACTCAAAATATTTGATCGGCAGAGTTACGGTTCTTATGCACTGCACCTCTCCATAATGAGATCTATCCACCTATGAAGTTTCATGATTCTACCTTTAATACTTTTCGAGATATGCTCCGGACAAGGTTTGGTCTACGGACAGACCGACCGACATACGGACCGACCGACCGACCGACCGACCGACCGACCTTCCGACCGACCGACACTTGCAAAACAATATACCCCCATTTTCTTCGAAAGGGGGCATAATAAATTCTATTATTGGGAAAAAAAATTAGGAAACTGGAGCATTCCCCCTTAAAATAGCTTTTAAACTCATTCAATCAATAAATTCCTTTACAAACTATGCAAGAATCAACATCTTGATAGCAACAGAAGATGCACATTTTTCTTATCTGAATATCATTTAAAGATTATAATTCTGTAAAATAATTTACATATAGTGTGACAATAACAGACAGTCAGTATAGACAAAGATAAGACAGCATGCATATGCAGGCTGATCTTTCTCTACACTGCCTGCCAAAGCAAGAACATCCCTGGACAATGTGGCAAGACCTTGTTACTCAAGCAAACTCCACATGAAGTGATCACATTTTATCATGTCCTGACAGTTGTGAAATGAACCAAAAGAAACATCATTAATTAACTGAAAAGAGGTTGACAGAGTTCAAAGGCTTAATTCTCAAAATAATGCAGAAACTTAAAGAAAGAAGGTTGAAGTAAGGATTTCATAATATTTTCCTGGCAAAACGGATGTTCAAAGGCTTAATTCTCAAAATAATGCAGAAACTTAAAGAAAGAAGGTTGAAGTAAGGATTTCATAATATTTTCCTGGCAAAATCATGTTCATTTACAAAGCCAAGTTGACACATTTTATAGGTGACATATTTACCATTTTGACACACCAAAATGTAAAGGCTTTGAAAAAACATGTAGAAAATGAAGAAATTGCTTGAAAACATTTCATTTTCCACAATGTTTTTCACCAAGAAAGACGCAAATAGTGAAATTTTATTCCCTTGTAATTGTCATCTGCAACACCTTTGAATTTGAAACAGTGAAAGATTTTGTCTTCTTGTAATGGGTTAAATGATACTGGAATCAAACATTTCATAAGTAAAACTTAGACTGGCTCCAGTCTGACTGATCTGATTTTTAATAAAACATACGTAAATAATGTACATCTAATTTACCACACTATCATAATCTCTGTAAATGTTAATCGGTCAGATTATAAGGAGAAGGGCAGTAATTTGAGTAAATGATTTTTTCCAGCAGGAGTGAAGTACCTTTGTAAATAGGCCTATATCGGCCTATTAAATATATCTGCCTACATATTCTCACGGCCTAGGAGCCAGGCTAAAGTGAAACTGTACAATATTGACCAAGCAAACTTTTTATCAGTTCTATGTGTAGAGGAAACTTCTGATTTGTTCTGAAAAGGGTTATTTTTCCAGATTTATAAGGTTATCAAACAGTCCCAATGGAAGAATGTGGTTATCAGCAGTATCTAGATCAGCCTATTAACCCTTTCCCAAATGACGAATTTTCAGGATTGTCACACTCAAAAGCTGCTGCAGACATCAAAATGGGTATTGGTAAAGGTAAAATTTGTGTAAAATAAAGTCCAGAAAATATTGAGGCAAAAGGAGAAACTGCTGGTTATCAGCAGTTTCTTCTTTTGTCTCAATGTTTTCCCAAGCAATCTCTATTGGGGACGTCAAAACCAGGTCTTGTTTGGGAAAGGGTTTTAAGAAGCAAATGTATGTAACAGGATTCTGACCTTTTCTACCCAGCAAGACCCCCAACCCAAGACATCTTTTGTATTAAGCCATTCCAATATGCCTCCCTTTGACACCCAACAGGAAAATGAAGAAATTGCTTGTCACAAGCAATTTCTTCATTTCCCGCAATGTTTTCTACAGAAAAAATACCCAAAAATTTTGGATTCCATTCACTTGAAAAGTCGTTGTAAGGTAATGTGATACATTAAAGCAAGCAGTGTAGAACAAAGTCAGACTGCACTTGTAAGCAGGCTACTGATTTTGGTCTATGCTTTCTTGCAATAGCAACTGGAATATTTAGGGGATTTCATGACAAGGTTTACAACCCATTTTTCCCCCATTGGCAATAAAAACTGGACTGGAATATGAAGATGGATTCAAGCAATAAATTAAGTCAGCCAGACTAACTCAACTGTTTTAACTAATGAAGTCATTTCCAGGAACTGATTTTACAATTTATTACCCAGATTTTTCCTTGTCCTTTTGACTTTTGGTTACCATTTACTGCTCACCAATAATATAAACAGAATTAATTGGTATGAAATATGTTAAGTTAAACATTCTATTTCTTTTCTCCCCCATATCTTACACCGAAAATGTAAGCTTTCGTATCAGAAATCTTATGAATTTAAGAATTGAACTTACAAAGGGAGATAACCTGGACACAAAGTGTATGTGCTGAGTGACTGTCCCTGTCAGTCGATATTACAGTGCATTATACCTACAACATAGACTCACCTGATGGTTTGGTATACTGTTAACAACTGTATGGTACGAGGGTGGCGGGGGTGGTGGGAGTAAGGTTAGATCCTTCGATACCCCATCCTCTGTAATAATGAACGGAAAATTTAGTACAACTGCATTTATAATTCATATCCGATAACTTCCAAATTGTCACAAATGAGGCCAATACATTGTACATTTCCTATCATAAGAGTGCAATTATTATTACAATACATATCTATCTTAAAGAGAATTTTGAAACTTTGTAACAAAAGATTTGATAGATTTTATAACTAAGCTCATTACTGCCTACTACAACAATTTAACAGAAATTAAAGTCATGACTGCATAAGACAGCAATTTCCCTTAAAACATGAGAAATGAGAAACAGTCTTCATTTCTTCCCATCTTAAGGTTGTTTTTATTGGGGCAATTTATTTAAGCAATGAGGAAGATCATTTTAGGAATGATCCTGTAGCAACAATACTAGTAATCCTTAATGTCATCATCATCATCATCATCATCATCATCATCATCATCATCATCATCATCATCATCATCATCATCATCATCATCATCATCATCATCATCATCATCATCATCATCATCAAATCAAGAGTCACTTGAGATTGTGGTAAGAATAAGAACATAATTCATTAGCAACAAAGTCATACTTTACCTTGTATGACATGTAACATTACACAAACAAGCAAGTAACACCTAAATCCCAGTTCAATAAACTACAAAATTCCAACACATTAAAATCCTGGCACCAACATACAACAAGCACTTAAAGTAATATACCTTCCACATCAAAATAAAGGAAAAACAGTAAACCTTTAAATTCTGAAAAATACATCAGCATCACACCAAGCCATTGACACATAAACATACCGCCAGATTTCCAATCAGGCTATTTTTAGCTCCAAGGAACATAGATAAACAGGGAAACATGTAATTTTCTCAAAGAAGCCGTCAATTGATGTAGCAGTGTCTGGAATTCCATCACACACAAACATTTTTTATAACAGTCAGGAATTTAGTGAGGTGCCATTCTTTAATCTGTAATTATTAATCTTTACTTTAAGCTTAACATCCTTCTTGAAAATTGAGCATGAACTAGTCTACGAAAATATCACTTTGCATGCTGGTATCTAGCAAGGAGTTTTAGTAAACTTTCAACAATTTTGAATTTAATCAATTTCTTATTTTTAGATGCAGTTCTTTGATCTCTGGTACATTAGGCTTGAGCAGTGACAATGCCCACATTGCACACATATCCCTCTTTATGCTATATCTTCAACATCTTATGTATTGCTCTTGCAACAAAGCCTTAAACAGGGTTTATAATTTTACAAGAACAATGATAATGTAAACTAGTCAGCAATGTCAGTTAAAGTAAATAACTTAATTTTGGACAGCAAGCAAGTCCAAAATAGAGCTTTCTTAAGTTAGTTTATGTATTCAAATGCCAAATGAACACATTTGAGTCAAGTGCCTCTAAAGGAGCCCATTCCCGAGGGACTGTTGAGTGAGCAAGATAAACAGCTGTGTTATCTGAGCTAAATTCTTCCTGTTTCACACCTCATTCATCAACAAACTCTCGACTCTGATTATAGAGACCCTCGCTCTACTGTCTGCAGACATTGACAGCTTCTGTCAACTTTAAACCTTTCCAAAATGATACTAAGTTTTGACATTCCTTTGTGAAAAGGTTTAGGAAAACATTAAGGCAAAAGAAGAAAATGCTGGTGATCAGCATTTTGTTCTTTTGTCTCAATATTTTCCAAGCTATATCATGTGCAACCCCTTTCTTTGGTAACATACATGTAGTTGTCTGTGGCAGCTTTTAAAATTGGCACAATCTAAACTTTTGCTGTTTGGGAAAGGGTTGACTTTGATTATAGAAGTTCTTTCAACTGTCTGCAGCCAATGAAATCTTCTGTCAAGACTAACCAAGGTCAAACAAGCAGGTAATTTAGGGGCCGGATGATTGATGAGATGGACTTGTAATGGTAATCAGGATACTGGGCAGTAATAATGTAACTTTCAACATCTTTACGGTCACTGATACAGTTTGGTCATTGTCTCCCTATATTCTCATTTTACAAGTTGATGGGCCAAGGAAAATCTCCACTTCGAAATAGATTATAATAAAATTTATGCAAAGAAGTACATTTGCAGATTCCCTTTCAAAATGTAGATCTATTCATGCCATTGCTAGACTCTACTGATACTATGAGTTAACTGTTTGCAGTCATTGAATGTCTATCAAAATAAATAATGGACTAATATTTAACATTTACTTTGATACTCAGAGATAACCTGTGTATCAGCCATCTGGCACCTTTTATTCACAAATATAGGCCTTTCTATCAATATAAATGACCAGTCAGCATTGTTCTGTTATCACAGATTTATATGCAGAAGTTTTTCAGGACAGAAGATGTCATATTCCAACACTAAATCATGAGCTGTCATCAGTTTTCACTACAAATCCTTATAAATGAACAATTAATGAAGCCAAAATAATTCCTCTTACAGTCCCCCAATCAATCCTGGCATTGATACATTGCTGGATCTTGTGTCCTTTTTTGTCTTTTATTTAACCCTTTACCAGACAACAAGTAAGACACATAGGTGCCGATTCTTTTCCAAAACATGACAAAGTTTTGGAGATCCCTTGAAGCTTTACATTGAGCAAATGCTCCTATTTTGTTCATCTAACTGATGTCTAAATTTCTTCTTTGTCATGTAGGTTTATGATTTAGAACAGGTTTAAAGAAAGCTTTCAATATTTATTAGTTAATATAGCAAAATATTGATCACCGTCTAGCTTAAACATCAAACAATAAATAGCTAAATGTCTGTTATGGTAAAATTTTCTTTCTTTATTAAACTTTTTTTTTATTTTTAGGGCTCTCACAACCAAGGGATGACTTGTAAATTAGTGAAGCAAAAGCACACAACAACCTAAACCAAATCATCAACCTAAAATTCGCAGTACCATCACCATGACAACGTTTACAAGTGACCTTGAACTGACCTTCAGTCGAACATTGTGACACAAGGATAACTGGAGGGAGAGGTGGTAAAACATCATCACTAGATACTGTAGGACCTTTCAATGAAATAACAACCAAAGGCATCCGGCTGTATTCACCAACAATTCTAAATTGATTGTCTACAACAAAATTTCATTACAAGCCATCCGATTGGACGAGACGTATGTCTCGGCCAATCGGATGGGTTGTTGTGTAATTTTAATGATAAATTTAGAATTAGACTGGCTGGTGAATATGACCATCCCTGGTTACATACAACCCCCTGTCCATATCACATCTCCATCACATCCAAAGACATGCTGCATGGGTTACCTATTTTGGTCAGTGATCGGCAGTACTGCGGACTCTGAGTTGTGTATGTTACAGGTCTTAAATCTTTAATGCTTAGTATATTCTAACATGTGATTGTAAAATGTGATTTGTTAAAAAATAAGCTCTATTTATATACAGTAATATAAAGCACACTTAAGATACATGCATCATGCAACTATAGATAATATTAAAGCAAAGCAAATATAATGTAAGATTTGATCCTTACCCAAAATTGGTGTTCCTTTTTATTAAGAAAAGAGCTTCTAGCCCTTTCTCAAACAATATATGCTTTTGACATACCCAATAGGAGAGGCTTTGGAAAACATTGAGACAACAGAAGAAATTGCTGATAATCAGCAATTTCTCCTTTTGCTTCAATATTTTCTGAGCTATTTTGTACACAAACATGATCTTTTTTTGCACCCATTTTGTCGTTTGTAGCAGCTCTTAAATTAGCTCACCCTTAAAATTTCGTTGCTTGAAAATAGGTTAAGGAACAGCTTTTTATCAAATCAAGAGTTACTGCATCTATCAATTCTAAAATACTACGTCAAACCATGCAAGTATATCTCCACTTCACCCAGCTGTCAGAAGCTAGACTCACCTATTTTGTGGTTCACATGCTCAAACTTGGACATGCAAGTTGGGGAGGGCGGGGGCGGGAAGTCTTCATCTTGGCCAAAACTGCCATATGAGCATCGACTAGACAGCGAGGTGTGGATACCGTTGAAACTAAAACTGCTAGATCGGCCCGATGATATCGAGTCCGGGGTGTGAGGTGGTGTAGATGTGGCGAGCATAGAATTTATCCTGAGTATATTGCGCTTTCCCGCTGAGAAAAAGGGTGACAGAAAAGAAAGTAAAGATTACAAAATAATGTAATATTATCCATTCTCTCTATTCTTATTTTGCCATATAAACTGTTGGTTAAGTTCATGCTCATAATTCTGTATGCACTAGACATTTGTTTGAATTAAGTAATAGCAAGTAATAATTATGAAATAATAACAAGTTTAGCGGTCTTAATATTGCCAATAAAACCCGATGTGCGACGGACTACATGTATAGGTAAAAACCGAGGCGCACAGTGCCGAGGTATTTGCCTTAACATGTAGTCCAGAGCACAGAGGTTTTTATTGGCAATAAAGACCGCTAAACTTGTTATTATCTCCATTATAACACTCTAAATAAAAAAAACGCACATTAGAAATGCGTTATTTTGTGAAAATTCTGCCATGAACTAGTTCTCGTCGTAGGAAACGCATTGTCGGTTAAGCGACGTCATTTGACGTTACCTTGACGCCACGTGACGTTTTGGCGCATACACAAAGCATAATTACATAGGGTTTTTATTGTAAATAAAACCCGATGTAGTTCTTCTTTCGCTATATATGGATTTTACGGAAAAGTGTTATAATTATAGTTTAATCACTATATAAAAAGAGAGAATGGATTAAACAAAACAAATAAAAGAGAACTATAAAATAAAATTAGAGAGCTCTACAAATGCACAGAAATTATAAATGAAATAAAATTGTACTTAAAGTAAATAAGCTTTTACATAATACAACAAATATAAGGTGCATTAATGTAATGAAAGCCTGTGGAATTTCTTGGAACATTTTTCAAAACCATGACCATTTTTCCTTCTTTTGTTCGATATTTTTCATGGTTTGTGTAATATTATATCACTACTATCATCAAGAAAACAATTAAATAAAAGATTGGTATGCTAGGGCCTGCTCTCCAACAATCTTTATTCTATTATTTCCTTACCGGTGTAACAGGGAAATGTGCCCCCCCCCCTTGGTAACGCGTCCCGGGGGACACGTTACCCAGGGGGACACATTACCCTGTTACACCGGTAATCAGATTGGAACAAACATAATAAATATGTCTGGGACAGACTGAAGCCTTAATAGAATTTCTATTTGCAAATTTTGAAATATTTTGATTTTTTTTTTTACAAAACAAGGATATTCTTCCATGGTTTTATAAAACAAGAGGACCATGATGGTCCTATATCGCTCACCTGAACCAAAATGATATGAGCAACATTTTTGTTCAATTCAATTGATATTTATGACTTTAAGACTGAACACGAACTTATGATCAATAACATTGTGAAGATCAAACTCATCCGAGATGTAACGGTGCCCAACCTTGTGTCCAAGTTTTGTCTTGAATGATAAATAATTGTAGATTCTAGAGTATAATAAGGTCGAAAACCGCCGAAAACGGCATTTTATCAAATTCAAGGGCACATAACTCTCGACTTTCTGATCAGATCCAATTGAAAATCCAACTCATCCAAGATCTTATGGTCCCCAACAATGTGTCAAAGATTTGTCTTAATTGGTCAATAATTGTAGATTCTGGAGTGTAAACAAGGTCGAAAACAGCCAAAAACAGCAATTTTGTCAAATTCAAGGGCACGTAACTCTCGATTTTCTGATCAGATCAGACTGGAAATCAAACTGAACCGAGATCTTATGGTCCCTAACATTGTGTCCAAGCTTTGTCTTGATTGATTGATAATTGTAGATTCTAGAGCGTAAACAAGGTCGAAAACAGCCGAAAATGGCAATTTCGTCAAATTCAGGGGCACAAACTCTGAACTTTCTGATCAGATCAAACTGAAAATCAAGCTCATTCGAGATCTTATGGTCCCCAACATTGTGTCCAAGTTTTGTCTTCATTGATTGATAATTGTAGATTCTAGAGTGTAAACAAGGTCGAAAACAGCCAAAAATGGCAATTTTGTCAAATTCAAGGGCACCTAACTCTTAACTTTCTCATCAGATCAAATAGAAAATCGAACTCATCCGAGATGTTATGGTCCCCAACATTGTGTTCAAGTTTTGTCTTGATTGGTATATAATTGTAGATTCTAGAGTGTAAACAAGGTCGAAAACAGCCGAAAAATGACAATTTTGTCAAATTCAAGGGCACATAACTCTGGACTTTCTGATCAGATCAGACTGAAAATCGAACTCATACAAGATCTTATGGTCCCAAACATTATGTTCAAGTTTTGTCTTGATTGATAAATAATTGTAGATTCTAAAGTGTTAACAAGGTCAAAACCAGCCGAATATGGCAATTTTGTCAAATTCAAGGACACGTAACTCTGGACTTTCTAATCATATCAAACTGAAAATTGAACTCATCCAAGATCTTATAGTCCCCAACATTGTGTCTAAGTTTTTTCTTGATTGATAAATAATTGTAGATTCTAGAGTGTAAACAAGGTCAAAAACAGTCGAAAATAACAATTTTGTCGAATTCAAGGGCACATAACTCTCATCTTTCTGATCAGATCATACTGAAAACCGAACTCATCCGAGATCTTATGGTCTCCAACATTGTCTCCAAGTTTTGTTTTGATTGATCTATAATTGTAGATGCTAGAGTGTAAACAAAGTCAAAAACGGCATTTTTTGACATTCAAGGGCAGATAACTCAGCGCATTCTGGTCCGATCTGGCCCATAATCGAACTCATCCGAGAACTTATGACCATACTTGTTTTGACAAAGTTTGATCAAGATTGATTTATATTTGTGGATGCTAGAGCGTAAACACCAAATTGTGGACGGACAGACAGACGGACAGACGGACGGACAGACGGACGACGGACAAAAAGTGATCACAATAGCTCACCTTGAGCACTTTGTGCTCAGGTGAGCTAACTATTCTTCTCTTGGGTATAAAGAATATTACATTGTATGTTGATATGGCAAAAAGCAGAGTTAATTTAGAGCCAATAACTTAATTAATGAGACTGAAGCTGTTATTACATCTGATGAGGACAAAATGTTACTTGATATTGGAAATGTTATCATAATCAAGTAAATAATTAAAAGAGAAATTATGTAACATTGTGGTATATGATATAAGCTACTGAGAAAACAGTGTTAATTGATTCCTGTAATCAATAACTAGAGTATAATGGTAGAGATCTCTGACTACCATTACAAAAATTATTATTTTGATGGTTTGTAATTTTCTGCAAAGTTGAAGCCATATATCACTTAGCTTACATACATGTATAAATTGACATGCAAACAGAATTGACAGAAAGATGGGGAGTAGATAGAAGTTCATTAATTCATAGCTTCAAAACTGCTCTTGAACATAATTTTGCAACTATTCAGACTGAAAGTTGATTTCAATAGCCATACTAATCTTATTTGTATAAGTTATCAGCAATGTCTATCATCATTCACATGTATTAATGCATTCATTTGCTGGAACAAGGGTGGAGCAGGCAGTCATGCAAGCATCATTATATAAATAAAGTGTCTCTTTAAGCTATGATCTCAGTAAGATTGACTGATGAGGAAAAGATGCTAGAATACATGTTTGACAGTTATACAATGTGACAACATTGAATGCAGACAACACATATCAAGCTGTCTGTGTACTCACCATTGTTGTCAATGAGGACCACATGGTCCGCCGGGAACCAGCCTGGCTTGGCCGAACACCCGTCCTTCATCAGGGTACCTCGCCATACCCCATCTTGTCTTTGTTCTACAATCTGTAAATATACAAACATAATGTACGTAAATATACATACATAGTATACAACATTACACAGCCATTCAAGACATAACATGGTCCGCAGGGAAGAATCCTGGCTTGGCCGTACGTTCTACATCAGGGTACCTCTGCATGCACCACCTTGTCTTTGTTCTACAATCTGTAAGTATACAAACATAATGTACGTAAATATACATACATAATATACAACATTACACAGCCATACAGGACATAACATGGTCCACTAGGAACCATCCTGGCTTGGCTGTACACCAGTTCTACATCAGGGTACCTTGGACATTCGGAAAACACCATATTGTCTTTGTTGTACTATCTGTAAATATACAAACATGGAGTACGTAAATATACATAACATACAACATTACACAGTCATATAAGGCATGGTCATGGTCTGCCAGGAACCATCCCTGTTTGGCCATACATAGCCCTTCAGCACGGTGCCTTGCCATACCCTATCTTTCCTCATGTTCTACATGTTGTAAATATACAGACAATACATGTGTAAATATACATATATGTATCTAAACATTTAGCACAAGCAAATGACATAAAACATCAAATCAAGTAAAACTAGATGCCGAAGGGCAACATGTCGAGCCCGCTCATTTTGAAGAAAGAAGACCATACCTATGTCTACAGCTGTCATTACAATGGCGTTGTAAAAGTGGGGACAAAATAAGTTGGAATGATGGGGATCATGGTGAGACAGTTTATTGTTCACAAAATATTACATGTCTATGTATTTATAACGAGATACCAGAATGGATTAATTTGAGTATACATATGTGACCCGTCACGCTAAAAGGGACCTTATGCTAAGTCCATAGACCCGTCACGCTAAAAGGGACCTTATGCTAAGTCCATAAAACCAAATTACATTTGACCTCAAAGTTTGACCTTGACCTTTGAGCTTGGAATCTGGTTCTTGCACGCGACACTCCGCCTTACTGAGCTTGACATTTGTGCCAAGTTAAGGAATGGCCCGGACAAGCAAAAATCAACTCATTTTTTACATTTGACCTCAAAGTTTGACCTTGACCTTTCATCTTGGAATCTGGTTCTTGCACGCGACACTCCATCTTACTGAGCTTGACATTTGTGCCAAGTTATTTCTGAATCCCTCCATCCATGGTGAAGTTATGGCCCGGACAAGCAAAAATCATCTCATTTTTGACATTTGACCTCCAAGTTTGACCTTGACCTTTGAGATTGGAATCTGGTTTTTGCACGCGACACTCCGCCTTACTGAGCTTGACATTTGTGCCAAGTTATTTCTGAATCCCTCCATCCATGGTGAAGTTATGGCCCGGACAAGCAAAAATCATCTCATTTTTGACATTTGACCTCCAAGTTTGACCTTGACCTTTGAGCTTGGAATCTGGTTCTTGCACGCGACACTCTGCCTTACTGAGCTTGACATTTGTGCCAAGTTATTTCTGAATCCCTCCATCCATGGTGAAGTTATGGCCCGGACAAGCAAAAATCATCTCATTTTTGACATTTGACCTCCAAGTTTGACCTTGACCTTTGAGCTTGGAATCTGGTTCTTGCACGCGACACTCTGCCTTACTGAGCTTGACATTTGTGCCAAGTTATTTCTGAATCCCTCCATCCATGGTGAAGTTATGGCCCGGACAAGCAAAAATCTTCTCATTTTTGACATTTGACCTCCAAGTTTGACCTTGACCTTTGAGCTTGGAATCTGGTTCTTGCACGCGACACTCCGCCTTACTGAGCTTGACATTTGTGCCAAGTTATTTCTGAATCCCTCCATCCATGGTGAAGTTATGGCCCGGACAAGCTCCATCCGGACGGACGCACTAACGCACTAACGCACTAACGCACATACACCGAACCGCCATTGTGACAACTATGTCGAGCTCACCGCAAGCGGGCTCGACAAAAATCAACTTGAGAAAATGAACATAGTTATACAGTGCACTCCGTGTATAACGAGATCGCCGGGACATCGCTCGATGCCTCGTTATAGCCATGTCTCGCTAAAGCCGAGTTGTAACAGAACGCAAGAAAAATTTCCACTTGTCCATGTCTACTTTCTCTTTCACCGGAAGTGAATTATGGCACATTTATAACCTCCTTTTTAGAGAGCATAAAGATAGATAACTTTTTTTTATTTAAAAACGTTGTGATTTTTCATTGTCTTAATGGTAAATTACTTTTCTACTTCTTTCATGGTTTCAAATTTCAACTCTATGGAAATAGCTTTCCGCTTTTTAGTAGTGTCTCCCGTATTTTTCAAATTCTTGAACACATGTCGGTGTTAAAGAAAATGCTCATAACTCCAGCTGGATTAAAGTTACGATGTTTTGCAATAACACTTTGTCGATATGACAATAGGTAGATCGGAATGTGCTAATCCGATAATTTATCGACAATTACCTTGAAATGTTATTGCCCACGACATGCTTTAGGACCTAGTAAATTAGGTGTGAAAAAAACATTCCGGGTAGGGAAATGATGTTTGCAGATGACACGCTTTGTGATCAAACCTCGTTAATATGTGTGAAAAATAGAGACGGGACCAAGGAAATATGTACGCTATAGCCGATTTTTCCCTCAAACAAATCTCGCGTTAGCCGGTATAAAACAAAGGGAAAATAGAAGGGAACTGACAGGGACTTTGTACTGTATTCGTTATAGACGGTATCTCGTATTACCCGAACTCGTTATACATGGAGTGCACTGTACTAAGTATTTTTAAGTCAGAGGCATTTTTGGTCTGAAGTACACTGTGACCTCGGAATTTGACCATTTTCCCTGACCTGTTGCTGCTTCATCAAATAATTTCAAACTTATGCCCACCCACAATGTTATACAGGATTCAACTGATCAAGGAAATGATCTAATCAATCATCATAATTAAATCATCTTTTAAACGAAATCTAAAGACACTAATTGGTCCCCTAACAGGTCCAATCAAATCAATTAGGACATCCGAAGGGACCAATCCATGAAGCTTAATGAGTCTGAATATCATTCATGCTACATCTCAAGCCTAGGTATAAGCAATGCCAAGTCTCAAGTCTGCATTTTGTGCTTGTTTTTTATTTATTTATTTTTTTTCAGTAAGAAACTTTGAATTATATTGCGTTTTTCTCTCCAAATGTCATTTCTTCCAGTCCTTACAACACTTTAATTTTAATTCAGTTTCACTGTGTGTTTTATAAACAGAAGAGAAATATGACAACCATATCTCTTATAAATCAAAAGTTAGCGCCAATTCTTAAGTTTCTCAGACAACAAAAACTATATTTCTCCAACCTATCAATGCAGGGGGCATAAAAAGCATGTGTACATAACAGGTCTGGTACTTCACAGAAATACAGAATGACATAGGTATGAACTTTTAACAGTGAGGTATTTGAAGATTTTCCGGCAGCCAGAAGGTGTTTTCATCAACTAGTGGTCATTAACACAAATTGGCAGGTATACCAGCCGTCTTATCAAAACTTCCAGATCTATCTACTCAACTCTGCTTTATAACCTGCATGATAAACCCTTTAGACTTTCCTAATATATTTTTGCTGTATTTCTCTTAAAGACTGTATCTGTGGGGCACCATGGTCTTGTGGTAGGACGTGGGCTTAGGGATCGAGAGGTCCTGGGTTCAAATCCCGGCGGTGCCACAGGAATTTTCCTGAGCAAAAATGTTTCCCCACGTTGCTCCTCTTCACCCAAGTGTATAAATGGGTACATGGGAGAGTTGAAAGTCACAGTGCTGTGGCTGCCAGTGGCGCTGACTGTTAACAGCCGACTTGATACTCAATGATAGTAGAGTAGAGTTTGAAAGCCGCGCGAATATGGACCTAGTTTTTAAATTTGAGACTGTAAACCACCTTTACTTTTTACTTTTTTTATCTTCTGTAAAAGCTGAAAGCTTAGTCACTGATTGATCAAATCATATTTTATGTCCATCTAAATTGAGCTATACTAATAATTGTAGTCTAGATGTAACCTCTTCTAAAGTTTCTTCTGAATGAGCGGGAATGTATTGGATTATACCAGCGACCAAAGGAGGAGTTGTCAATTAAACCAGCTATTACCACTGTGCAACAACTCTGTCCCACATACTCAAAAACATTATCATTTCTGGCATTTATCAAACCATTACAAACACAGCAGCTTAACTGAATATTGAAGAAAAGCAGCAATATGGTGAATGGCATCAACATTATCATTAATTAATTTGGGATCAATAACATACTGACAAGTGCCATACTCCACAGATGATGAAAAGTATGCCTGTATAGTGGGATTTATGAATGATACTCAGATTTATGTCGAGAAACCAAACTCTCGGTAATAAATCAGAAGTGATCCAGTAAATCACAGGTGGGTATTGTTATTTCTGGAGCATGTAGGTCAAAATTACAACCTATACAGCATCCTGCCAGATATCATCATCTGTATAAACATACACCAACCAACAGATACCATTGTTAACCCTTTATCAATATATCCCGAGTATGATGAATGGTATCTGTTGTTTTGTATTCTTTCATTGAAACATCATCGCAAGCCAAAGATTCTACCTAAATTTTGTTCCTCACATTCCTAAATAACAAAGTGGAGGTCGAATCTTTGGCTTGTGGAGATGTCATTGGAAGCAAATTTGGTTAATCATGTCCATCAAAATGACCATTGCTTATATCTTTTGTCTAGTAAAAGGAATAGCTAAATATACACCCAAACACACTTTGAATTCTTAACCGTGACCTGTGTATGCATGAGAGCAAACAAAAGGTCACGTGGTCGTCTTACTATATAATTCATTGAGCGAGTCTTTATTTTCACGCGAGCATTTTTCAATTATTCTGCCTTAGTACTAGGAATAT
The DNA here is from genome assembly GCA_963680895.1 of Fragum sueziense. Lineage (NCBI taxonomy): Eukaryota > Metazoa > Mollusca > Bivalvia > Cardiida > Cardiidae > Fragum > Fragum sueziense. Next base: position 84,613,011 of record OY804592.1, on the reverse strand, counting down.
TTTATACAGTCATTTACGTTAATTATTAGAGTTTTGAGTTACAGAAATATTTTTGCAACTTTGATTGAAAAAAAGAGATTTTTTGGCTTGTAATCATTCGTACCCTGTCTCCATCGCCCGTTACCACCATGCAAGTTCAGGATGAGCTACTGCTTTTGAAAACAAGATAAAATCAATTTTGCAGAAGCATTTGAGCTCCTTAGTACTGTCCAAGTGTGAGCGGTAATATTTTGCATGTGTTTGTGCTCTAGATTAGAGCCAATAATGGACAGGTCACAGGATGTATTCCCAGCCTCGGAGCGTGGACAATTATAAATAAACTTATGGCTGAAATATTGTTGAGAGGTGTTAAATTAAAAAAGAAAAATGTTTTAAACCTTTAACAAACAAGAAATGTTAATGTTTTGACTGTCATGGGCGGATCCAAGATTTTTTCAGGGGGGGGGGGGGGGGGGTCTAGTCCATAAGATGGAAGATGGCTTTAAATTTGTGAATTGTGTAACGATACATGTATAGGCCTACTGTACTAACTTTGTATAGTCAAAATTCGATTTTCGGCCAATTCAAGGCGAGGTCCGAACCCCCTTCTAGATTCGCCCTTAACTGTGCTACAGAGATTGTTTCGAAAATCATTTCAAGAGACAAATTAATGAAATAGGCTAATTTTAATCAGCAGTTTCCCCTTTTGCTTCAACGTTTTCTATACTTCTATGTACACACGCAAGGGTGGATCCAGGATTTTTTCGGGGGGGGGGGGGGGGGGGGGGGGGGGGGTCCAAGCCCAATTGCCAGGGAGGCGGAGGTCCACGCCCAAATGATGACTTAAATATGTTAAATTATGACGCTTTGATTATATAGTCAACATTCAATTTTCGGCTTATTCCAGGGGGCGGGGCGAACATCCCGAACCCCCCCCCCCCTCTAGATCCGCCCTTGCACGTACAAAATCCTACTTTCAAGATGCCCATTCTGTTGTCTGCAAGAGCTTCCAACTTGAATCAGGTGCCGTTTAGAAAAGGGTTTTAAAAGCCGCTGTCAAACTTGAAAAGTCTAAATAATTTTTCGTTTGGAGTTTGAGTTTATTGGGGTTTTACGCCGTTTTCAACTACCAGGGTCATATCGCGACGGCTGGAGCACCTACCCATGGATTCCTGTTGTTTCTCAAACCAGTACTACCACAACACCCTTACCGAGCCTCCAGCTGCTCGCCCACTTAGGTTTACGATTTCAAACCCATTGGTGGGTGACAATTTTGTCAGAAAGGATATTAGCCGCGGCCGGGTATCGAACCCGTGACCTCTCGTATGAGGATCAGATGCGCTACCAACTGCGCTAAGGCCGCGGCCTTTGTCGTTTGGAAAATGGGCTTTAAGAGCAATGCTTTTATTATCAAATTGATCTACCATAATGAATTATCTATCTACATAAGCCTTTCGGTACTGAGATTGTCATCTTCACACTGAAAATGGCATGTTTCGTACATTTTTTTGTTGGGGAAAGGGGGTTAAATACATGAAAATGACAGTTGAACCTGGCGGCTAGGTCCTCAAAAGATCAGTGGATACTACGTTTTCGGAGGGTCAAAAATGACTTAAAAGCCAGTAAAGACCATAATTGGAAGTCAGTCAATGATATCCCGTCGAGATTCACAGAGGAATCGTCACAAAACGGAGTGTGATTCCTTTCAAACTTCTTCTTTCCTCCGTTCATTTCCATTGCACGTTGGATGCTTTGCTCTCAATTGGGTCAGAGCCTCGATCTGGCATTAAAAAGTGTTACTATTTTTAGTAACAAATTGGAAGTGTGTTTGGGTGTATTGCAAAAACAGCATGATCCTTACTACATTGTGTTTCATTACAAGGTCATTGCCATACCAGATTTTGGTTGAAAATATTAAACGAAGGCCAAAATGGGCTCGAAATGCATTGTTTCCACATCTGCAGATATCTAGGATTTCACAATTTCTCGAGGCAGTTCGCACTTCCCAAAATCCCCCCCCCCCCCCACCCCCCATCCCCCAAAGAGAGGGGGATATCTTCCACTTCTGCTATCCACCCACTTGCGCATTTGCACCCGTGAAATGCATTAGCAGGCATTTTTGGAGCCAAACAATTTTTCAAAAGGCCACTGCCGCTCTGCATTAGCAGGCATTTTTGCATCAGCAGGCATTTTTAAATAGCAGGCATTTTTAAACTGGATATGCTTTCCAATATTGGCCTACTTTTTAAGTATGCCTTCTGAACATTTCTTGTATGAGAAGGGAAATATTGTTTTCTCTTTTATTAGAATTGGCAATCAATGAATGATTAATTGAATTAGAAAATATCCATCAAGTTTTAAGCCACTAATGATAACAGAATGTTACTTTTTGCTATAGTGCCATTGATGTGACTAGTCTCAGGTAGATAGATATAATCTGAGAGATAGGTCAATTAATCAATTACTGGTAGATCAAATAAATAACAGGTGTTACTGTTTCTATAGGATTATATAGGTCAAACATACTACTTCTGAAGACATTTATTTACTAGAAACTGTTTCAAACATCAATCATATCTTTTGTAATACAAAATCAGAGATACACCTTATCCCATGTAGACTATTGTCTTACTAAGTTTTGTACCAAATTTTACTCCCAATTTAAACTTTTCCCAAACGACAAAATTTTAGGGCAGTCCAATTCAAAAAGCTGCTGCAGACGACAAATGGACATTGATATAGTATTTGTACATAATATACTGCAGAAAAGATTGAGGCAAAAGGAGAAAATGCTGATTATCAGCATTTTCTTCTTTTGCCCCAATCTTTTCCAAAGCCTTTTCATTTTGGGTTGTCAAAAGACATTCCAATCAGATAAGCTCATGTTTATACTACAATAATGGAGCAGAAAGCAGGAAATGTAAGCTAAGATCAGACTGGATATCTGTGCAAGCTGATGTTAGTCTATACTGCCTGCCAAAGCTTTGGTCACAACAAAAAATTGACATAAGCAGGATGAAAAGGATTAAAGTTTTTTGGTTGTCTTTTTTTCACTTTTTTTATCAAATTTTGTTTTAATTTGATAGTGTGTAGAAATTTTCTACAAAGTTAAATGAGCAGAGTGACTTGTCTTAACCCTTTCCCAAACGACAAAATTTTAGGATGGTCCTATTTGAAAGTTATTGCAGACGACAAAATGGACATTGAAAAGCAACGGATTTGTGTACAATATAGCTAAGAAAATATTGAGGCAAAAGGAGAAACTGCTGGTTATCAGCAGTTTTTTCTTTTGCCTCAATGTTTTCCCAAACCATTTCTATTAGGGACGTCAAAACAAGGTATTGTTTGGGAAAGGGTTAAAGGTTCATGGTCTTGCTGATGATCAAAATTGTCATTATGGACAAACTATTTTACGAATATGAACCATGAATCATCACATCTTATCAAAGATTGCTATAATACCAGACAAGTTAGGAGGAAATGAGGCAGTTCTAACTTAGTTTTTTAGCATCCATCCCTCCATGTTGTTATCTGTGTTGCTTTATTTTATTGGCTGATGTTATCTGTATCACCTGTTACATGCCCCTGTGTTAACTCTTTCCCAAACAAGACCTGATTTTGACGTTCCTGAAATAAAAGGATAGGGAAAACATTTTGGTAAATGAAGAAATTGCTTGTGACAAGCAATTTCTTCATTTCCCACAATGTTTTCTACCCCAAAAAGGCATACAATTTCAAAATATCATTACACTGAAAATGTCATCTGCAACTTCTTTCAATTTGGACAAGGTTAAAATTTTGTTGCTTGGTACTGGGTTAACCCTTACACTGATAACTGAAAACTTTAGATCATTTACCTTGCTTTTGATAATCAGGAACCTAAGCTTTTTCTGCAAACAAAATTACAGATGAATCTTTCCCTAAAAAATTCATGTTGGTTACTTAGGAGGGGCATTGCAAATATTTGCAGAATTGAATAGTTATATAAGTATTCTATTTTTAAATGATCTGGAACGTTTTTCTACTTTACATTTTTTCTTTTCCAAATGCAATGCATTGATGTTGCATTGTCAGATGTGTTTTAACCCATTACCAGATGGCAAATTTAGGACTGTTCCAAATTGAAAGATGATGCAGACGACGAATTCAAGCCAATATAACTTTATTGTATATTATGTGGTCTTTTGGGGTAGAAAATATTGCGGGAATTATAGAAATTGCTTGTCACAAGCAATTTCTTCATTTTCCACAGTATTTTCCAAAGCCTTTATGAAGAAGGGCGTTAAAAATCGTCAATGTTTGGGAATAAGTTAAGGTATCAACGGTTCTGCCAGAAAATTTCAAGCTGTGATCAAAATAATCAAAGGTAGATAATTCAGCTATATAATTTACTGTAGACAGTGTTATCTCTCTTGAGTCAGTGTCAAGCAAATAATGATAGTTTTCACCACTCTACAATAACAGCATTTTCCTCCTTTCCCTTGATGTTTTCTAATTAACTACACACCAACTCTCATCTATAAAAGTATTTGTAAAATTTATTTTGTTGTCTACAACTCCTTTAAAATTGGACCAAGCTATATTCCTTGTTGGCTGTAAGATAATTAACCCAGTACCTAATGGACAGCATCTCATTAGTAAATTGTTTTTGACATCTCTTTAACACATAATTAAAGTATCATTTTCAGCATAATGATCCCAGAACAGCATCATGCAGCATACATCATTCTATTCTCGTGGTTGTTTTGAAGGGACATCTAATCGTCCAGTTGTTCCGAGCAATTGATTGAATGCGGTTTAAAACCACTTTAATTGAATGCATTTCAACTTTCATATCTCACTATTTATCAACTAAAATATCCAATCTGAGTCTCCAGCTGGACAAATAGATAAACGGACAGACATGAGTAAAACAATATGCCCCCAATACAGGGGCAATAACAAATAAATTGCTTGTGACAAGCAATTTCTTCATTTCACACTGTTTTCTATGAAAAGATGCACAAAAGAATAAAATTTCAATCATTTGAAATTGTGGTCTACGAGTCCAACATAATCATATTAATTTGGATCAGTCTTAATTTTGCTATCTGGTAAAATAGTTATCCCACATAGACCAGACAAGTTATGCAATTTGACATCAGTGATTAATTGTGGCAATTAGAATCATGTCAAACCTGAATTAATGAACCAAAGAATTGCAGATTTAGGAGTCATTATTATTATCAAAGCAAAAGATAAGAAAGGTAATAGTATTCTACATGTATATCTTGTGCTTGAATTCCAAACCCTATGCTGTGGGTACTTATCTTATATCTCAATGTATTGTATTTCGCTTTTCGTACAATAGGTGAGTTTCCTTCTTTTCAAATGACTCTCTTGTTCTTTTACTCAGTTGTCCTAAATTTTGTGGTATACGTGGTCAAGAGGTAGAGCTATGGCTTAACAATCAAGGGGTTCTAAGCTTGATTCTATGGCGTACCAAACGGGTCAAAAGTCTATTTAGAGCGTGCACGCATAAAATATACGAGTCGACGCGTAAATTTTATGCGTCGACGCGTATATTTACGCATCGACGCATAAAATTTACGCGAGCAGTTGAAAATTTGTGCGTCTACGCGTAAATTTTCAACAGCTCGCGTAAATATACGCGTCGAAGCATATTTTATCTATTAACCAATCAGATCCTTCGCTTCATTCATCAATTTTATGGTATAAAGGGAAGGTTTCTAACCGCCTCTCCCATTTGGCCAGCCTCGGGTTCACATTTTTTACTCCTGGTCGCGTAAAATTTACGCATCGACACATATTTTTTCTACTGCTCGCGTAAATTTTATGCGTCGACGCGCATATTTACGGGTCAACACATAAAATTTACGCGAGCAGTTGAAAATATATGCGTCGACGCGTATATTTTATGCGTGCACGCTCTATATAGACTTTTGACCCATTTAGTATGTCATATGATTCCCCATAGTGGAGGTTGTATTTGGCTTCTCATTGGTCCACACATTTGCTGCTAGTGTTGATGACTATTTCCCAGCAAGAAGAATCAAGTGGGATATAAATAAAGGGGCCCATACACGATCAATATTATTGACAATATTATTGTCAATATTTGATATTGACAATAATATTGACCGTGAGTGGGTGATATTGAAGAAAATATTGTGTGCAGTTGGTGGCAAAAAAAATATTGTCAATATTATTGACTCAATAATGTTGTCAATAATATTGATCGTGTATGGGCCGCTTAAGAAGTAATCCCAAAAGATGTAAACTAAATAAGTATTTAAAGTTTAACTCTTTACCGAACAGCAATATTTTGGACTTGTACAAATTCAAAGATGTTGTAGACGACAATTTAGAATGAATGAAATATTACATTTTTTGGTCTTCTTGTATAGAAAATATTGTGGTTGCTTGTCACAAGCAATTTCTTCATTTTTCACAATGTTTTCCTAAGCCTTTTCTTGTAAGGAATCAAAAGGCATCACTGTACAGAAATCGGTTAAATTTTGATCCTGAAAAAATGAATCTGTGATATACGATATTTTCATTTTGTTACAAAGAAACTATTCTTGATTCCATTTATAAGATGACATAAAAGCATTACCAAGATTACAATACAAATTTTGTATAAAGTTTATAGGCAGGCAATGCTCTCTAAATGTCAATTCTGGGAAATTCCATCACTCCGTTATTGATTGTAGTTTTTGTAGAACGCTCTAATAAACACCAATACAATGTTTTGTCCCAAAGGATTTTTCCTATGCATCGTGACAAAAATATCTTTTTACAGAGATTGAATTAGTGCATTTAGGGCTTTTTGCAAATTTATGTTTTTCTTTTAAAGGGGGGACAAGCTAGGCTGTCGAAAATGCAAATGGCACAATAATTACAAACCAGAAATAATGTATGAAATTACCAACCTGAAGGGGTAGATCACTTATCTCCATTCTTAGCACTCACCAAGCTTTATTAAGTTTTAAAATCCAAGTCAATGAATAACATGCTGTCAGCTTTGTTTTGTCCTTGTTTTTGTTTTGTAACGGTTGAATATGCCCAACCTTCAAAAATCAATTACGTCAGAGGTACGTCATCTGTGCTCAGCGAGATTCAACACACCGTACAACCGGCTGCGTCGAAAGTTTGAGAAGACAGATTCGACATCTGATGTCATGTGCATGTTAGGTCAAATGAATTTACTTTTATAAAGGATCTTTGGTATTCTATAGTTGATAAATACACGTAATAATGTTCAGTGCTTGTACAAAATAAACCTTTTCACGTATCCCTCGCAAATAAGGTCACAGTCATCAACACAGCCAGTTGTACGGTGTGTTAATACCGCGGAGGTGTGTCTCGTTGACCTTGACCTTGTCTCGTTTTGAAGTAAAAATAGAATGTGTAAACACGCTTGTAATGGATTGATCTATAGCAAAGGAAAGATGGTTATTCTCCGTGATTTAGGTTTTTATGCATTGCAAATTGTTTTTCCATGCACAAATATGAGTTCCCGAACAGTTCGGAAGCATAAAAACCTTGCATGGGCCCCTTTAATACCTATTTGAAACAAACATATGTATAATAATTAAAACAAGATGTGTTCGTGAAACACAAATGGCTCGGAAATGGCTATAATTTTGGAGAAACTACCATTGTAAAGATTTCACTTCAAGTTTCGGACTGACAGACAGACAGATGGATGGACAGACAGACGACAGTAAAATAATTTGTCCATGATCTTTTGATACTAGGTCATACAAAACATTGAAGGAAAAGAAGAGAATGCTGACAATCACCATTTTCTCTCCTTCCCTCAATGTTCTAAATACTTTTATGCTGAACCTAGAGTAGTCAGCTCTCTCAATATCAATTCCAGAGACATCCATCAGGGTATTATTGATTGTGTTTTTGTAGAACGTTCTAATGAACGCCAATAAAATGTTTTGTCCCAAGGGGTTCTTTGCACTGTGACAAAAATGTTGTTTTATACATGATCGGCATTGGTACATAGAGTTTGAAGCCTCATTTGGAAAGATTCATCACTAACCGTTATAATATTCAAAACCTAAATGTAGCACAGTTGCGATGCAATTATTGCAAAATATACAATTCTTCTCTCAGCCTTTTCAGTCATACAACATAATAATCTTCTGTCACTCTTTTGATGCCTTCAAGTTAATATGTAATATACTTAGTTCATATGATTTCAGACTTGCAGAGATACCATTTTCGTTTACAATGCAAATGACAAAACTAATGAAAAGAAATCTTAAGAATTATCACATTACTTCAAAAGGAAAAAAAAGAAGACAGAAAAGTTAAGAAAACGCTGGTTTTCAGCAATGCTCCTCAAGCCTTTCTTTGTGTACAAGTCTCCAAAACTGTTAACCCAGAATAATAATACCATAAGCCGGCTGGGTTGACATTGATTAACAATTAAAATTCAAAAGCCATGCACTATAAAACATTTCTTCTCACCAAACGTTTTGCAATTAAAGGGGCTTCCACATCAAATAATGGCCATTTCTACCCATCATGAAGACAACAATGCTAAGTACATTCTTCAAATTAGAAAGTGCACAGCACGCAAAACACAAGAAATTGGAAATTCCTTACCCTATTTTTAGCAAAGTACTCCAGATTGCTTGTTTATATTGTCACACACACTGACCATAAAACGATGACACACGCTCAAAATCCGATAATTCTGGGGCAAAACAATCCCCGATATTCCAATAATCTATACCCGGTTTTTAACACTGGTCCCTACCAACCACCATACTATAATCACTGAATATATTAACCCTTGTCCACATGAAATATTTATCAATAGCTGATTATTTGAGATTTGTTTTCTGATTTTGTGGCAGATTTATAAGATTTATTTCAATGTTAAAGATGGCAGGAAAGTGAAGACAAAGATGAAATTGTACATGCAGTCTCATCATTGTCTATACTTCCTAAATAAGCTGCATATTTTAGTTGCCACTAACAACATTAATGTTAAAACAGCCACAACTTGAAATGTGGCAACAAAGTTTGAATCAGTTACATTCCACCAAAAGCCACTAAAATTTAGTAGGTGAGAATTATTTCTACTGAATCTGATAGTATACAAAGAATACCATTGTGTGACTAACAGCCTTTGTAAAATGAGAATCTTTTATCTCTTAACCATCAGAAAAATTCACAATTACTCTTTTATTTTTTGCTGGAAAAAAATAAGGCTGCAAGCAAACAACAAATTCCACAATTTATTTCATCTTAACTTCTTCTGACATCTTGAAAAGACTGCATAATATACTTAAATTGAAAGACGCAGAGTTTCTATTTTGTAAATTCAATGCCTTTACTTTAAAGTATCTACAGAAGAAATCTTTATGAATTCAAATTTCTTAGCACAGGCACATGGTACAATTCCACAGAAAACAAAGTAGTCAGTCATGACAAACACACATACAAACTCAGTTACATACACAAAATCACTGATTTATTATATGAAAATAACCTGGACAACACAGTAGTGGCTTATCAGTTAATCCCATGCTACAGATAAAATGGCCGAAAATATCATTCCATAACACCAAAAATATCATCAATTCTTTCTCAAACCCTATGTTGTGGGTGAGACGATTAAAATGAGTACCCACATCATAGGGTTTTGAATTAAAATAACAGATATAGAATATTTTTTGTGATAAAAATGTCCAATTATCTGTAGCACTGGGTGTATATCTGATGTTTACACATTATTGATGAAGCAGAAGGTATCTATTACTGGACATCAGGCTTACTGCAGGGTGGAGTCTGTCTGCCCAGCCTATCTGGCTTATCAGCACACACCTGAGATAGGTGATGGACTACCGCTGGGGGTAATCAGATAGTCAGGACTTCTGATACTGGGATTATCGGCCCAAATTCTGACCCTTTGGCCAATTTAGAGTCAAACTGTCGTCATTCATATTGACAAACTGCACATATTTTGATCGGACAAGAAAATTAGTTTGATGGATTCCTCTAATTTTCAAACGCAATAATCATTGAATTTATCTTTTTATTACTGTGATTATTCTAATAAACGCCCGGGCGTTTATTTTAAACATGGTGGATAGAAAAGTAGGGGGTGGGCGTTTATTAGAGGTATTCTAATTTCGTCGGTCAAAAATCTTTCTAATCAACTGTCATTATATGGACTAGAAGTTCAGCAAGTCAAATTTGGCAAAGTTTTGTTATAAGGACTTCAAAATAGGATTTTTTAAGGAAATTCCTTCATTGCCAACAGATTTAGGGCTTAAAGGGCGACGGTAACAGATGGTCTAATTGCAAAAAATGAAATTTTTTGAAAAAATATGCAAAACTTTTGTGTTGACAACCTCGGGATGGTTAATAATATGCGATTCAGACAGAGAATGAGCCGAAATTACAAGACAGATAGCTGAATTTAGGGAGAATCCAAACCTAAATTCAACCCCATCACTGATGGGGTTAGAATTATTTTTAAATTGTTGCACATGCGCATACAGCGCGGACCATGATTCAAACGAGATTCATACTTGAATTTCAATATGACGTCATCATGTATGTTGTGACGTCATTTAAGAAAGTCGCATGTCCTACTGTTTTGACCTACTTTCGATATCGCTTCATGAATTTGGTATCAAATTGCGAAAAAATGAGTCGTTGCTTCAATAGTTTGTCGTAATCATTTAATCAGGTCATATAAAGCTTAAAAAGTGTACATTTCGTTTGTATTTGACAATTTTTGGGTCCAAATCTGGGAAATAGTAGCTTTAACATCCTCTTTTTCACTGTTTTTAGAAATGTTCTTTGGTTATGACTTAGGTTATTTTAATCTGGAATCAGGGGATGGGCGTTTATTAGAATCCCCCCTTTTCGATAAAATTGCGCTTGAAACAAGCAGATTTTCAGCCCTGATTTGGGGGATGGGCGTTTATCAGAATATGGGCGTTTATTAGAATAATTACGGTAATTAGGATAAAAGTAAGAAAATTAATTACATTAGACCCTTGCAATTCTTCTCCGTGAGACAATTCAAATGAGTACTCACAACATAACCTTTGAATTTTTGAAATAACAAATTTAGAATTCATTTACTCCTCATTGTGTGATATGTTGCTCTGATTAACACTGCAACCAGGGGTAAGTTCAATGGCAACGCGGGTTCGACCCGGGTAACTCGAGTTCCATATGAACAGTCTCGGGTTCGACGCTAGTGACGTCATTTCAACCTTTTGAACTCAACTCCACTAACCCTGGCCAAGGCTGGTGTTACTCTGGTTCCTAGATGGCGCCAAAAGGCGAACAATAACAACAAAAGCCAAGTCCGCATAAAAACTCGTGCATTTACTCAAAATATACTTTTTGTGCCATGTATGAGTGTGTTAACAATGACTATCATTTATGTTAACCGATTTCGATTTATATATTGCATTTTGTGGCCTAATTTTCGAATCTACTAAACACGTGTATTTGTTTACACCCGTCAGTGGATAAAGTCGTTCACATGGATTGTTCTATGCGCATGCGGAAATTATTTTTAGACAGTCTTTCCCGAGTTGAACTCTCGTTCGTCATGAACTCACCCCAGATGACTGATTTTCTGTAACAAGGGAGGGCACTGATACAATTTCATTCTAAAATCTACAGTAGAATTATTTCCCCTGAGAGGCGCTCCTTGCATTCCCTATCAACATTTTAACCTTTTCAAAATTATTTCAATCATCATTTTGAAAGTGTACCATAACTGAAAAGTATCTGTGATTAGTGGATGCAGCAGATAGGTTGAATTTGATCCGCTTTCAAAAAAAGGTTTTCTTAATTTTTTTTTTATTGCAGCACAGTTTTAATGATTATCTTTGACATCGAAAAATTCCAAGTAAACAAGTTTCTTTTAGAAAAACCTGTGTTATCTCAACTCCTATCAATTTACTGGCACAGTTTTTGGAATCAAATTGAGCTGCCACAAGTAAACAAACTATACAAGTAAACAATCTATTTTTGTTCTATTTCTTGTTCTTTTTTTGTCTACCGCTTTTAACTCTTTCCGAAATGAAATGCCAAACATTGAAATTTTAAGTTGCCCGACAAGTACAGTTTTAAAAAGATCAATCATGCATGTTCTCTTTCAGTAGATACAACTCAAGAAGCAGCTGCTAAATGAGAACAACATGATTTGTTCATTGGGGTTTTACGCCGTTTTCAACTACTTTGGTCATATTGTGGCGGCTGGAGCACCTAACCATGGATTCCTGGCGTTTCCCATACCAGTACTACAACAACACCCTTACTGAGCCTCCAACTGCTCCCCCACATAGGTTCACGATATCAAACCATTGATGGGTGACATTTTGTCAGTAAGGATATTTGCCGCAGCCGGATATCGAACCAGGGACCTCTCGTATGAGAGGCAGATGCGCTACCAACTGCGCCATGGCCAAGGTCAGAACAACATGAATCCAGATCAGACGGTGCATAGATTATGCACAGTCTGATCTGGATCTATGTTAATGTTCTCAAATGCTATAAGGGCTCTTTTTTCAAGAACCTGGCTAAAATTCCTTATCTATTTGCATAAAATGTTTTAACCATTAAAATACTCAAGTTCATAATGTATAAAATGGAGTTATCTGTCTATAACCCTTTTATACTTCCCAAATCATGACTTATTTTGTCATCCTAGAAAGAGAAAGTTTTAGAAAACATTGTGAGATAGGAAGAAAATGTCACCATTTTCTCCTGTTCTTTCACTATTTGCTTCCCACTTGAACATAAGCTTTAAATATAATTTCATTATCATTTTGTTGTTGCACCAACTTTGCAATATTGGTTGGTCTTTGAATCAAAGTTAGGGAAAGGGTTAATGTAAGTTCTGATAAGTAGATAGCAACAGAAAAGGCACTTTGGAATGTGAACTTTCAAACTGTGTTCTCAAATATCCAGTGCAAAAGTATCGATTTTTCATGTTCCCTTTTTTATTCATGATTTTTAAATTATGGAAATTGCTGTTATTATTTGATACTAAATTCAAAGATTTGCCTATAAAAATTAATAGGTGTTTATATTGATGCCTTAACCCTTTCTAAACAAGAAGTTTTGACGTCCCTGATATGAATAAAAGGATTCAAATTTGAACTTTTTCAATGAAACAAAAGGAGAAATTGCTGATAGCCTACATTTTCTCCTTTTACCTCAATGTTTTCTTGTCTTCAATGAATACAAATAAATTTTCCAATTTCGACATGAATTTTGTCTACCACAGCAAAATTTGTCATCGGAGAAAGGGTCATGCCACTGGATTTTTCTTTCTTCCTTCCAGTATGATCTTCTTTAATACAGCAAAGAAGACAAGTAAAATTTCCGGCATCCTATGAGTCTTATTAGTGATGGCCTACCTTATAACAACATTCTACAATATCATTTACATGAATTTACATAAAACATGTACTAATTACATGAAGACAATTAATGAAGAGCTAGAATTAGAACATGCTGAATGCAAATTCATGTAAATGACACTAATACAAAGCATCGATTTCAGGAAAAGAGGAAAATGACTGATTTTAGCAATGTCTCTTCCCCTGCGTTCTGGAACGTTAAATGGCAGTTCTAGATCAGCTCTAGAACAGTTCTAGAACTGCCATTTAAATTTCCAGAATGTTCTAGAACAGTTCTAGAACTAAAATAAGTTCTTGAACTGTTTTCGCAGGGGCTTATACATGTATTATTACCCTCTAAGAAACATCCAAATGATCTCTTTATTTTAAAACAATTATTTCTTACCTTAATAATTTCCCCTTCTTTAAATGTGAGAGTATTTGGATCATAAATGTTACAGTGGTCCTTGATAGCTTTGGCTTGTACACAAAAACTGGCTTCTGAAAATACAAAATAATACAAAGTAATTAATCAGCACTGCAAAATGATGCCTTTTGACATTATTCAGTCATTTGAGGAAGTGTTAATGATGTTATAATGATCATTCTTTGGCCTAAAACAAAACTGTTGTTGTTCGCATACAGTAATGAGTTCTGTTTCTGATCTGAAATAAATAAAGAATGAGTTTGATTATAACTAGATCGCTTGTCCACAGACAATTTTAGACAGAGTAAACAAAAATATGTGCAACATGATCAATATAATTATACTTAGGCATAAAAATGTCCAAACTTCACTTTACAGCCAAAATGATCAAAATGTTCACTAAAAAAACTTGGTAACATTTGGGTATACTTATTCACTTTTTAGTTTGCTTGCAATTAATTACTTTGCGCTAAACATTTATAAATTCCGCTAGAAACTTAGTCCATATTCATTTTTGAAAAGGGTTATCCAAATTCTTGAGTAAAGATTAGATATTAATTATGACAAGAGTAGGTTTGGCTATCAAAGACATAGTTTGGTTGCTAAAATCAGTTTAAATCTCCACAGACAGGTCCAACTTGTGAGTCATGATATGTATTGACAGACCAAACTTATCCCATGTAATAGGCCAGACAAACTAAATTGAGGGGTCAAAACAGAACTGTACTGTTTAATCCTTTCGCTAATGGCAACAATTTGGACTGTTCTAAATTTAAAGCTGCTGCACATGACATTAAAGGGATATTGATTAGGATAAAACTTGTAAAGAGATAGACAAAGAAACTATTGAGGCAAAAGAAGACAAGAGCCGTCAGAAGACGGATTATGCTCCCCGAATAAGTGTTTGTCACAAAATAAAAATCATCATACATTAAGCCCCCTTTTCCCATGACAGATTTTTTGTACACACATAATTTATATAATATGGTCTAGAAAATCTCATTTATCACAAAAGTACAACATTTCAATAAATTCTACCCATTGGATGAAGAGAAATTGGAGGAAATCTAATTTATACATTAAGGCCCCTTTTTCCATGACGCAGCCTCAAATCAACAAACGGAGGAAAAAGTCCCTAGGGATTATCCCTGGAAGTTCACATGTGAAGTTTCGTTGAATTTGGTCCAAGGGTTGCTGAGATATGGCTGTGGACGGACGGACAGACAAATTATCATACATTAAGCCCCCTTTTCCCATGACAGATTTTTTGAACACAAAGTATTTATAAAATATGGTCTAGAACATCTCATTTATCACAAAGTACAAAATTTCATTAAATTCTACCCATTGGATGAAGAGAAATTGGAGAAAATCAAATTTTTACATTAAGGCCCCTTTTTCCATGACGCAGCCTAAAATCAACAAACGGAGAAAAAGGTCCCTAGGGATTATCCCTGAGAGTTCACATGTGAAGTTTGGTTGAATTTGGTCCAAGGGTTGCTGAGAATGGCTGTGGACGGACAGACGGACACACGGACGGACAGACGGACAACATGGCGACTATATGCTCCCCCGAAATTTTTTCGGGGAGCATAAAAATGCTGGTTATCAGCATTTTCTTCTTTTGCCTTAATGTTTTCCCAAACCAATTCTATTGACAATGTTTTGTTTTGGATAACTCCCTAGACAGGTCCAACTTATGAGTCATGATATGTATTGACAGACTAGACTTAGCCCATGTAATATGCTAGACAATCTTTAGACAAGAGGTAAGAGCAAAACTGTACTAGTCTAAATTTGATCTGATGGCTCAGACTTATGTGAGTCATGATACAACTAAATAGAAATAGAGAGCTTATGCTACTGTCGCAATGTGAAACTGCCACCACACGATTTTTAGATATCATCAGATTCCTAAACTTGAATGCCACCGGGCAATTTTTTACAAATCGGTACAACTGGTCATGAATAACTGCCAATAAAATGCCATCGGGCGGTGGCAGGCAGTTTCCAAGGTCTGAGGAGCGTGTGCCATCATCCAGGTGGCAGTTATGCGACAGGCCGGCCACTGTCAGCTTTAAAATGCCACCGCCCCACGACCTGATGGACACAAGCAATATTGAACATCTGCCATTGGCCGGCAATCGGGCATTTTTACTCCCCTGTGAAATGCTTTGTCATTCTTCATGAAGTATTTAATAGATATTCATGAGCTATTCAAGAACGGAAAAAATGAAATCTTCATGAAGAAGAAGTGAACAGAAAATGGCCCATTTGCATAAATCTTCATAAAAACAGAGTAACGAATTTTTCATGAAGTTGGAAATGCATAATAAATCCTTAAACCATGCAGTTTTGCATTCTGAGAAAAAGGCATGAAGTCTTCATGAATAAATAATCATATAATTCATGAAGACTTCATGCAAGAAAAATACGCAAACGATCTTAAGAAGAAATCATGATTATTCTGTTAACAATGAGTATGGGCCATTTTCTGTTCACTTCTTTTCAATGAAGAATTCATGAATAATATTTCTTTACAAACTTCATAAAAACATACAGGTTTCTCTAAACACAGAGTAATGAATTTTTTATGAAGTTAGAAATGCATAATAAATCCTTAAACCAAGCAGTAATGAAAAAAAAAAAAAAAATCATGTCAAGGTCATGAAAAATACTAAAAAACAATTTGTACAAATATGTTGCTGACAGAACAAAACTTAAGAAACTTTTTGTAGAACAGGTAGTTTCAGAACTGTAATAAGTAACAGGTCATTAGAAATCAATGATTCCTATTTATAGAAGCAAAATAATAATATCCATTTTACAGAATAATTATGTGGGTGGGGAATGGTAAAAAAAATAAACATTTAAATTTGTTAAATTTAGTGGAACATGAATTAGACTGGGAGATCATGAACATTTTAAGAAGATTTTATGAACTGTACACAATCCATTATCAATTCATGATTAGTTCATGATTTATTCTTAATACAACAAAACAAGAATTTTTATGAAGTACCAGTTTTAATTGCAGTGGAAAATATTCAGAAAAAAATCATGAACAAGTTTCAGGATTATTCATGATTTTTTTTTAAATGAAAACTTCATAATAAATCCTTTGCATTCATCATGAAGGTTTTAAGGATTTTGTCAATCATTAATATCTTCATAATGTCTTCATGAAGCAATTATCATCATACTTCATGCAGAAAACTTCATGAAGTGTGTTAAAGAAGTGATAATGAGTAATGTATGAAACATTCTTAAGATTCATAATATGTTCATTATTTTATGAATTACATTTCACAGGGGCAGTGCCACCACCCTGTGCCCGCCCGATAATCTGATGGCGTCGGGCTAGTTTCCGAGGAATTAAAAATCTAGTTTGCTCTCAAAAGTTAATATCGGTCTCAATTAACACATCTAAAACTTTCAGAAGTTTAAATTTTCTAAGAAGATGCCCACTCAACGCATCGGAAAGAGTAAGACCAAAGCGCCTGCTTCTTCCAGCAGCAGGAAAGTCAGCAGCAACTGTTATCAGCATTCAATGCTTTCTAGTCTCCATCTCAAATCGGCAACTCGAAAGTCTCTAAGTCATTGAGGACCTACTACAACCACCATGACTACAATTTTGCGAATGAATGTTTGCAAATTGAATTCATTTTGAGGCCCAGTCTGCATTTGGTAGATCGCCGTCCTGCCACCTACCAACATAAACGGCCACCCCCCTGCTGTCTGATCATGATTCATGCTGCTCTTTGAAAAGTTTTACCTATAAAAATGATGAAGAACAGAGAACAATGGATCTTGATCAGAATGTGCGTATTCAAAGGCTGATCTGGATTCATGTTGGTCTCACTGTCATGAAGCGCCTTTTCCCATGTCCTGGCCGAAAGAATTATTTCTGTTCTGACATATTTAAAGCATGTTGCAAGTCAAAAATAGACTGTACCTGAATTCAAGGTGTTAAAGTTGGTCAAATTCAGCGAATTAAAAATGCAAATCAAATTCCGTTAATGCATTATGCAAAATAAAAGTGATGTCATTAAAAGTATTGAAAGTGACTTTAATTTCAAATCACCAGTGCACAGATGTACATTTATAGCCTCTTTCAAGGTGACAAAATCCTGCACTAATGCATTTTGAAAGTCAACAATTCTACACTTTGTCAGACTGATTCTGACTGTTCCATTTTGAAAGCTGCTGCAGATGATGAAATGAGTGTAGATAAAGATATATTTTTTGTATGATGTAGCACAGAAATATTGAGGCAAAAGGATAAACTGCTGATCAGCAGCATTTTATTCTTTTGTCTCAATGTTTTCCAAAGCCATTATTCAATCAGAAGCCATAATACTCCATTAGGGATGTCAAAAACAGGTCTTGCTTGGGAGGGTTAACAGTTCAACAGAACATTCTGACTTCGAACTAAAAAGAAAATGGTAAAAAGTCTGCATTTTATGCAATCTATAATTTTGCCATGTTGAAATCTAATTACTCTGAACAAAGATTTCTTGATTTCTCATACTTTTGACCTGGATTCGTCGCTCACAGACAAACAGAACAATACAAATATTTGAGTTAGTGTTTTTGCTTCCCCGTCAACTCTACGATAATCAGTATTGATTTTCCAGTTCCCTAATATTCCGGAGTCAGGACGCCCCTCCAGAGCCTGGTTCCCACAATTTACAAATTTAACCTCTTTACCTTATTAGGGGTCTTTTTATGTAATTCAAAAGAATTGCAATGACGAACATATTCATCATAAGGTTTTGGTATATTACCCCCTCCCCCTCTAAAATCCCTCCGTATGTGTCAATCAATGACCTTCATACATGTTATAGCTCATGGTAAATGACCTAGCAGAGCATCTCTAGCTATTAGAAAGTACAAAAATATTAGTCTGATCAAAATATGAAGATGTTTCAATAGAATCATACTTTATGACAGCATAGGATTCTGAGTCACAAGGAACGAAGATATGACGGGGGTCAAAAAGAAAATCCAGCCAGCTTGCTACACTTTGACTATCATTTCCTTCTTCCAATCAAAGTACCTACAACTGTTACAGCAAGGGGAGAATCTAGTGTTAGTGTTACAAGATTTCGAGCATAATTATTCAAAAACTTTGTCAAATATTCAGAGCAAACATTCAAAAACTTTGTAAGAAATCTTTTAGAGCAAATATTCAAGAACTATGACAAAGATTTTGAACAAATATTCAAGAACTATGGCAAAGATTTTGAACATAATTATATTCAAGAACTATGACAAAGATTTTGAACAAATATTCAAGAATTATGACAAAGATCTGGAACAAATATTCAAGAACTATGACAAAGATTTTGAACAAATATTCAAGAACTATGACAAAGATTTTGAACAAATATTCAAGAACTATGACAAAGATCTGGAAGAAATATTCAAGAACTATGACAAAGATTTTGAACAAATATTCAAGAACTATGACAAAGATTTGGAACAAATATTCAAGAACTATGACAAAGATCTGGAACAAATATTCAAGAACTATGACAAAGATTTGGAACAAATATTCAAGAACTATGACAAAGATCTGTAACAAATATTCAAGAACTATGACAAAGATTTGGAACAAATATTCAAGAACTATGACAAAGATTTTGAACAAATATTCAAGAACTATGACAAAGACCTGGAACAAATATTCAAGAACTATGACAAAGATTTGGAACAAATATTCAAGAACTATGACAAAGATCTGGAACAAATATTCAAGAACTATGACAAAGATCTGGAACAAATATTCAAGAACTATGACAAAGATCTGGAACAAATATTCAAGAACTTTGTCACAGATTTAGAGCAAATATTCAAAACTTTGACAAAGATTTAGAGAATTTTTTTAAGAACTTGGCCAAAGATTTGGAGAAAATGTTTAAAAATTTAAGCAAATATTCAAGAACTTTGACAAAGATTCAGACAAAATATTCCAGAACTTTGACATTATATTGGGGAAGCAATCTTCCTGGCTGCCAAAAGATGGTAATTTCACACTAAGTAATGGAAGAATTATTCAAACTGTCCTGTGACCACCACTCCATAATGGCTCAATTAACCCTTTCCCAAACTGCAAAATTTTCAGGTGATCCTCTTCAAAAACTGCCACAAATGACAAAATGTAAGTTATCAAAGTTTATAATTTGTGTATAATTTGGCATAGAAAATATTGAGACAAAAGGAGAAACTGCTGGTTATCAGCAGTTTCTTCTTTTGTTTCAATGTTTTCCCAAGCCTTTTCTATTAGGAACGTCAAAACCAGGTCTTGTTTGGGAAAGGGTTAACTCTTTCCCAAACGAAAAAAATTCTACATTATTCCGATTAAAAGCTCAGCTGCAGGTGACAAAAACGGATGATTAAAAAGATATGGTTTTCATACAACAACGCACAGAAAATATTGAGGCAAAAGGAGAAAATTCTGGTTACCAGCATTATCTCCTTTTGTCTCTGTATTTTCCCAAACCTTTTATAGTATGATATCAAAACCCAGGCTTGTTTGGGAAAGGGTTAAGACTAGCAGCCAAATCAATATCGGCTGCTTGGCCAAAAGAACTCGGAGAAAAAACATATCATAGCCTATTCAACCCATTGTCCTGAACATATCAAGGCTCTTTTATTTTCCGTCATTCATGTGGATACATATTAACTTTAGAAAAGATATGAACCCATTAACACACAATGACCAGTTCTAACCCATTACTAAACAACTATTTTTTGACATTTGTTTGGAAGAAAGGCTGTAGCCTATATGATAAAGCAAATGTTGCACCAACAGAAGATGTACAAGATGGCCAAGGTTAATCAATTCAAACACAATTGAACCAGCTAATCAAGGATCTGGGAAAAAGGGCATTGGCATGTAAGAACAGTATGGATACAGATCAGCATGTGTATACTCACACACTGATCAAGATCCATGTTGTTCTCTAGTAGCTTTTCATTACCTTTGACAATTTGGAAAAGCCTTGGGTCGATTACACATGCACCATGATCAGATTGCATTTTGATGTAAAGTCAGATCTAGTTCAATCAAAATGTGATATTAGTGTCACTTTTATAGATCCCAGTTCAATCATAATTATTTGGAGATGAACAGTTTTATAAAATATTGAATCAAAGTTATAAACTTACCCTTAAATGCATCTACAGGGGTTGTTTCCTGACTATTAGGGGCTGACCCCTTCCCACATAACTCTCCATCAACACATTTTGGGATACAAAACTTCATTATTAAACTAATTCATTAAAACTATACTTTAAGTTTGTCTTTTCACATGTTAGAATTCAATCATAAAGTCACATTGATATCAGTAAACATTCACTTTGTTCTCATAACATCTTGAACTAGAAAGTCACATGCACAAAATTTAATGTTCCAGAAGTTCAAGACTTTAAATACTCATTATTCTCTATGTTTTCTAATGTTTCTTCTTTTAATCCTATTATAATGATGCTGTAGATTTTCAACGAGTCACTTCAAAAGACAATTAAATGCACAATAATCTAGAAAATTATCTCTAAGCAGCAATTCTAGGCAATCATACATAGTGCTCTTATATTTGAGCACGACAAGCATTGTAACAAAATTAGTGCTGCTTTTCGACACTTTCTTCTTTTCTCGAAATGCTTAACAGAGTATTTGAAAATACAGCGTTTTTGAAAATGGCTTTAATTCAATAAATTTGAGAATTGATACACCTTCAATTGACAATCATGGATTCTCAGATCTTCGATCTCACAGTTTCATCAAAAATTGTTATCATTCAAGTATAAATAATTCTGTGACCATAATTTTTAATCCGAACGTACAGCGTCGGCTGCTCTCTACGTAAAATTCAGCAGTCATAACTTTGCCAAACTTAGACATAATACATCATTTTTTCCTCACATGCCTTAGTCCTGCACTTTGCCTCTGTCACTAATTATTCTCCAAATCTAATCAGCACATTGTAGGGTAGGCAGACAACATCCAATTATCATAGTTTACCAGAGAATGTCTTCTAGCATTTCCTAGTAACCCTACAAGGTCATGTGTATGAGCAACAAAAAGACACCATGCAGTCCACTCAAATATAAGAAATAATTGTCACAATTTTGCTTACATTGAGACACTATACATCATTTCTCCATCACATATATTACAAAGTACTGCATTTTGCCTCTGTCACTAATTGTATCTCTAATCTAATCAAGCACATTGAATGCCCGACAGACAATATCTAATTATTTAAGTTCACAAGAAAATGTCTTGTACCATTCTTTGCTATGCTATGCCGCAACGAGTCTGTGTGTGCAACAAAAAGAGCCTGATGTATTCCATTTAGAATTTCCAGTTATAATTTTACCTATATTGAGACACAATTCATCATTTCCCCCTCACATATTAGAGTCCTGCACCTTGCCTCTGTCACTAATTATTCCCCAAATCTAATCAACACATCTTGTGCCTGACAGACAACATCCAATTACCAAAGTTCACAAGAACATTACTTGCTGCAAAACTAATGTAGGTGCATATAATTACATTATAAGTGATATGCATATACAACAGTAAATGTTATGCCATTAAAGCCTCTCTTACAACCGGTCGTACGTGCTCCTGTGTGCGGTCTGCGTCTGAAACGTATGTTTAGTTGTGCGATGCACGCATGTGCAACATACGATTTTGGTGGACGCAACTAGTAGCCAACTTACAGCCCAGACTGAACGCAGCAAAGAATTGACCGGACAATTCTTTGCTACGACCATTCTGCATCCTTTAGAACGCCAGGAGCACGCAAGACAGAAGTACGGGGCACGTACGACAGGCGTGCGTGTGACACAGGAAACGATATAATAAAATTCCAGGAAATTCACAAAGAATGCGTACTTTTCTCGAAAAAGATTCATACTATTGACCTGCTTTGAATGTACATACTTTGAGGCGCTCTTACAACCCGTCGTGCGTCTTTATAAATCATGCGATTTTGCAGTTTTAAAACATATGATTTAAAAAGACACACAACCGGTTGTAAGAGAGGCTTAACCCTTAAATGTCTTCGAACATTTTCAGTAATTCTATTTAGCATTAAGTCAGCACACAAAAAAGAGTATCTAAGAGAAATTTCAAATAGAACTACTCCTTTTTGAAATGTTAGAGAAACTTTTATAAAGCATTTTACTTTAAATGACAAACATTCATGAGCGTCAAAATTGCAAAGCGATGAAACATCATGCAGAACTCACAATTTTATCTATCTCACAGGCAACTTCTTCAAGGCACTGAATGTGCAACAACAAAAAAGAAACAATTCTGTAGAATATGGGAAATTCCAGTTACTCATTTCTGTTGCTAAGAAACTCATAATAAACCCTTTATCAAACAGTATTGATTTCTCATGACCCATATTTGGAATTGCTCTAGCAATTATTTTCAAATTTTCCAACATTATGTTAAATTGATTTTTGTCCTCTCAGACTTCTGACTATAATGTCTCTGAAGTGGAACAATTAAGCCATCCCTTGTCAAATCTCATAAAGGTTTGAATCGTGACAAAGAAATTGTTTCTATCATAAAAATACAGTTTATAATTATGGAAGAATGAATACAGGAAACTGGTATGCAGCATTTTCTTCTTCCATTCTTACAGCTGTCTATCCGTAGGTGCCAAACCACAAAATTGTAGACTGGTCAAAATTCACATGTGGCACAGATGACCTTTTCAATGGGAAACAATTTTACAATTTTTGTCTTTCTTCATAGAAATCACAGTGGCAAATAGAGAAATTGCTTTATTTTCAGCAATTGTTTCCAAAGCCATCTTCTTTTGGGACATCAAAAAGGGTCATGTGGAAATGGGCTAAAAGATTTGTGACCAAAATAATCAAGAGAAATTACAACATCTGTTATGACTGACATATGACTGTTAATTTCAATTTCATTTCATTAAAATCCAACACCAATTATTCACAAAAAAGAAGCACAATGAGCAGACAACACCACATATCATCACTTTTGAACAAAAACCTTGTAACTGCAGCTTAAGACAAGCTGCAGTTACAAGGTTTTTGTTGAAAAGCGACAAAATTTTCCTATTTCCAGCCATCACAAGATTTACACAATATTCTCCATCTGTGAAAAGCACAAGACTGCATAATTTGTGCACACACAAAAACTGTCCAAGACGTCGCGGTGTGACTCACACACAATAGCAACGATGATCTCAAGAAAATTACGAGGAACTCCTTGTGTATCTTCACATCGTCACGATTTCTGCACAATTTATACCCTAATTGACATGTTTTGCCACCCCTTTTTTTCATCACCCTTTTTTTGCCACCCACTCAGAATATTTGAGTGTTTCTTGTTTCTTGCTGCAGTACATAAGTTCATAAATTAAATTTATAAGTGCATATAAATTTTCAATTAAGAACTTACAGAAAGATCAAACTACAAAGATATGCGATCTTGGTATGCATTGCCTACAAAACAACAATACTGAAAAGTAATATACTAGTAAAGATCAGCAATATTGGCAATCTTCATTATAAATCTTTACAGAAGGAATGGAAATTATATTCTTTTGAATATTTTAAAAAGTTGCCAAAATATTACAGAAATGAAAATACAGAATGGTTCATTTCATACAAGTAAGGAAAGGAATCAAGTAAATTCAGTAGTAAAACATTGAGAATAATAGTAAATTGACTTTTGACTGGCCAGCTAATGATGACAGCCTAATAATAGTGTATTGTGTAAGTTTGAATAACCCACAACAATGACACTGCATCATTTACCAAGTGACCATCTTATAGGGCATTGATCCAGGCTAATTTGGTCACAATAAACAGTTTTCTCCTTACATAGCCCTTAACTTAAAGGGACATTTCATTCCCATTTCATTTTTTCAAAGCACATCTTGATGCCAAGATTAGTTATTAGTATAAATGTTATTAGTTTTTTTAAGTTGTTGCGGATAAGCGAGGTACACGATTTTAAAGTTGAGACAGAATCGATAAATTCCATATAAATCAAAACTGTTGTCCACAACAATTTGTTCAATTTTAACACAGAAACATTTAGTTCTCGTAAACGGCGCAATATTTTGGCTTGAAATTTTCAGAATTTTCTTAAGGAAATATGCTCTTTCAGATAAAAATAAAAGTAAAATTTATGACAAACAAGATGTGTTTGTGAAACACAAATGCCCCCGAAACAGCCATGTTAAATTTTCGTGGAGTAAAGGGTTATTAAGGGTTAAGGGATGACCTTGAGGAAGGTCAAATTGCTTGAAACAGATAGATATCATTGAAATAAAGTTGCATACCATATTTGAGCTTTGTATGTCAAATACTTTTGGAGAAAAGGCAAAGGTTAAGTTTTCGGAGTAAAAGGTTAAGTTTTCGTAGAGTAAAGGGTTGATAAGGGTTAACGGATGACCTTGAGGAAGGTCAAATTGCATGGAACAGATAGATATCATTGAAAGGAAGTTGCATACCAAATTTGAGCTTTGTATGTCAAATACTTTTGGAGAAAATGCCAAGGTTAAGTTTTCGGAGTAGAAGGTTAAGTTTTCGTAGAGTAAAGGGTTGATAAGAGTTAACGGATGACCTTGAGGAAGGTCAAATTGCTTGGAACAGAAAGATATCATTGAAAGGAAGTTGCATACCAAATTTGAGCTTTGTATGTCAAATACTTTTGGAGAAAAGGCCAAGGTTAAGTTTTCGGACAGACGGACGGACAGACGGACAGACAGACGGACAGACAGACAGACAGACAGACAGACAGACAGACGGACGGACACGAGTAAAACAATATGCCCCCGATCTCTCGATACGGGGGCATAAAAATTCTGAAATGTCACTTTAACGTTACACATCCTTATATTGACCAATGTCACACTAGCAGTTAGGTAGCCCAATCACAGGTGCAACTGGTCTTAAGAATCCTCCACAGCAGTCTTCTCATAGTGACCTTTAGAGACTATACAGGGACGTCCAAATAAAATTTGGTGGACAAATAAGCACTTCCTTCATTACTCTTTATGTTTTCAAAACTATAAAACACAGAAGGCAAGGGTAAAGGGAAGTAATCTGTTACTATCATCACCCCTGACAAAACCACCCCTCTAGTAATCAGTTAGCATGATGTAACAAGGACACCACGTAACAATGGGGATGCACTCATTATACCATTCCATGAACAAATCCATTAAAATGCCTTTGTGTTTCTGACAGCTGATCCCAACACTGTTTTTAAAGATTAACCCCTTCCCAAACAGTCTAACATAAAGGGTGGTGTCCAATTTGAAAACTGCCGCAGATGATAAAGAAGATGTTGATGGAGATATGCTTTGTGTACATCATAACTAAGAAAATATTGAGGCAAAAGGAGAAAATGCTGGTTACCAGCATTTTCTTCTTTTGCCTTAATGTTTTCACAACTTTGTCATGTTATAACCAGGCCCTGGTTTCTCGAAAAAACTTAAATCGTATGTTCTCTGACTCAAATCTGAGCACCATACTCAAATCGTGAACCTCAATTGAATACCCTTCAATGTTGGAGAGCATTCCATTGAAGTTGAGAACGTACCCAAGAGTATGTACTTAAGTTTTTTCGAGAAACCAGGGCCACTACTGCAGCATAGTTTTTGACATGGAGTGGATGAGATGTGGACACAGACTTGTATGAGATCAGGCCTTTACATAAAACCCATATAAAACGAAATTAAGGTAATCAGCAATTTCTTCTATTTGTCCTTCGAAACAATGGCAGAAACTGTTCATGATAAACCATTTATTCTAGCTTGCGCCATTTCTTTTCCTTACAGATTTCTTCTGAAAATGTAACAGTTATGATTTGTCCATATTAAGCTGCCGCTGTGATAATGAATGGTTTCCAGCTGCCGATCAATTAGAACTTCCTGTCACATGATTTACACGATACCATTAAAAGCTCACTTCCGATTTCTACCTGTTTTACACTGCTACCTTAAATATCAATCAATTATCGTAATATTACCTTTATGTTCCAACGTTATAGCTCCTAAATAAGCCCTGTTTTGATGTCCATTAACCAGTTCCAATACAGTGATGCTTTTTGACACATATCAGTGTAAAAAGTTTGGAAAACTTATCGGCAAAAGAAGAAAATGTTGAAAAGCGTCTTTTCCTTTTGCCTCTATAGTTTCTGTGCTACTATATGAGACGAAGATCAGATTTCATTTATGATCAAAATGATATTTGTCTAGGTGCTTTCCTGAAATACATAATTTTGACTATGTGTAATAAATAGTATATCTTAACAATGATCACCAATGTTTAAAGATTGAACAAGAAAGACAAACATCAATGTTCTTCTCATTGTCAGAACACAAACACCAGTACAAGTCCATTTTTTTCCATTCCGAAAACATCGACAGAATAGGAAAATAAGCTCCAACATACATTGCTCACAACAGCATATTGCAGCTATTCATTCCCTCAATCACACTCATACAAAAGGAAAACACTATAATCCATGAATCATTAACTACCACAACTACAATATGTCTATACAATTTGCAGAAATCATTAATCTCAGAGCTCTAATTTCCATAATTACAGAAAACAAAGTCGTCACAAATGACAGTTTGTCTTATTTTATGTTTGGCATGTGATCATAGAATCATGGAAAGCACTGAGAGAAAAGGAGAAAATGCTGGACTTCAGCATTTTCTTCTTTTCTGTCAAAGCTTTCTCCAAACATCTTAGGATAACCAGATTTTGTTGATGAAAGGGCTATTCAATCTCCAAACATATTCCAACACTAGAAAACGAGCTAATCCATGATTTGTTAAACACTACAGAATACAATATGTCTATACAATTCATAGAAATCATTAATCTCCGAGCTCTAACTTCCACGATTATAGAAGGCTAGCACAGGTTTCCATTTCGCTGCCACAAAAATATGATCAATAAGTTATGTAGTGTCATGGCAAAAAACCAGAACAGCATCCCTCAAGCCAAATACTCTATAACTCCGGAGTAAATTATCAATTATGGAACATCAATTATCGTTTCTTGTAACATGCTTTATTTTTTTCACTCCTGCTTGTTGCAAAATCTTAGCATTATCAATGTTGCAAAATAGCATTATCAAGCCATGCATTATCATTATGAATGTATGGTACATTTTCCAAAATGCTTTTGTGTTTATTTTTTTTTTGTTCTAGAACAAAAGCTTTTTCAGGACAGTAATAATTTCAGACATGGATGCCTAAAAATCTCACAAAGTTCAAAATCAATGTTTGCAACTTTCATTATGGAAAAGAATTAAAAAACTGTAGCAAGGCATGACCACAAATATGCTGAGCAGGTGCTTTTTATCCCACGTATCGCGAGATCGGGGGCATATTGTTTTACTTGTGTCTGTCTGTCCTAGCTTCTCTGAAAACTTAACGGCATTTTTTTGGTCGAGCTTTGACAGTGATAATTCAGGCTTTTTATATGCATCTTATCAATGGGCTATAGCAAAGTGTGTTCTACACATAGTAATACTTCAGCAAGCACCATGACAGCTAACTTCTCCAGTAACTGGTTGTGTAACATGGTGAAGAGTTACTAATCAAGTGACCTACCACAGTTCCTACCAATCATACTGTCAGTGATTCTGGACATACTAGCACTATATGGCACTTCTCCAGTAACTGGTTGTGTAACATAATGAAGAGTTACTAATCAAGTGACCTACCACAGTTCCTACCAATCATACTGTCAGTGATTCTGGACATACTAGCACTATATGGCACTTCTCCAGTAACTGGTTGTGTAACATGATGGAGAGTTACTAATCAAGTGACCCGACACAGATCCTACCAATCATACTGTCAGTGATTCTGGACATACTAGCACTATATGGCACTTCTCCAGTAACTAGTTGTGTAACATGATGGATAGTTACTAATCAAGTGACCTACCACAGTTCCTACCAATCATACTGTCAGTGATTCTGGACATACTAGCACTATATGGCACTTCTCCAGTAACTGGTTGTGTAACATGATGGAGAGTTACTAATCAAGTGACCCGACACAGATCCTACCAATCATACTGTCAGTGATTCTGGACATACTAGCACTATATGGCACTTCTCCAGTAACTAGTTGTGTAACATGGTGAAGAGTTACTAATCAAGTGACCTACCACAGTTCCTACCAATCATACTGTCAGTGATTCTGGACATACTAGCACTATATGGCACTTCTCCAGTAACTGGTTGTGTAGCATGATGGAGAGTTACTAATCAAGTGACCCGACACAGATCCTACCAATCATACTGTCAGTGATTCAGGACATACTAGCACTATATGGCACTTCTCCAGTAACTGGTTGTGTAACATGATGGAGAGTTACTAATCAAGTGACTCGACACAGATCCTACCAATCATACTGTCAGTGATTCTGGACATACTAGCACTATATGGCACTTCTCCAGTAACTGGTTGTGTAACATGATGGAGAGTTACTAATCAAGTGACCCGACACAGATCCTACCAATCATACTGTCAGTGATTCTGGACATACTAGCACTATATGGCACTTCTCCAGTAACTAGTTGTGTAACATGATGGATAGTTACTAATCAAGTGACCTACCACAGTTCCTACCAATCATACTGTCAGTGATTCTGGACATACTAGCACTATATGGCACTTCTCCAGTAACTGGTTGTGTAGCATGATGGAGAGTTACTAATCAAGTGACCTTCCACAGTTCCTACCAATCATACTGTCAGTGATTCTGGACATACTAGCACTATATGGCACTTCTCCAGTAACTGGTTGTGTAACATAATGAAGAGTTACTAATCAAGTGACCCGACACAGATCCTACCAATCATACTGTCAGTGATTCTGGACATACTAGCACTATATGGCACTTCTCCAGTAACTGGTTGTGTAACATGGTGAAGAGTTACTAATCAAGTGACCTGTCACAGATCCTACCCGTCATACTGTCAGTGATTCTGGACATACTAGCACTATATGGCACTTCTCCAGTAACTGGTTGTGTAACATAATGAAGAGTTACTAATCAAGTGACCTACCACAGTTCCTACCAATCATACTGTCAGTGATTCTGGACATACTAGCACTATATGGCACTTCTCCAGTAACTGGTTGTGTAACATGATGGAGAGTTACTAATCAAGTGACCTGCCACAGTTCCTACCAATCATACTGTCAGTGATTCTGGACATACTAGCACTATATGGCACTTCTCCAGTAACTAGTTGTGTAACATGGTGAAGAGTTACTAATCAAGTGACCTACCACAGTTCCTACCAATCATACTGTCAGTGATTCTGGACATACTAGCACTATATGGCACTTCTCCAGTAACTGGTTGTGTAACATGATGGATAGTTACTAATCAAGTGACCCGACACAGATCCTACCAATCATACTGTCAGTGATTCTGGACATACTAGCACTATATGGCACTTCTCCAGTAACTGGTTGTGTAACATGATGGAGAGTTACTAATCAAGTGACCCGACACAGATCCTACCAATCATACTGTCAGTGATTCTGGACATACTAGCACTATATGGCACTTCTCCAGTAACTGGTTGTGTAACATGGTGAAGAGTTACTAATCAAGTGACCTACCACAGTTCCTACCAATCATACTGTCAGTGATTCTGGACATACTAGCACTATATGGCACTTCTCCAGTAACTAGTTGTGTAACATGATGGATAGTTACTAATCAAGTGACCCGACACAGATCCTACCAATCATACTGTCAGTGATTCTGGACATACTAGCACTATATGGCACTTCTCCAGTAACTAGTTGTGTAACATGATGGATAGTTACTAATCAAGTGACCTACCACAGTTCCTACCAATCATACTGTCAGTGATTCTGGACATACTAGCACTATATGGCACTTCTCCAGTAACTAGTTGTGTAACATGATGGATAGTTACTAATCAAGTGACCTGTCACAGATCCTACCAATCATACTGTCAGTGATTCTGGACATACTAGCACTATATGGCACTTCTCCAGTAACTGGTTGTGTAACATGGTGAAGAGTTACTAATCAAGTGACCCGACACAGATCCTACCAATCATACTGTCAGTGATTCTGGACATACTAGCACTATATGGCACTTCTCCAGTAACTGGTTGTGTAACATGATGGAGAGTTACTAATCAAGTGACCCGACACAGTTCCTACCAATCATACTGTCAGTGATTCTGGACATACTAGCACTATATGGCACTTCTCCAGTAACTAGTTGTGTAACATGATGGATAGTTACTAATCAAGTGACCTGTCACAGATCCTACCAATCATACTGTCAGTGATTCTGGACATACTAGCACTATATGGCACTTCTCCAGTAACTAGTTGTGTAACATGATGGATAGTTACTAATCAAGTGACCTGTCACAGATCCTACCAATCATACTGTCAGTGATTCTGGACATACTAGCACTATATGGCACTTCTCCAGTAACTGGTTGTGTAACATGGTGAAGAGTTACTAATCAAGTGACCCGACACAGATCCTACCAATCATACTGTCAGTGATTCTGGACATACTAGCACTATATGGCACTTCTCCAGTAACTGGTTGTGTAACATGATGGAGAGTTACTAATCAAGTGACCCGACACAGTTCCTACCAATCATACTGTCAGTGATTCTGGACATACTAGCACTATATGGCACTTCTCCAGTAACTAGTTGTGTAACATGATGGATAGTTACTAATCAAGTGACCTGTCACAGATCCTACCAATCATACTGTCAGTGATTCTGGACATACTAGCACTATATGGCACTTCTCCAGTAACTGGTTGTGTAACATGGTGAAGAGTTACTAATCAAGTGACCCGACACAGATCCTACCAATCATACTGTCAGTGATTCTGGACATACTAGCACTATATGGCACTTCTCCAGTAACTGGTTGTGTAACATGATGGAGAGTTACTAATCAAGTGACCCGACACAGTTCCTACCAATCATACTGTCAGTGATTCTGGACATACTAGCACTATATGGCACTTCTCCAGTAACTAGTTGTGTAACATGATGGATAGTTACTAATCAAGTGACCTACCACAGTTCCTACCAATCATACTGTCAGTGATTCTGGACATACTAGCACTATATGGCACTTCTCCAGTAACTAGTTGTGTAACATGATGGATAGTTACTAATCAAGTGACCTGTCACAGATCCTACCAATCATACTGTCAGTGATTCTGGACATACTAGCACTATATGGCACTTCTCCAGTAACTAGTTGTGTAACATGATGGATAGTTACTAATCAAGTGACCTGTCACAGATCCTACCAATCATACTGTCAGTGATTCTGGACATACTAGCACTATATGGCACTTCTCCAGTAACTGGTTGTGTAACATGATGGAGAGTTACTAATCAAGTGACTCGACACAGATCCTACCAATCATACTGTCAGTGATTCTGGACATACTAGCACTATATGGCACTTCTCCAGTAACTGGTTGTGTAACATGGTGAAGAGTTACTAATCAAGTGACCCGACACAGATCCTACCAATCATACTGTCAGTGATTCTGGACATACTAGCACTATATGGCACTTCTCCAGTAACTGGTTGTGTAACATGATGGAGAGTTACTAATCAAGTGACCCGACACAGTTCCTACCAATCATACTGTCAGTGATTCTGGACATACTAGCACTATATGGCACTTCTCCAGTAACTAGTTGTGTAACATGATGGATAGTTACTAATCAAGTGACCTACCACAGTTCCTACCAATCATACTGTCAGTGATTCTGGACATACTAGCACTATATGGCACTTCTCCAGTAACTAGTTGTGTAACATGATGGATAGTTACTAATCAAGTGACCTACCACAGTTCCTACCAATCATACTGTCAGTGATTCTGGACATACTAGCACTATATGGCACTTCTCCAGTAACTGGTTGTGTAACATGATGGAGAGTTACTAATCAAGTGACCTGCCACAGATCCTACCAATCATACTGTCAGTGATTCTGGACATACTAGCACTATATGGCACTTCTCCAGTAACTAGTTGTGTAACATGATGAAGAGTTACTAATCAAGTGACCTACCACAGTTCCTACCAATCATACTGTCAGTGATTCTGGACATACTAGCACTATATGGCACTTCTCCAGTAACTGGTTGTGTAACATGGTGAAGAGTTACTAATCAAGTGACCTACCACAGTTCCTACCAATCATACTGTCAGTGATTCTGGACATACTAGCACTATATGGCACTTCTCCAGTAACTAGTTGTGTAACATGATGGAGAGTTACTAATCAAGTGACCTACCACAGTTCCTACCAATCATACTGTCAGTGATTCTGGACATACTAGCACTATATGGCACTTCTCCAGTAACTGGTTGTGTAACATGATGGATAGTTACTAATCAAGTGACCCGACACAGTTCCTACCAATCATACTGTCAGTGATTCTGGACATACTAGCACTATATGGCACTTCTCCAGTAACTGGTTGTGTAACATGGTGAAGAGTTACTAATCAAGTGACCTACCACAGTTCCTACCAATCATACTGTCAGTGATTCTGGACATCCAGTAATTAGCTCATTCTTCATTCAACAAGGCTGAAAGAGAAGTTCTTCTGAACACTTTCATGAAATTTTCATGAACTTTTCATGAACATAGCTAAGTTATCCAGTAATCGTCTCTCCATCATAATGGAAGATGACATACTGCAAGAGGTTCATTGGCCTGTCACAAACTATTATGTTCAGTTCATAATTTACTCTCATACAGGCTAAAACAACAGTTCTTCACTGCTGAACGTTTTATGAACATGTAAAATTCTCCCTAAAACCTCATGTTTGACCAAGTTCTGTAGAATAATATAGAGTAAGTAGTTAAGTGACCCACCACAGACTATCATTCATCCTGTCTATAAGTCAGACTCCTGTGTAATTAACAGAAAGATCAATCTTCTGTAATATTTTCATGGATTTTCATGAACTTTTCATGGATACAGCTAAATTCTCTAACAGAAAGATCAATCTTCTGTTACGTTCATGGATTTCAATGAACATGGATACAGCTGAATTCTCTATGTGACCAAGTTCTGTAGAAAGATACACAGTAAGTAGTTAAGTGACCCATCACAGATTCTATTATTCATCCTGTCTATAAGTCAGACTCCTGTGTAATTAACAGAAAGATCAATCTTCTGTAATACTTTCATGGATTTCAATGAACTGTTCATGGATACAGCTAAATTCTCTATGTGACCAAGTTCTGTAGAAAGATACACAGTAAGTAGTTAAGTGACCCATCACAGACTCTGTTATTCATCCTGTCTATAAGTCAGACTCCTGTGTAATTAACAGAAAGATCAATCTTCTGTAACACTTTCATGGATTTTCATGAACTTTTCATGGATACAGCTAAATTCTCTATGTGATCAAGTTCTGTAGAATAATATAGAGTAAGTAGTTAAGTGACCCATCACAGACGCTATTATTCATACTGTCAATAAGTCAGACTCTTGTGTAATTAACGGAAAGACTATTCTTCTGTAATACTTTCATGGATTTTCATGAACTGCTTTCTTTGTATGTGTGTGAAAGTTCTGCTCATATCACTGAAGGACAAGAAAGAAATCTTGTACCTTAACCCTTTCCCAAACAAGACCTGGTTTTGACGTCCCAAATAGAATCGGCTTGTGAAAACATTGAGACAAAAGAAGAAACTGCTGATAACCAGCAGTTTCTCCTTTAGCCTCAATATTTTCTTGGCTATATCACACACAATTTCACGATTAATCAAGATCCATTTTGTCGTCTGCAGCAGCTTTTGAAACAGACAACCCTAAAATTTTGTCGTTTGGGAAAGGGTTAAGCTTGCAACAGTCTTACAAATAAAGATTTTTTAATCATGGTGTATGAATTTTTTGTTGTTAACTGATTCAATTGACTTTATTAATGATCATAAATAGCATTTCATGAATAACTGCATCTTAAACTTATCTTTAACCATCATTTACAAAAGCTATCAAATAAAAGACTAAGTAAATGAACCTGTGATTTTTTTTTTTTTTGCAATTATGGACTGAAAATCGAATTAACTTTAAAACAATTTACCTTATTGATAAAGCAGACAGGACACAACTAAAGCCATTAAGAAAGACAAACATACTAAAACTAAAGAATCAGCTAAGAAGGAAAGCAAGGAACCATTTTTGTCCCATGAGTACAGAGCATTATATATAATTCATGGAGTCACAGCCAGCTAAAATGTGCTGTGTCATCAAAAATTATTCTTGGAAAGCCCTAACACATGCTTTTAGCACCAAGAAGACAGTCAACTATGTCCCAAAAGTCTTAACCCATTACCAGACGGCAAAATTTTAGACTGGTCCAAATCTTAAGATATGTGACAACAATTCAAAGTAAATGAAATAATAAATTTTTCAATCATTCTTGGCAGAAATCAGTATGGGAAATGAAGAAATTGCTTGTCACATGTTTTCCTTGCAATTTAGAAATCCTTAATTTGTGAGCATCATAATCATTATGTGGAAATGGTTGCATATTTTTTCAAACAATTCCTATCTGTGAAGTTCCTGATAAAAAGGGCTTGGGAAAATACAGAGGCAAAAGAAGAAGCTGCTAATAACAAAGTAACACTAATTTATCATCTGAAAAGACTGTAATTTGGACAAGAATCTACTGATTTCCACAATTATAGTTTCAAGGTCAAGTCTCCAGCATGTTGATCAGTAGAGATGTTGGCTTTTCAGTTTCCATTTTGGGCCTCAAATGTCTTATAAATTATTCATCAAAACCCACACATTCACTGTCAAACAAACACATGTCAGGAACCACATTCTAATGACAGTTGATCGAAATTCTAACAACCTATAGGCATATGAGAGCTTATAATATTGTGAAGAAGGACCTATTTTCAGCGTTTTAAAACTAACAGGAATTAATGGGACGGATTTCGATATTTGATCTTACCAAATGACCTAGCAGAAAGGATATTGGCAAAGATA
The DNA here is from genome assembly GCA_963680895.1 of Fragum sueziense. Lineage (NCBI taxonomy): Eukaryota > Metazoa > Mollusca > Bivalvia > Cardiida > Cardiidae > Fragum > Fragum sueziense. Next base: position 84,577,096 of record OY804592.1, on the reverse strand, counting down.
GTATTCGAACAAGATCAAGACCCCTGGATTTACTGGATCTGCAATTGGTCACAGAACTTTTGATAATCATAAGGATAGGGTGACAAAATTCATAAGAAATGACTAAGGTTGAAAATGCTACATTTTTCCCTTCTATCACTGAAAAAGTATTGACAACATTCCCATTCTGACAGAATGTCATATTCCATACATTTTATGGAATAAAAGTATTAGATTAACTGCAGTTTTCATATGGATTTTTGTAGTTGGAAGATTACATAATCATTTAGATCTGCACTCTGGGGAAATAAGGTGTGATAATAAACTATATCCTAGACCTTTATATTGCTCTCTAAATACTGGAGATCAATGATCAAAATGATCTACGCAGATAAATGGGCTTCAAAAATTAAATGCTCAAACATATTTTAAGTTCCGCCCCTGGGATAAAAGTTCAAGAACGCATTTCTAGTTCTAGAACAATAAATGGCACTTCTAGAACTGTTCTAGAACACTTCTAGAAATGCCATTTAAGGTTCTAGAACAGTTCTTGAACTTAAATGAACTTTTCGCAGGGGCATATTTGAAAACTAATTAACATTATATTATAAAGATTCACCAAATGCTTGATTCAAGCTTATTGACACCTGATAAGCCATATTTCCCCTCAATAACTTCCATGCTTTCATATAAACATTTCCTTCTTTTGACATCAGTTATTCTGATGTTCACAACTAGCAGCTTTCAAATTAGAAAATTCCAAATTTTCGCTGTTTGGAAATACTGGTCCAGTTGCAGGGTAGTAGAAAAGTACAATTTCTTTTATTCATTCAATGTTTTTCAAAACCCGCTCTATAGGATATATGTAACAAGAGGGCCAGAATGGCCCTATATCGCTCACCTGACTTATTTGTTTTAAATCTTGACATTTTATTTCATGTTTCATACCTTCCATAGGTCTTGGTAATTGGTAACAAGAGCTTCGCAGAGCGGCACCTATACGCCCGAGAGGGGCTTGTCAGTACAAATGGCCATTTTTTTCAAATTAAGTGCAGACAATTCAAACATGAAATATGTTATCAAATTTTGTTTGCACAACCAGACACATACCATAGAGATTCATTGCAGCTAGTTTGATTAAATCCTGGTTGAAACTGTAGGAGTGACGCACACGAGAAAATGGACATTTATGAGAAAATGGGCATTTTTCCTTAAATTCAAGGGCAGATAATTCAAGAACAAAAACAGTTATCTGAATTCGGTAAGTGTGCACAACTAGACACCATGGAGATTCATTGTAGCAAGTTTGATAAAATTCTGATCAAAACTGTAGAAGTTGCGCATACAAGAAATTGCTAACGGACGGACAGACAGACGGACAGACGGACTGATGACCAGGGCCATAACATAATACGACCCTTCCGGCGTATAAAAGCTGTAGGTCAAAATATTCTCTAGTTGGAGCAAAGAAATGGATCTAAAAGACGTATGTCACCTAAAATCTATAGGGCAATTTCTTGGGCCAAGGACAACAACTGTGGAAAGTTTCATGATCCTAGGTCAAACGGTTTCTCTAAGTTCAATAAGCCCTGCCCTGCCACACCCATATATTTTAGGAATCTAAAAACCTATAACCAAATGTTGAAAAGAATCACTCAAGGAACATTCCTGCCAAGTTTGGATCAAATTGGCCCAAAGGATGAATGAAAAAGAATTTTCTTATGATTTCTCTAAGTCCAATAAGCCCTGCCCTGCCCTGCCCAGATTTTTTGACGAATCAAGAAATAGGGAACAAATTTTGAAAGGGGTCATGCAAGGAATATTTCTGGTAAGTTTAATTTAAATTAGTTCAATGGTTGACTTTTAAAGAATTTTCTTATGATTTCTAAGTATAATTAGTTCTCATTCTGTTACAAAGATCTCTGTTCCTGTGCTCAGCTAAAATTCTACCATAATTGTCACGATATGCAGAGGTAAAATACATACAAGTTAAAAGCTCAACATAATCCAATCCATCAAAATGTAAAACTTTCCTGAAATCTAATCTATTCTAAAAATTAAATAACAATGCATCATTTTATCAAAAATGCAGAAATAAAATATCACCTTCAGAACACAATTTCCTTATTTGCACAAAAAAATTATTGCGTAATGCTGTCTTTCTGTCTTTTCAAATTTCAAAAATAAGTGTCATAAAAAAATTTGCAATTCAAATTACCCAGTGCCTCTCTATTATAACACAAGAAATCAAATTTGGAACCTTTGTTGGGATTTCTTGGTTTTCCTTTCACCCTAATTTCTAGAATTTCTCTGCTTTTAACCCCTTTGTTCAGTGTTAAACTTTGACATTCCTACCAGAGAACTTTGAAAGAAAAGCAAAATGCTTTTAGCAAACCAACATTTTCTTCATTTCCCACTAAGTAGTAAACTTTTTTTGTAATTTGTAACCATTTTCTTTTCATATGGGTCCAGGGTCAGAGTCTATTCTTTCATAATCTTGATTGACAATGTCCAATCTCACTGGACATTTTACCATAGATTTTTTTCAGTCTGAAATCTTTCTCTCCTGACATTTCTTCAAAGGAAAGAAAACATTGATAATCAATAAGCTATAAATTAGAGATCAACATTGATCCTGATCAGACTGTGCGCATGCACAGGCTGATCTGGATCTTTGTTGCTCTCAAATATCATAAGGTCCTTTCTGCCATAATTCATACCTCGATAATATTTTTTCTCTATTTTTTATGCCACCAGTTTCAGACAGAGATCAATTTCAGTTCCCTTCAAACATAAAGTTCAGCAGCCGTGCTACAATTTCAATGAAACATTTCTGATGACTCATCAATCTGGAGACAATTTCTTTCTCCTCCTCCAGTTTTGTCCTAATTTTTCAAATCTGTCAATTTGTCCAGATGCCTCTCAATCTTAGGAGGCTAAAAAGCTTTTTAATCCTATCCCAATAAGAACAAGAGCTGTCACTGTAAGATGACAATGCCCCCGACACCGCTTTGATTTTAAATTATGGCCAATCTATGTTCAAGGTCAAGGTCATCCAGGGGTCAAGGTCACCAAAGTACGTGCCTACAGAAAGGTAATGTACCAAGGAATGTTGTGGTAAAGTATGAAGCGAATATGTTAAGTAATAAGGAAGCTATGGCCAATGTTAAAGTTTTTGGACGGAATGACGGACAGACAGACAGACGGACGGACAGACAGACGGACAAGTCAAATTTATGATGCCTCCCTATCGGGGGCATAAAAATATTAGAATATTCCAATTTGGAATCTGCTGAAGATGATAAAACCTGTGTTACAACAGCATGCAGCTAGCTTATGCACGATAGCAAAGAAAATATTGAGGCAAAAGAAGAAAATATAAATTAACAGCCAAGGGAGAGAGTCTCATTGCAGTGAATAAGAATTTACTATTTATCAAGAACTATCATGCCAGATAAAGAATAAGAATTTACTCTTTATCGAGAACAATCATGCCAGAATGTATCATGAAATGCATCTATACATAATAAAAGTTATGGTGGAAACAGACACCTGACCATCTTGCTCTTCATAAACTTATTTTCAAATTTTAGCAAAATGTAATTGTTGATTATAAGATGATTTGATATGGTCAAAGTTACAGCAGACTTTACACAAGATATGTTGGACTTACCTGAGTTTTTAAGGTGATAAGAAAGCATTTAATCCTGATGGTACCGATTTATTCCTTGTAAGTCATTCACAAATGAAACACAACTGAATAAAGAAGAATTTCACTTCATTTTTATGAATGGTATATGATGTATTCCATGCTATATTTTGTCTACATCAAGAAGACAAACATTTATTTTATCAAGGTGTCCTCAGTCTATGAAGGACACACCAGGACATTACAGTGTTTACATTTTACTTTCATTTCACCTGACAACTTTACACTTACCTAACATTTATGGAAAAGTTTCTTGTGCCAATGTGTTTGGTTTACTTGAACAGTTGTCTTTGTTAAGACTTATGCCAATCTGAAATCTTGACCTCTGACCATCAGAAATAGATGACCAAGAGTATTGTCTTTATTTTCTCTCAATATTCTAAAATATTTTATTCATTTGAGTCATATTTACATTCTATCATTGTAAGGGAAAGATTTAAAACTCAGGAAGAAGGGACAGTATTTTGACTGTTGAATTTTAATCTAAAAATGGTATCATTACATTCTTTGATCACTATAGTGAGTAAATGTGTCATGTCTTATGTTAATTATCTTCCCTTTCATTAGTTTTTCATCCTCTTGTATAAATGTATTGCCCTTGGGAAAAATCGCCAGCTTTTACGCAGCTTCTGCGAAGCTTTCAAGCTGCGTAAAAGCTGCGTTTACGCAGCGGTATTGGCACCTGCGCAAAAGCTGCGTATTTTTGGGGCTAGAAAAAATGCAGCTTTTAAAGAAATAAAAACAGAAGCTGCGTAAAAGCTGCGCAAAAGCTGCGTAAAAGCTGCATAAACGCAGCTTTCCAGAGCTGCGTAAACGCAGGTGCCAATACCGCCGCGTAAACGCAGCTCTGAAAAGCTGCGTAAACGCGGCTTTTACGCAGCTCTAAGTCAGAGCTGCGTAAACGCAGCTCTGAAAAGCTGCGTAAACGCAGCTTTTACGCAGCTCTAAGTCAGAGCTGCGCAAAAGCTGCGCAAAAGCTGCGCAAACGCAGCTTTTACGCAGCTCTGAAAAAGCTGCGCAAAAGCTGCATAAACGCAGCTTTCCAGAGCTGCGTAAACGCAGGTGCCAATACCGCCGCGTAAACGCAGCTCTGAAAAGCTGCGTAAACGCAGCTTTTACGCAGCTCTAAGTCAGAGCTGCGCAAAAGCTGCGTAAAAGCTGCGCAAACGCAGCTTTTACGCAGCTTTGAAAAAGCTGCGTAAACGCAGCTTTTCAGAGCTGCGTAAACGCAGCTTTTACGCAGCTCTAAGTCAAAGCTGCGTAAACGCAGCTTTTCAGAGCTGCGTAAACGCAGCTTTTCAGAGCTGCGTAAACGCAGCTTTTACGCAGCTTTGCACAATGTCTAAAACCTAAATTTAAAAAAATTATGTAGCCTGAAAGTCGTTTGGCCATGAATGATTCAAAATAAGTTAATACAAATTTTAAAGTCGATAAGTCCTTATCCAACAGCCAAATTTTAAAAAAATCAAATTTTAAAGCTGCTTCTAGTTACAATAATGGAATACAAGATTTGTTTTCATCATATCACAGAGGAAAAGGCTAGTTATAAGCAATTATTTCTTTTACTTCAATGGTTTTCGAAGGCATTTAAAAGTTATATTTATAACAGAAAATATCAAAGTATGTAATAAATACAAATTTTTAATAAATAGACTTACAAAACTCAAAAGTACATTAAGCTTGTGACAAATGACCTAATTTATTATCTTAATACATTCTAACAAAATCCAAATATTACCCTTTCAAAAATGGTGAAATTTCAAATTGGTCCAAAGCTAATATTTCTTATATCAACAAACTAGGTTTTCATGAAGAAAAAGGTGAGTATCATAACAGTAAAAATATTGAGGCAAAAAGAGAAAATGCTGATGATCAGCCTATTTTCTTCTTTTGCCTCATCGTTTTCCCAAGCCTTTCTATTAGAGACGAATTGAAAGATGGTACAAAAAAATGACACATACAGAAAACATTTGGGCCAGGATCTGGAAAAATGTCCCTTAACTTACTTTAAGGCTTTTGAGCCCAACATGGTTCCAGATCAGCCTGTCTGTATACATGCAGTCTGATCAGGAACCATGTTGTTCTCTAATAGCTTCATCATAGTGTGTAACAACCACATGAGAGTAACATGATCCAGGTCAAACTGCATCTAGGGACAGCCTGATCTTGAAACATGGTTGTCTGAAATGCTATAAGGGAAATTTTTCCAGCTCGCGGCTCATTTAAAAGCTGGTCATCATGAATTTAAATATGTTTTAGACGTTTTCTCCAACTCTTTTAACCTGTGATATGTTTGATCACGATCCTTGTCATTCTAATTTTCAGAATAAGCAAGTATGCAGTTTGATTGTTCTGAGGATTTCTTTTGGATTTTTTATTATAATAAAATTACACAAATCATCTAATATTTCGTCGTTGTAAATGTAAAACCTCGTATCTCGTTTTCGGAAAACTCTAAAGGGGAGGGAATAAAGTGTAATAACTTTTCCCAAACTGAAATGTTTTACTTGAAATTTGGAAATATTGTTCATAAATAATGTATCATTGATACTGATCGGTAAAAATATCTCAAAACCTGCAAAGAATTGTCTAAATTGGACACACAAGTTTGTACTTTGAAAATCGCTAGAACCGACATACGAGGTTTTGCATTTACACCGACGATTTAAACCCTTTCCCAACAACATTTTTTTTAGTCCAAAGAAGTTTCAGATACTAGAATTTTTGTATTGAAAAGCAATATCAAAGAATGCTATAGCATGGGAAACATTAAGGAAAAAGATGAAAATGATGATAATAATAATAATATACTTCTTTTCTCATAATATTTCTTTGACGAAGTCTTGTGTGGAAAAAGGTTTAATTCTTTCATAAATCAACATCAAATATTCTAAATTAATAATATTAATATTACATTCGACCTTAAAGGCTATAACATACCATCAGGGAAAGTATTTGGCATGTTCAGTCCGCACCGATTTGACAAGGATTCAGAATACTACTAGATGATAATTCTGAATCTAGCATGTTTTTCATACCTTACTCTATGCTCATTTTTCAATTAAACCAATCATGTGATTGACATTATAATGCTGAGTTTATAGTGTTTCTTTCTTGAATGGTATCTTTTAGCATGACAGCTTTATTTTAATGGATAAATTTAAAGATGAAGCATATTAAACTGTGCTGAACTTCAGAAATAATGCACCACTTAAAAGCACACAAAGAAATATTTCAGGGTTTTTCGCAGAATAATTTGAAGTCATTGTATCAAATAATAAGTATTGGTAAACCTTGAAACATATTGTGTTCATGCAAATAATTGTGATCAAAAACATAATGGGAAAAGAAGATATGCTCAATTTGAGCCATTTCTTCTTTTCCCATAATGTTTCTATACAAAATTTTAACATATTGATTTAAAAAAATGCATTATTTACCAGTTTTTGACATGAACTACCTCAAGGCTGGGGAGAACACTGAATATGAAGGCATAAAAACACAAATTTCACATTGTTTTAAATCTCCAGTCTGCTCCACATGGCCTTAAAACCTCGGAGGGCCGTCCTCATCTTGGTGAAGGCGTTGTCTTTAGTAATGGAGATATGTTCAGCAACGACCCCTGAATCAGTATAAATGCAGTATGTATTAGAAAAGATATTGATCCTAAAACCAAACGCAAGTACCAAATATGTAAGCTGATGAGATGTAACTACTTGAAAAAGTATCTCACTATCTCAAATTTCTCCTTAAGTTATGTGTTGCAATCAATTGTTCCTGTACTGGAGAAAAGGTACATGTATATCAAACATGATACTTGTTTAATATTGTTTAAAAGAAGTTATGGGATATGCTAACTTGTATAGGCAAACAGACAAAAAGTCACACAATATGCCACTTCATTACAATCTATGGCATAACAAGTAGTGAAATATGAATGCTCCCGAAATGGCCAATTTTGCCAATTTTAATTTTTTGGACAGACAGACTGACACAAGTAAAACAATATAACCCCCATTCTTTCGATACAAGGGCATAAAAACGGTTTCAGCAGACATACAAATGGTTAGTAATGTGAAAATTTGAAAAAAATGATAACTAATGAAAAATTGTTTGCAATATCATTTTTCTGATGAGATAAGAATCGGACAAGATGAACTTTGCTTTATATTTGACCAATAAATGCGTAGTAATAGAGGCAACTAGTTCCAATAATTGTGGATGCTAGAGTATTGACAAGTAGTGCCCAGTGGAGCTAAAAAATTTGATACAGAGAACCTACTTTCTGTTGACCGGCATTAGACCTTGGTTACTTTCTTATTTACGTCCATAATTGGCATTGAACACATCCCATTCTACATCAGAACATCAAATTGTCAATCTTTTATGAATTTCCACCACACATCCTTCATTGCACCTTTAACCTGAAAACAAAACAGTGCAATTAAAAACAGGCAAATGAATCCCCCCCCCCCCCTCCCAATGCCAGTACCTACTTCGTGTTAGGGACTAGGTTGGAATCCTGGTTCTGACCAGCAATATTCCTCAGTGCCTGTTAAATTTAATACCCAATGCTGGTATAATCTTGGCATGTACAACATCAATAGCCAATAGGTATGGATTTTGTGCTGTAAATAGACTGGCTTTACATGGTGTATGTTTTGTTAAATAGTCTGTGTTGTTAAAACATCTCTTAGCTACAGCTCAAATTAAGCTTTTAAAGTAAGACCTGGGTAATGCAGTTCCTTTAATTTTAACTTATTCCATAACGTCCGTAAGTCCAAGCATTTCTAAAGTACTGTTAGATGCAATATCGCCTGTTTCCATAAAAACGGAAATAATTGAGCTCACTCAGAGATTTCATGAAATATTCTAGACAATTTTTGTGAAAATGTTTCTAAATTGTATGAAGAGTAGGCAAAAAGCACAACAAAAGTCAAAAATTCAAAATTTGAGAGCAACGAAAATAACTTTCCGCAAAATATATTTGCACCACACAGATTTCGTTCCATAACTGGTCACATAGCCCATTACCCAGGTCTTAACTTTATTATGAGATTTATAATTAGACTGACAAATTACTACTGTTTGTCTGAAATTACATCACTGTTTACAAGATACAGTTGTTTCCTGTTGATAACTTTGTGCTCTGGAGAACTAAAAACCTGTCTAGCTGTACCCCATCCCGCTTTTCCCAAAAATTAATCCAAACCAACCAGAAAAACAACCGGGATTTTTTGTCGTTTTTCTGGGTGGTTGGGGTAAGTTCTTTGGAAATGTACAAGGATTTCACACATAAGTCATATATCAGAGGAAAGATATCAGTATGGTGGGGTACATGTGTAACGTGTCTTCAGTCGGTAGAGCAATTTTATATGAAAATCAATATGCTCAACAATTAGCGAAAATGTGGTTAGATGGACTGATTTATCCTAGCTCAAATAATCAACAATAAATCTGATCAACTTCATTAAAAATCAAGCAATTCACCATTCAACAGTATATATAGACGATCTTCCTCTGCTGATCCTGAGCAAACTTGCTCAGCTATACTAATTGGATTGCTGAACTTACTGTGTCGATCACCGAGTGTATGAGAATGTTGTTAATCTTGAAAGGGATATTAAAAGTGTCATTAAGTTTTGGGCTGATCAAAGTTAAACTTGTCATCCTAAAATACAGAAGTATTGCCATAAGTTGCCCATCTATCTCCATCATCAGCTTGATGCCCGCTGTCATTAATGTTTCGGCCCTTATCCAAGTACATCTCGTAGTGGGTGGGCCCACCAGTAAATGGTGTGGAGATGGATTGATTCCAGTTATTCTCTAAGAGTAAGTTAGCTAATCGAATACAGTCTTGAACATTGTCTCAAAGCCATTTTGGGATAGTCTGGTTACCTTAAGCCAAACTTTTACCGGTCAGAGCCTGTACCTTGTATCAGACCAGATATGTCCTGACCAACACACAGGACGACACTAGTCTCGAACTGACACTGTACAATTCAGTATGTGATGAGGCAGTCTGATCCATCTTGTCTACCGTAGTTCAACCTCTTGCATCAGCCTTCCAGGCGATCTCTAAGCTCAACTGCTATAACATGGCACAGTCGTTTCTATCGTACTACCAAAAGCCTCAAATCCTCTGAAAACGTATGGCCAAACTAATTGATCAACCACAGCCTATCTCCCATCCGAGATAGCTCATCAATAGTTTCGACCAACCCTATCTCTCATTATCAGAGATAGTCCTATCTCCCATACGAGATAGCTCACCAATAGTGCCCAAAATCACTTAGCTTTATATCATGGTATATGCTGGTTTCCATTTTGTCACTATTCAGGGCGATCAGAGAACTTACTAAGATGGATACGAATATTCACTGTTCGGTCCTCTGTCCCCTCTACTAGGATGACAAAGCTAACACAACAATACCAATTTTATTCGGCCGTATAATTTTCACTATTGAAAATGACCTGTTCTTCTCACGTCGAAAAACAGAATGATTGCAACAGAGAAATTCTGCGCCTGTTATACTTTTTGGATTGAGTCCGGCTTCACTTATGGTTCCCGGTTTTTATCAGGTGCTTGACTGGAATTCTATAGACTAGATACTTAAGTGAAACCCTAGGTTTGTCACACATGTGTAACCATGCAACTAAAAATGAAATTTTGTGTTGCACCTTTTGTCGCAATATTTTATAAAATTGTATAAATTGAATTGTTTAATTAATTTGGAAAAGGAAATTTGGTATTAACTTAAAACCCATTGTTTAATCAAATTATGAAAACATTGTATATAATCTCATGTCTGGAAGCAAATGGCTTCAAGCTTAAAATTTTATAACAATAATTGCTTCCTGTAATTATAAAGAATATTTGATTGATGGTGAGAAAGTGCCAAACCTTTCACACATACCATTGTGATTATAATCCTATATTGTTGATACTGATCTAGATTGATTATCATGTTCTTATGTTCTCAATCAGATTTCCAATATTTAAATGTTAATTTTCATTGGCTAAAATATTATCTTTGTAATCTTGAATTCTATTGGCTAATTATAATTGTTAAGTTCTAGGTATAAAAAAGTATGAACATCTTAGGTTTTGGATCAGAGAATACATTAAGAAGTCAGTAGTTGAAATTAAGTCAGTGAATTTAGAAATTGAACTTCAGAATATAAAATTGTCAGTGCTTGTCTTACTGTAATAACATTGTGATAATAATAATAAAAATAATAATAATTAGTGTCCACCTAAATAAAAGAAGATATGAAATTGAACATGGAACTTGTGTTTTATTAATGCGAACTCCACTGCCAAGCGAGATAAACTGAACAGTACCACTGTGGCAAATTGGTCCATCCCCAACCAATAGTTGCAGTGGGCAATGTGAAGCAGATCGAGGAAACAACCCTCGGTCACAGCTTTTTGTGGTGACAGAATCCGGTGTAATTGACTCGGAACATTGTGATAAAAAGTGCATAAAATAAATTGAAAAATGGATATATTGAAAATGGACAACAGTGAAACACATGAATAATCAAGTAAGTTATAAAGAAAGCTGTTTGTTAATAAAATATCAGACTGAACGTAGAAATCAAAAGATAAATAAGAAACAGTGACCAGAAACATTGCTTGAACCAAAAAGTGACCATTGAAGGAGAAAATAGACTTTTCATACAGTACAAAATCAAACATAAACCAAACGTAACATTTTTAGTACCAAATACGTAGGTGTGTAGACAAACCGAGAACCTAACCAACCAAACAACTCGAAGTGAACCAAAACTATCTGGAGTAAACCAAACCACCGAAGTGAGCCAAAGCCATTGCCCAGGAGCCAACCAAAACCATAACCCATGAGCCAACCATAACCAGAAGCCAACCAGATCAAAACCAAACCAAAACCAGGAACTAAACTCAATCAACAAACATGACATTTCTGTGAATTAAGATTTGAACTTTGATTCACCATATTATTGTGTGTTGTTTGATGACCTGAACTAGGGTAAGTGAAATTTCAACATTTTAGTGCTACATTGTTTCTTTGTTTTTGTTGGAACAGTTGTTATATTTATTTCCTTGTTATTCTTTTATACAGAGCATTATAGCTATTTTTCCCATTTCCATCTTTAATACAAATTTTGACAACTAAATTCTGTCAAACCATATCAAACAAAACCCAGTAAATTGCAACACACATTTTCTCTAGTTAAAGATAATTGTTGTTATATTCACTTACCAAACAAAATCTACATCTTTACATTTTACACTTGTTATCATTTACATCAAATTTACATTAATTAGCAATGGCTTCCTGGCAATGCTCCAAGCAAAATTGTGCCAAAAATGGTCAAACACCTAACATTAAACCTTCAGTGTCATTGGTCACACAAATGGACAAAAGTTGCAGAGCATATATTCAATTAGAGTCAAAACAAGTCTCCACCCTCTTTGACTCTGGAGCAACAATCTCATGCATAAGCAAACGCATCATAGAAAAACTCAACAGAACACCACAGTATGAAAGTGCTAAAATAACCCATGTGTCTGGTGTATGTGGTGAGATCCATCCTGTACTAGGAACTGTCACTCTATCTTTTCTTCTTGACGGCTATCCTTTCGAGCACACCTTTCATGTCTTTACTAACTTGCATGAACCAGTCATCTTAGGTCGTGATTTCATGACAAAAGAAGGACTGCAGCTCAACTTTAGAACTAATACTATCTCTCTGTCTAAACCTTATTCTGACCCTATTCACATCTCTCTAATATCTCAGGAAAACTCTAAAACTGACTTTGGGAAAACTTTCACCTCCCATGTAATACCACCTCACTCTGAATACATTCTTTCTCTGAAAACTAACAAGTTTATGGATGGTGATGTAGTCTTGTGTGAGCCGCCACAATCTCTTGTCAAGGAAGAGCTAGTTGGAGGCAAATGTCTTGCTAGAGTTGTGGATGGTACAGTACATTACCGTGTCATGAACCCTACTGCTCTACCTATCTTTCTCAAACCTAAAACTAGAGTCTCTGTAATAACTGAAGCTAACCAATCTGACATAACACAAATCTCTGATCTTGATAACATTCTGCATGAAAACTCTGAAACTATAAACTCTATGGATGCTAACTCACTATCTGATGATGACTTTATCACTATGGCTGAGGATCTTGGCATTAATCTTAACGAATCCGATCTCACCAGTACCCAGAAAAGAAACTTACTCATATTCATAGGCAAAAACAGACAGACATTTGCAAAAGATTTTTCAGAGCTAGGACTCACAAACTTATTTTCACACAGAATTGAAACAGGCAATGCTAAACCTATAAAGAAAGCACCATACAGGCAAAACCCTGAAATGCGTCGGGAAACTGAGCGTCAGGTTAAGGAAATGCTAGAGAATGGCTTTATCACTGAATCTGACTCGCCCTGGAACAGTCCCGTTGTACTTGTTAAAAAGAAATCAGGCGAATGGCGATTTGCAGTTGATTATAGAGAACTGAATAAGGTCACTGAACCAATGTCCTTCCCTATACCCCACATTGCAGATGTTTTTGATACCATTGCCGATGCAAAGGCAGAAGTCTTCTCAGTTCTCGACTTAAAATCTGGCTTTTGGCAAGTGCCACTTGACCCCGAAACTGCTCATAAAGCTGCATTTGTTACTCATCAGTCTGTATACTCTTGGTCAAGGCTTCCATTTGGTCTTATGAATTCGCCAATCACCTTCCAAAATCTGATGAGTAAAGTGCTTAAAAATCTCAATTGGAAAGTTGCTCTTGTGTATATTGATGACATATTGGTTTTTAGCAGAAACTTTGATGATCATCTTGATCATTTGTCTCAGGTCTTCGCAAATTTGAGAGCAGCTAACCTGACCCTTCAACCTTCGAAATGCAAATTCGCCACCAAAGAAATTGAATATTTGGGCCATATCATATCTAAACAAGGCATCAAGGTCAACCCCGCCAAAACCAAAGCAATTGATGATTACCCACAGCCCAAAACGGCCAAACAAGTAAAGTCATTTCTCGGCATGACCTCATACTATAGGAAATTTATCAAATCATATGCTAAAATTGCAAATCCATTAAATGCACTATTAAAGAAAGACACTAAATTTAAATGGACACCAGAATGTGAAGACGCTTTTCAAACTTTAAAGAAAGCACTTGCTTCTCCCCCCATACTAGCCTTCCCTGACTTTGATCGTCCTTTTATCTTAGCAACAGATAGTTCTGATCATTCGATGGGCTATGTTTTGTCACAATGTGATGAAAAAGGCTTAGAGCATCCTATTGCTTATGGAGGCAGAACTTTGCATGGCCATGAAATAAAATGGCATATTACAGATAAGGAGGGATTAGCACTGGTAGAGGCGGTTAATCACTTTAGACCCTACCTTGCTAATAACTTCTTTACAGTGTTTACAGACAACGTTTCTGTAAAGTGGTTAAAGCACATAAAAAATTGCCAAGGTCGTCTCGGAAGATGGGCCCTAACCTTACAAGGTTACAATTTCGAGATTGTCCATAAGGCATCTAGTGCTAATGGTAATGCAGATGGTCTCTCACGACGCGTCTATCCCCAGATAGACAGTGAGAAAAGTGATCTAGGTACCAGTGATCACACTGTACCAGTCTGTCAGATCTCAGACAACAGGTCTAAGCAACTGACAGCTGTGACTTTAGTATATCGTCACGAACAAGATCACTGCCCATCTGTTGCTCCAGCCACTACCAGCACTGAGACAGCACTGACACAAAATAATGACAGTACTGACGACAATCAAAATGCAAACATAAACAATGATGATAATGCAAACATTCCTTTGAAACCTGACATGGACTTAATATTTCTGCAACGAGATGATGAATTTTACAAAAACATAATAAAATATAAATTACAAAGGGAACTGCCAGATGACCCTAAACAATCAAAATTAGTCGTTGCAGAAGCAGAGCAATACGAGTTATCCGAAAATGGAGTACTCTTACACATTTACACACCGCGCACAAAAGGCATCCCCAAAGAACAGAAAATTATCACCCAAATATGTGTTCCCTCTATACTGCGTGATGATGTTTTAAAATCATATCATGACAGTCTAGCTGGTGGCATGCACCAAGGCTTTGAGCGTACCTACGCAGCTCTTAGACAAAAATATTACTGGCCATCCATGTTTCGAGATTGCGAAGCATATGTTCAATCATGTGACCAGTGTCAAAGAGTTAAGCACAATGTGCATGGTAAGCCACCACCACTCCAACCACTGCCAGTCGTTGATGTATTCCAAAGATGGCACATTGACATTCTCGGAGGACTACCAACAACCAAGGACAAATACAAATATGTCCTTCTTGTTGTAGACAGCTACTCCAAATGGTGTGAAGCTTTCCCGCTTCGTACCCAAGAAGCTACAGAAGTAGCAGC
Organism: Fragum sueziense; assembly: GCA_963680895.1. NCBI lineage: Eukaryota > Metazoa > Mollusca > Bivalvia > Cardiida > Cardiidae > Fragum > Fragum sueziense. Next base: position 84,561,964 of record OY804592.1, on the reverse strand, counting down.
TGTCTTGTTCAAAGAGATTATCTGTAGATACGGTGCACCTAATGTACTTGTATCTGACAGAGGTCAAAATTTCCTCTCGCAGCTAGTAAAAGCTCTTTGTGAACTGTTTCAGATAACACGGTTCTATACGAGTTCATATCGTCCGTTACTGAATGGAGCTGTGGAACGTATGAACAGTGTTATCCTTCAATCTTTGCGTCTCTACTGCAAAGGACAGCAGGATGATTGGCCAGAACTTCTACCTTCTATCATGATGGCTTATCGCATGACCCCTGCAACTCAGTCCACTCTGCACTCTCCTTTCTTCTTACTCTTTGGACGTGAAATGAGACTGCCGATTGACACTTCTCTGACTCCTAAATCTACTCTATCTACTAACTTTAGAACTCATCTTTCTAATGTCCTTCAAAATCTTGAAATGGCAAGAAAGATAGCTGCTGAGAACATCCAAACTGCCCAAGACAAATATAAAGAACAATATGACAAACGGACACAAAACCCGGACTATAGACCAGCAGACCGTGTGTGGTTATACTGCACAAAAGTCCCTGTAGGAATGGCCCCCAAACTGCACAGAAAATGGGTAGGACCATACTACATTGTCTCTCTAGGACCCCACAACACATACAAATTGAGACGATGTGGTGACAACAAAGAGGTCAAAGTTCTTGTCAATGCGACTAGGTTAAAACCCTACTATGATCCCAATGACAGACCGACAAACATACCACCTGGGTATGAACACTTGACGCAACCCCTTAACGCAGAGCACATCCCAGACAATGACGGTCCATCTGAACGTACACAAAATGACCAGCCTGCACCCACGCAAAATACTCAACAAAATGATCAACAACCTCCACAAAATAGAAACAAACAGACTGCACAAAATAAAGGTAAAGGTCCCAAAAATCCCAAGCACAAAGGTAAGGTCAAGAAAACAAAACCTCAGCAACAACAACAAAATGATCAAGAAAACGATCAAGTTGACACACAAACAAATGACACGCAAACACACCATAATAAAGCTTCAACTTCGCATGACACACACACTGAACAAAACACAACACAAAATTCCCAACCATCAGCACCTGCACAACAAAAATTTCAAGTAGATGAGATTGACAAAATAATTCAATCTAAAAGAAGCAATAACACACTATACTATAGAATTAAATGGAAAGACAGTAAAAAGCAGAGCACTTGGGAATATGCAAGCACAATTCCAGATGTATTCATTCGCGAATACCATGTTCACAAAACAATGGCTGGTAGAAGACGCAAACGGCCATTGTTGAAAAGAATAGGTTCTTCGAAGATATGCCAGTCACAGGAGAACTAAATCTCAACCCACCACCAAGACATACTGTAGGATACTTGGAAACATATGATCTATCCAATCAAAGGCTATATTATCACAACCCAACTTCAAGAAGCTCAGGATTAATGTCAGTTCCTTTCCGTATATCTGAAAGAAAGAAAGAAATGCAGCCATATTTAAATACACTGTTTGACTCTTTGCAAAACATTGACCACAACTTGTACCACAACACAACAGCCATATGTGATGATGGTACTCCAGTAGAAGCCAAAATGGTTAGAGCTGTGTTCACAAATAACATGAATGACCCTTTTGAAACTACATATTTCAAGGTGTTCTTGACAAATTCTCGTGAGCCAGTATGGTTACCGTTCAATCAAGCCCCAATTAAATATGTAAGGCAATTGATGTACAGGATAAGAACCAAAATTCAGCAACAAGGTAAAATTTTCAAATCGAACGGTAACAAAATAGTATAATTATGCATTAGCACAAAGTATCATTATCAATACCCATCAAAAATACATAGAAAATTGCTAATATGCTCTGATAGAAGAACAACATAGGTCTTTGCAGTGAATCATAATATTGTACATTACTAATTTAATCATCTGTTCCAATATGAATGAAGAAGGAATGTGTTAGAAATGATGGAATTTCACTTACAAAAGTAAGTAAATAGAAACATATTACCCAATAAATGGTGTACAATAGCAAAATAATTGTTGAAAATGCTGATAATAAACAATTGCTCAAAGAAGCAAGAAAATTATAAATATGAATTATTGCTCAAAGGAGCACAAAAACAAGTATTGTCATATTAGATGCTCAAAGAAGCACAATATAAATGAATTATGAAATTTGCATAGCTGATAATGTTATTCAAAACTATATTGAAATCAGTTATCAAAGAAAATTAAATGTCATAGAGCAAATTATACGCCAAAGGGCAAAAATGTTCATATTGAGGTGGTAGACTATTATAAAGTATATATTATATTAAAAGTCTATGCACAATCGGAAGTCAAAAAGACAAAATGAAAATATATATATTGAATATCATGAATTTATACTATAGTGATGGGTTACTTACAAGTTTAAAGTATATTGACAATCTATTCACAGACAGTCACAAAGGTGACCAGTTGCATCTGCATTGAATATTATCGTGGTAGATTATTTTACAGTCTAAAATATATTACCAATCTATCCACAACAAACGTCTGTATATTTATGCATATAGAAGACGAAATAGCGAATGCATTAGTTACCAAATTGTAACATAATTACTGGTGAGTAAAATATCTCATCAGTTGGCTTTTCAGAAAACAATTCAAATGGATAGATACTGAAGAAAATGCCAAAAATCTCTTCAAAGGAAGAAAGACAAATCTATGTATGTGAGGATATCAATTCATTGAAACTGTAATTGCATTTTACTTTCTTATTGTTGCATTATATTGTTGTATATTCATACAACTGCAATGTTCTTATATTTATTGTACAAACTATCTTACAGATATATGTCATTTTATAAGAATTTGAAAGTCGATGCTTTGCCTCATATGCATACCAATCACAAATCTAAAATTATGTCATGACATTTTGTTAAAATTTTATTGTATTGACATTGCATGTATCATGATGAATGTAAATGTGTATGTGTAATCCCGGGAAGTACGAAAGTATTGTATGAATGTATTTTGTCAATTGTTGAACATTGATATCATGTATTGTTATTTGTATTTTCTTTTATTAATAATGGAGATTGAGGACAATCTTTTTCCAAGAAGGTGGAAAGTGTAACCATGCAACTAAAAATGAAATTTTGTGTTGCACCTTTTGTCGCAATATTTTATAAAATTGTATAAATTGAATTGTTTAATTAATTTGGAAAAGGAAATTTGGTATTAACTTAAAACCCATTGTTTAATCAAATTATGAAAACATTGTATATAATCTCATGTCTGGAAGCAAATGGCTTCAAGCTTAAAATTTTATAACAATAATTGCTTCCTGTAATTATAAAGAATATTTGATTGATGGTGAGAAAGTGCCAAACCTTTCACACATACCATTGTGATTATAATCCTATATTGTTGATACTGATCTAGATTGATTATCATGTTCTTATGTTCTCAATCAGATTTCCAATATTTAAATGTTAATTTTCATTGGCTAAAATATTATCTTTGTAATCTTGAATTCTATTGGCTAATTATAATTGTTAAGTTCTAGGTATAAAAAAGTATGAACATCTTAGGTTTTGGATCAGAGAATACATTAAGAAGTCAGTAGTTGAAATTAAGTCAGTGAATTTAGAAATTGAACTTCAGAATATAAAATTGTCAGTGCTTGTCTTACTGTAATAACATTGTGATAATAATAATAAAAATAATAATAATTAGTGTCCACCTAAATAAAAGAAGATATGAAATTGAACATGGAACTTGTGTTTTATTAATGCGAACTCCACTGCCAAGCGAGATAAACTGAACAGTACCACTGTGGCAAATTGGTCCATCCCCAACCAATAGTTGCAGTGGGCAATGTGAAGCAGATCGAGGAAACAACCCTCGGTCACACATGCACAAAACTGTTTGAAATTTGATGCATAAATAAGAAAGTTATTCCACAATTTCTTACCTGAAGGGGAGGGGGCAAATTTGTCTGTATTTGGTATCCATCCCATGATGCACAATCTCCACTGTGATTATACTCTTTAATTTACCCATTACCACACAGTCACGCCTTTGGCAAGTTCAAGGCTTTGGAAAACATTGTGGAAAATGAATAAATTTCTTGTAAGAAGCAATTTCTTCATTTACCAGACTGTTTTCTACACAAAAACATCCAAAAATTTTAGATTTCAATCACTACAAATTGTCGTCTGCAGCATCTTTGAATTTGGATCACCCTAAAATTTTGTCATTTGGTAATAAGTTAACCACAGATTTACTATAGATACATAAAACTTACCATTATTCAATCAGTGCTGAGTTTTACTACATTACCAGCTTGCTTTATTACAAAGCACCATAAAAGGATTTTTTGTCAGTGGGGTGGTGAATGGGTACTGTAAAATAGCCTGAAATAAATAAACAAAAACTTTTCTCTCCTATAAAATTTTGAGAATTCCAAAACAATATATAGATCTATTATTTATTGTTTGTTTTGATGGTACTGTGTTGTTATTGATCTTATTACCATTTATCACAAGTTCTTTCATTTTCATGTCACATACATGTTCTATAATTAGATAAATTAACTCTTTCTCCAATGGCAAAATTTAAGAATTGATCCAAATTGGAAGATCAGTGCTACCTGATGTACACAACAAATTTAATAAATTTTTATTCATACTAAGAGACATTTAAAGTTAAAAATGTGTTGGGTTTCTTTTGAGCTTAAAGTAAATAATGAAGATAAATGATAATGTGATAATACAATTCTCTCCTTTCCTCTCAATGTTTCCCAAAACTATCTCTCATGGGAGTGACATTTTTGTTTGGGAAAGGGTTAAACTATTGAGGCCCAAATCATGAAATAATGTTACTAAAACCTTATAATTATACATAGATCTTTTATCAACTTATAATTTGAATAAAATTAACTTTCCATTTAAAAACACTACATTTTGCTGTGGTTAGCTGTTAACATGCCAGTAAATAGAGTAAGTGGCAGCCATTTTGAGCAGTAGTGAACTAAAATGGACATTTTTTTTATCTACAAATTCTCAAAATATGATGGGGGAATATTAGTATTTCAAAAGAGTTAACACAGTATATGCAATCAGGAATTATATCTCCTTATAATTTTGTAGTACTTAATGAACAAAAATAGATATAACTTACTTTTTCCTCAAAGCATCAAAATCATGGGTTCAAAGAAGAAGAAAAATGGGGGGAATGGCATACTGTGAAATGATTGGCTAATAAATTGTTTATCTTTTTATAACCAATCATGGCTCATCTTGAGGAGCACCTGCCAATATTACCCTTTCCCAAACAAGACCTGGTTTTTTTTTTACATTTTTAGTAGAAACAGTTCAGAGAAAAAAGTAAAAAAATGTACATCATATTTTTTATGCTGTAATTCAATATCTTTGCTATTTATACTAAAAAAAAAAATGTTGTCTTCAACATCTTATAAATATTGGAGCAACCTTAAAGTTTGCTTTTTGGGAAAGAGTAAACAACCTTTTTGGGAAAGAGTAAACAACAGTGTACCCAATTCATGGAAAAAGGAAAAAGGAAAAATTGGAAATCATAACTGTAATTTCATTCTTCATTCATTTTTTTTCTCTCTTAGGAAAATTCTCCAAACAACATAAATTAATTTTGATTAATTTCCATAACAACTAATTTCATCTAGAATCTATCTCAATTATAATATTAAAAAAGTCACAAATAATATGCATGGCTTATTGCACTTAAACATAACAGCCTTAAATTGTTTGGTCAACTTGTTATCATTGTACCAGCAATATATAGAAATCAATATTATATGATGCATAATTGTCCTAAATGAAATTAATATAATGGTAAAGATATGGTATTTTAGCAGTCACAGATTTGCAACAAGTTTGCAACAATGACTGAAGTATACAGTTTTAACCCTTACCCCAGAAAGTCTTAAATAGTTTTAATACTTCACATCATAGTGCTTTGGATACCATTGACAAGAAATGCTAAAACAGACAGACCAAGGGACTCCAAAACAATAAGCTGAGTTTGCAAAGGGTAATGAAATGGACCTTTTAATTTATGTATTTTTACTTGTTGATAAAAAATGGATTTAGAAGTAATTTGTCAAACTCTGTGAAATAGTTTGTTTGCAGATGTTGAGTAAAGGGTATTTGGATAATACCAGGCTATTAATTAACACTTTCCCAAAAAATGCAGATGAATGATTTCAAGAGAATAGATTTTTTTGTCTTTCTGAGTGTAAAGTATTGTGGAATATGAAGAAATTGCAAGCATTACTAATTTTGTTTTTTTTTCCTTTTTCTTTTCATTAGAAACTTATATAACTTTTGTGCATATTAAGACAAGTTTTAATAAGGGCACACATAAAGGGTTTTTTATGGGGGTGTTAAAATCTAAGTATCAGTCATAGAATTTGACAATTCTATGCAATTTTCTCTTTTCTTATAAATGTTTCTATTAAAAAAATACAAAATTATTTTAAACCCTTTTATATTTTTTTTAACATCCTTAACCCTTTCCCAAACAAGACTTGATTTTGATGTCCCTGATAGAAAAAGCTTGGGAAAACATTGAGGCAAAACAAGAAACTGCTGATAACCATCAGTTTCTCCTTTTGTCTCAATATTTTATGTGCTATATTTTACACAAATCCTATCTTTAATAACAGCCATTTTGACATTGGTGGCAGTTTTTGAAGTGGATCACCCTAAAATTTTGTTGTTTGGGAAAGAGTTAATAGAAAGGGTTTTGAAAAATTGAGACAAAAGAAAAAATTGCTGACAATTAGCATTTTCTCCATTTGCTTCAATATTTTTGTGTTGTATTGGACACAAATTCTTTTCTTAGTATTTTTTTTATTTTTAACTTGGATAAAAGGTATATTTTTTGCTGTTTGGGTAAGCATAAATGGACAGTTTCGACACCAGGAAATGAATTATTGAATAAATTAATGTAGAAAAGTGAACATAGGAAATTTTTGTAAAGTGCCATGAACTTTTTCAACATATCTGATCTACACTGACATGATACAAGTTACAGAAAATCCTTTTCTACCACTGAATGTTCCCCTGAAATGTCACATGGATCTCTAATGATGGAGTAACCTTAATTTATATAACATGGACACATTTTTTTTTCATTTATTGGACCTAATTAACTGTTATTTTAACAATATGCCTCTCTTGTAAGCCCTTTCCCAAAGTACAAAATGTTGACTCAGAAAGATATGCAGTTCACATATTAGACAATTTAGAGAACAAAGTATGTTTGTTGTTGGCAGGAAAATATTGAGGCATTATAGGGTAATAAGCATGTTCTTTTTTTTCTTCAATGTTTTATTGAGTCTTTTTTTTCTCTAATTGGTACATCAATGTTTGTGAATGGGTTATGTATAGTGACATTCAATCTCAAAATCAACCAAATGGGCACAAACCTTTGAGGGAAAAGTAAAAGATTTTTTTTTTTTTTTTCATAAATACGCAGCTATGGATAGCTGCGTAAAAGCTGCGTCTTTCTAATTTAAGGGGAAGAAAAATCAGCACAAGAAAGACGCAGCTTTTGCGCAGCTTCTTGAGCTGCGTCTTTAGATCTCAGACAAAATTATAAAAATACGCAGCTTCAAAACAAAATATGCAGCTTTTACGCAGCTTCATAACAAAATACGCAGCTTTTACGCAGCTTCATAACAAAATACGCAGCTTTTACGCAGCTTCACAACAAAATACGCAGCTTTGAAGTAAAAAACGCAGCTTTCAGAGAAAAACGCAGCTTTTACGCAGCTCTTTTTAAAAAACGCAGCTTTTGGAATCAGAAACCAAAAAAACGCAGAAAAGCTGCGTAAAAGCCGGCTTTTACGCAGCTTTCTGGAAAAGCTGCGTTTCATTTTCCCAAGGGTGTCACTTTGTCTGAAAACAACCCCAGTAATGTCATGTTTAACAACCATTCAGATTTATTTCAGCTACAAGTTTACATACCCATGCTTTCCCAGCAAGTATGATCTACTTGATGACCAGCATTTTCTCCTTCTGCCTAAATATTTTCTAAGCTATATCATCCATTGTATAATTGATCCAATTTTTATCAACATCAATTTTGTCGTCTTCTGATGCTTCAAATCTGATAATCCTGTAATTTTGTCACTTTGGGAAAGGGTCAGAGAGATTCATTTTGATTGTTTGTTTATTGGGGTTTTACGCCATTTTCAACTACTATGGTAATATTACGGCGGCTGGAGCACCTAACCATGGATTGCTGTTGTATCTCAAACCAGTACTACCACAACACCCTAAGTAAGCCTCCAGCTGCTCACCCACATAGGTTAACGACATAAAACCATTGGTGGGTGACATTTTTGTCAGAAAGATTCAATATGAACATGGGTTGTGAAATATTAAAAGGAAAAGAGAAATGATTCCTACAATTTTTTCAAAGATAATAGAAATCTTAAAAAAGATATTTTATTTGGGACAGGCCATTTTAGACACAAGTCTGTCATCAGCATCAAGAATTGTGGGTATAAAACATTGAGAGGAAAGGAAAAGATGTCAGAATTTTTCAAAGATCATTAAAGCCCAAAAGTATATTTTCATTCAGGTCAGACCAAGACTGTGAGTCATCAACGTTGAACATAATTCATAGACAGACACAATTCATCATGGTGATGTGCCATTTTTAATACTACCACACTGTCATATATGGCCCCATTTTTAATGAGTTTTATATGAAAGTTATGAAACTTTGCAATGAAACATTTGTCACGAAAACTTGCAGTGATTTTCATAACACTTTGCAAAATAACCCATTTTATTCCACAGCTCTCTCCGTAAGTGCTTTTGAACATTGAGAGAAGAGAAAATACTGAAAACCAGCATTTTCGCCTTTTGTCTCAATATTTTCTGTGCTATTTAGTACACAAATCCTCTCTTTATGAGCATAGTTTTTATTACATTCTATTGTCTGCAGCCATTATCAAATTTAGTAGTCATAAATTTTACCACACAGTTACTCTTATTTACTCCCCAAAAGATAATGGCTTTGGAAAACATTGTGGGAAATGAAGAAATTGCTTGTGACAAGCAATTTCTTCATTTCCCAAAATATTTTCTACACAAAAAGACCAAAAATTTTGTTTTGTTTAAATTGTCATCTTCAACATCTTTGAATATGGATCTATCCGAAATTTTGTTGTTTGGAAAAGGGTTAAAGACAACAAAATAACAATCTTTCCTAAATGTTTAGTCAGGGGAGATAACTAATTACAATGGGTCAATATAGACAATGAATAGTTATATTTCCCGAAAAATTGATAAAGTACATGAAGGGAGGTAACTCAAATCAACAATAAAGTAAATTGAGCAGTTATCTTTCCTGACAAAGCCATGCAACCATTATTTCATTCTCATCAAAAAATACTTCAAAATGCTGGAATTTATCAACCAGAAAAACGCAACTCATAAACAAAGCAGTGAGGTGCTCTTTTAATAGTGGCATTTATAGTGAAATCTCCCAAGTTATATATTCTAACTGAATTTTTGCATGAGCTTAGATTTGATAATAAGAAATTTATGGTTACAATCCTTTCATCTTTATCTTTGTGTTTACTCTCATGGAATTAAAACTTTAAATTCACTTCTAAATGATGTAAACTTAGATCAGAATCCTACCAGGACTGCTTTGCTAATCTTTAATTGTTTGTAAATCATGCATCAGCAGTTTTTCGTTCTTACCTATTTTATCATTTAATTCATTAATGTAACTTTTAACCCTTTCCCAAACGGCAAAATTTTAGGGTGATCCACTTCAAAAACTGTCACATATGGCAAAATGGATGTTATAAAAGATAGATTTGTGTAAAATATGGCATAGAAAATATTGAGACAAAAGGAGAAACTGCTGGTAATCAGCAGTTTCTTCTTTTGTTTCAATGTTTTCCCTAGACTTTTCTATTAGGGACGTCAAAACCAGGTCTTGTTTGGGAAAGGGTTAAATCCCAACAAAATTTAATAATCTCTTGTTGTGACTTCAAGTGAAGATAGGGTGGTTGATTACTTAAACTTTCATTTTTTTCATTTTCTACGTTTTTCTACCTTATGTTGTCACAATTAAAGTCAGTTGTCACAAAAAATACTTTTTTATCACATCTACTCCTGTAATTATCAAGCCCTTTCCCAAAAGACATAATTTTAGGGTGGTCCAATTCAAAAGGAGCTGAAAACGACAAAATAATTGGTGTCATAAGTAGCAACTGTGTATGTTATTACAAAGGAAAATATTGTGGCAAAAGGAGAAAGTCCTGGTTATAAGCACTTTCTTCTTTTACCTCGATGTTTCCCCAAGACTTTTCAATAAAGGGCGTCAAAACCAGGTCTTGCTTGGGAAAGGTAACAGACCAATAGGTATTATCAGGTAGATGCAAAGACGAATTTATGTAAAGGATGGATTCAATAAGTTCAATTTCAAAAATTTCAGAAATATACAGTGTCTAGAATTCTTCCACCAGGTGAAACATGTTACATTTTTCATCTCTAAAGTTTGTAAAGTACAAAACCATCAGGTATTTTTGAGCGCCCCAGATCTATCAATATCCATATCATCTTATCATTAAAACTGGTCTAAAACAGTTCCTAGACTAGATAACAACTAAAACAGCCTCCCTAAGGCTTACACATTTGAAAGTCTTTGAATATATCATAATATAGTCGGAGTTACAAACTAAAATACTGTAACTGCAGCTTATTTTACAGTACTTTAGAACATAACTGATATTTTTCAATGTAACCAGTAATGTTCTGTAAATAGTCCTCTCTTTAACATTTCCCATACAACAAAATTTATATTTGTTCAAATCTGAACAAGAGTGCATGATAGTCTTAATAAACGCCGCAAGGCTGCAATTTCAATAAGCCCCAGAGACTAAGTTTTAAGGGGGCATAACTCAGGCAACAAGAGCTTTGCAGAGCAGTGCATATATGCGCCCGAGAGGGGCTTGTCAGTAAAATGGGCCATTTTTTTTTTCAATTCAAGGCCAGATAATTCAAACATGAAAAGTTATCAAAATTTTGTTTGCACAACCAGAATCCATAGATTCATTGTGGCCAGTTCGATTAAATTCTGGTTGAATTTGTAGGAGTTGCACACACGAGAAAATGGGCATTTTTGAGTAAATGGGCATTTTTCCTTATATTCAAGGGCAGATAAGAATTAAAAACGAAAACAGTTATACGAATTCCATAAGCGGTGTGCACAACTAGACACCATGGAGATTCATTAAGGAAAGTTTGATCTGATCAAAACTGTGGATTTTGGTTTTATTGGGGTTTTACGCCGTTTTCAACTACTAAGGTGATATCGCGGCAGCTGGAGACCTAACCATGGATTCCTGTTGTTTCTCATACCAGTACTACCACAACACCCTTACCGAGCCTCCAGCTGCTCCCCCACATAAGTTCACGATATCAAACCACTGATGGGTGACATTTTTGTCAGTAAGGGTATTTGCTGCGGCCGAGTATCGAACCCGGGACCTCTCGAATGAGAGGCAGATGCGCTACCAACTGCGCTATGGCTGCGGCCAAAAACTGTCGAAGTTGCTAATACAATTGCCCACGAAATGGCAAATTTCTTCATTTTCCACAATGTTTTGTCAAGAAACTTCTTGTGAAAGAGTCGAAAAGTGTGACTGTGCAGTAATGGGATAAAAGGCAACATAAGAAATTATATCTTACCTTTCAGAAGCTGTTTTATTTCCTTCGATGCTCTATTAGCTGTGAACTTGTTGACAATGTCTAAGGCAGTTTGGTCGTATGAGTTTGTCTTATTAACATCTACTCCACACTGAAATCATAGGACAAAATGAAATGTAAATTCTTCAATGAAATAAGTTTTTGAAATAGCTGTCAAAATGAAAACCACAGATATTTACAATAAATTATCAACAACAAAGCTTTTGTCAAATATATTTAGTGGAGCGTATCTGTATATTATGAACATAGGATGAGCCTTATAACATTATCTGGGGTGAAAACCTCGTAACTAAGCTTGAAAAAGCTGGAATTGCGAGGTTTTGATCCCCCATGAGAGAAAACCAGTATCTTTGGAGCTTCTCTAAACTCAATCAATTAAACAACAAAATCTTAGATTCATTATTTGTAAGCCTTTGCAGGCGACATCATCAATACATACAGCAAAATCTGTGTGAAATGTTACATACATGTGATAAAGGAAACATTGATGGTAAAGGATGAAATCATGATTACAATGTATTATATTTGATTAATTGATATGGTGTGTAAATAAGGTAATTTTAGAAAGAGGCTTGTTTAAAGCCGCGTTCCCATTGCCGACCAAATCAACTCGTTCAACTTGATTGCCTAAATTCCCTAATCAAACCCGATTAAACTCGATCAAATGTATTTACACAACTTCTTCTTTATTTCTTGTCGATTATTTCCTGATCATTTTTGTCAACCATGCTCGATCACTCTTGCCGATCAGTACTTGATCGCTTGATTAAGCTTGATCAAGTTGATTTGGTCAGCAATGGGAATGTGCCTTAAAACATCCAAGTTATGGACACCTCTTCCTAAAAGTTATCTACAATTACATTGTAAATATACAAAATCTATCCCTATGTACTTGCAACAATGCTTCTTTTCTTTCAGTGTTTCCTTCAATATTCTAAGATTCTGTTACCAATTAAGAGAGAATCGTTCAGAAAGGATTGTTAATGACAGATACCTGAACTTCGACTACTGTTTATCAAATTCCATTTCTATTTATAATCTAAGACAGCATTCCACGATTTAGACGATGCCTCACTAATTTATAATGGCATCTTTACGATCATTATTGTACGTTAAAGCGTTTCATAAACCCTCTGTATGCAAAAATAATATCGTCGGTGCTATGACAAAATGGCGTAATAGAAATTTTGCTCGAAAACCATTTTTTTCAGGAGAGCCAAAAACGTTTTTGCCGTTTTAAAAAATGTTAAAAAATATGCCGGCAAAATTGCGTATCTCACTATTACTCTCGTGTAAATTTGTCTACGTATAACGCATTTTTGTCAGCTAAATCGAGTTACGCAATTTTGTCACATGATAATTGAAAGGGTTCTAATAGGTGTAGAAAAACGCCATTTTGACAGGATATGCGCTCCTACATACTTAGTAGAAAGCATTTATAAAAAAAAAATGACAAAATGGCGTAACTAATTTGTTATGCCATTTTGTCATAGCACCGACGATATACAAATACTTTCTTGGATTACAGCAACTAATAAATATCATTATAGTCTAGGAGCCAGGTCCTGGTATGGAACTTTTCTTGCAACCGGTGCCCTATAAAAATTGGAGTGGTATTTTTCAATACGTTAGGGTCCCACGCTTTGGTTAAGGGTGGATGACATGCTTAAAAGTGGTAGGATTTTTTTAAAATCAAGGTCAAAGGTCATTCGGTGCACTTTTCATACATACCTCCTAAAATACCCCATAACTTACTCATTTATTAAGCTAAAACAATTATTTTGGCATCAAAATAAAGCTGATAAATTGCACTTTGACTTACATGAATAATAAACAGCTTTTTGATTTTGTATTTTTGTGAATATTCATAAATATAGCAAAAATTGGCAAAAAATCACCAAAATAAGTTTTGTCTACAAGTGAAAAAAAAGTTTTTAAAATACAAAAGGTATGTTTGTGTGGTTGAAGTCATACTTAAAAATTGCCCAGAAACCTGTTCTTGTGTTATATGTATTTCTTCACAGAATTAGTCTTTAGCTTAGGTTTGTAGTCATAGCTAAAAGTGGGCGGGGTAAATTTTCCCAAAAATTATAAAATATGCAAACATTGATGTAACAAAAAATCTTACACATAAATGTGATGTTTAGTAAAAATTATGCCTTTTAAATCATATTTGCAGTGATTTGTAAAGCTTTTAATGCATATTCCTGGAAATTAATTAGAATTTTAAGAGCAAAAATAACAATTCAATAAAACAGCATGTGAGATGGATACAGATTATATCAACACCATAATGTCAAAGCAATGACTCTTAAAACGAATATTTATTAAGCATCAACAATTTTTTTATATAAAGCAAGACTCAAATTAGCATAATCGACAGCTGAACATATTCCTCTTTCTATCTTACGGGCATATGACATTAGACCCATGCCAGATTTTCAGGAATCAGAACGACATGGGGACAGTCAGAATTTGCTTTGCTGTGTAGTGCATTGCTTTTATAGAGCCAAAAGGAAAGCAATTTTAGCGCTGGAACTAAATTTTTCACTATCAAGGTTCAGTGACACATAATGTTACTATAAATATAAAGTGCGGGTAAGTTAATTATTTACACTTGATTTAGAAGACCAGACTTAATTTAGAAGAACTAAATGAACTTCATTTGAAATTTACTTGTGCAGAAATGATCTAGCTATCCAGGTCGACCATTCCATACAATATTTCGTGAACATAGTTCATATATGTTTGTATGCCCGACAACCTAGCATGGATCTCTTTAAAGATAATTACAAAGCTGCCGTCATTACAATGCTTACACCTAGTAGCGAACATTCGAACATGTATACATAAAATGTAATTAGGAACAGAATATTGCAAATTGTGAAAACATATCACTATCATCAGTCTAGAATCTGGTTGTTATGATGTGTGGTTATGAAGGTCTCCAAGAGTAACCATGAACATGTTAGAACCGTATATTCATTTATGTACATGCCTTCAAAAGGGACAACAGAGTATCAGGTCTTTTAATTAATTTTGTGACCCAATACGCTTTAATTGTACAAGAAATTGAACCCAATGGTCCCTATATCTTTTATTATGCAAATCATTCATTGCATGTGACATTATGTTACAAGTAAATAGTAGAAAATAAAGATACCACAGTTGTTGATCCTTCCTTCACAATCCCATCATGATAAAATAACTTTGTTTATTGATTCACGACTAATACATATTTGAGTAGACACAGAGAAACTTTTGGCATAAAAATAGTGGAAATCTTCGGACCTATGGTTGTTATAGCTCTAACCCCACGAAAATATACCTAACGAACGACAAAAATCTGGACAGTGTTTTACTTATTACATGGCTAAAACTATTCCTGGTAATAACTTTTGTTACAATCAATTGTGCATCTATCATTTGTAAGTATCTATGTAATCTATATCAAAGAAATCATTAACCTTTCCCCAAACAAGACCTCGTTTTGACGTCCCTAAGCGAAAGGCTTGGGCAAAATTGATGCAAAAGGAGAAAATTATGATTATCAGCATTTTCTTTTGCCTCAATGTTTTCTAGGCTATATTGTACACAAATCAAATCTTTTAAATCTGCCATTTTTGTAGTTTGCAGTAGCATGACTTTTTGACTTTTAAACCAACAGAGATGAGATTTTAAACACATATGCTTTGAAGAATTATACATTTGATCCTGCAACAAAAACGCTGCTGTTTTGATAAGGGCGCATTCGACAGTTGCTATGGAAACATAGGGTCAAGTTGAGCGGGAAAACTTTGGATATTTTGCAAAAATATGACTTATCAATCGATTTTAAAGCGATCATATTTTGTATTTTTCACTTCAACAGTAGTCAAAAATGCTTTTACCTTTGAGCGGACATTTTTTCTCGGCAAACGTAACATCGTCAGCTGACATTTGGAGTCAATTTCCGTAAACAACCATAGGTGAATACATCGCTTAGCTTATATAGCAAATATGGTGCTAGAGCAATGGTATTCAATAATGATTTGAGTGTAAATTGGAAAATTAAAATCCGAGACGATCTTTATGATTATGAACATGTACAGCAATACTTCTATGAGAAAAAACAAGCATTTATGAGTGGTATAATATAATGCATTTATAAATGATTTTACCCATGATGCTTCTGACCTCAATAGATCTGGACGTCGGCGAAATCGTCAATCGCTTCTTTGAGGAATAAATTAATATGTGGGAAATGTGGATATCGTGCAGTGGCAAATATATAGAAAAGATGTAAATATTAGATGTGTAAGACAGACGTTCCTGATGTATCCATCTCAGACCTAAGTTGCGCCGCTCAATATGACCCTTCGTTGCCATAACAACTGTAGAATGCACCATAATGCACAAAAATTAGATTTTGTTGCTGGATCAAAAGCATAATTTCCTAAATTTTAAGTTTTGAAAATATCCTAACAGTTAGTACATGAAAAAGTTATGACATAATTCCGGATACTTTATCAACAGCCCTCATACAAACCAAATGAGCTTTTTATGTCGAATACTTTTGGAGAAAATGCCAATGTTAATGACAACAACAATTTAGTTCCTATAAGAATGCGTAAAGATCCTGCACCTCTAGCTTTGATTGACATCACAAAATATTCGTGTTAAACTAACTGCCACACGCGAAGGTGTAAGTGTCAAAGAGAATATCTTTTATGCACTGATGCATGTGTTTGTGAGTCAGAACTGTGTATAAATAGACGTATCTTGGTGCATTAGACAATGATAATGATTAGTATATATGGCCTGAATTAAGTGTATTGAAGTGTTTATTATAGGGTAGCTATGGATATTTAAAGTCTGGTTATTGCTTCATGTGTCTTGTTGTTTTTGTTGTTGTTGCTGTTGATGATGATGGTGATGATGAGGATAGTGTTGAATATAAGAATATTATATTTAGTAAAGTATACAAGATACATAAAATGAACAAAACAATGAGTTTATGCACGACTTCTGCTTTACGCAACTATCATGCAGAAGACATTTCGGTCATCATTTGACAAATTAAACTCTTTATATTGCTCTTACTTTCTAAAATGCACACTACTCGCTATCTCTCAAGAATTCATATATAATTCAGCCCAATCTTGAAACAAGCTTTGTGAAGCATGAATGCCTCTGAAAAGACCAATGATGAGTTTTCATATTAAGCTTTTAAGTAAATGGTTGATAAGGGTTAATGGATGAGCTTGAGGAAGGTCATATTGCTTGGAACAGATAGATATTATTAAAAGAAGGTTACATACCGAATTTGAGCTTTGTGTGTGAAATACTTTTGGAGAAAAGGCCAATGTTAAGTTTTCACGTTAATTAGTTTTAATGTTAAGGGTTGATAAGGGTTAATGGATAACCTTGAGGAAGTTCATATTGCATGGAACAGATAAATATCATTGAAAGAAGGTTACATACCAAATTTGAGCTTTGCATGTGGAATATTTTTGGAGAAAAGGCCAATGTTAAGTTATCGTGTTTCAAACTGACGGACGGACGGACAGACAGATGGCTGGCTGGATGGACGGACGGACAGACAGACCGACAACGTAAAACATTATATTATGCCATCGATCTAACGATAGGGGGCATCAAAATGACTAATTTGTGGTCTTATTTTTATCTATATTAAATTTTCGACATATATACAATTATGGGGGTCAACTTGAATTTAGTTGGCCATTTTTGACAAAACACATATAGAAAAAAAGCTATATCTATATCCCTTATAAGTATGTAATACCAGAGATATTGTTTTATTCACTTAAACTGTAAACTGTATTTCAAGTGATGTGTTATTCATCATATATAAAATTACATGATAGAACCGCACAATTTTGTGTATGAGCTATTTGGTTCCAGCGCTAAATTCCTTTCCCTTTGGCTCTATAAAAGCAATGCACTACCCAACAATGCAAAATCTGACCGTCCCATGTTGTTCTGATTCCTAAAAAATCTGGCACGGGTCTGGGGAATATTTTTGAGCTGCCCATTTCTAGTACATAGATACTTGATAAATATTCGTTTTAAGAGCCATTGCTTTGACATTATGGTGTTGATATCATCTGTATAGATCTATCTCACATGCTGTTTTACCGAATTGTTATTGTGGCTCTTAAAATTCTAATTAAATTCCAAGAATATGCATTAAAAGCTTTACAAATCACTGCAAATATGATTTCAGAAGCATAATTTTACTAAAACATCACATTTATGTGTAAGATTTTTTGTTACTCCAATGTTTGAATATTTTGTAATTTTTGGGAAAATTTACCCCACCCACTTTTAGCTATGACTACAAGCCTAAGCTAAAGACTAATTCTGTGAAGAAATACATATAACTCAAGAACAGGTTTCTGGGCAATTTTTAAGTATGACTTCAACCACACAAACATACCTTTTGTATTTTAAAAACTTTTTTTTCACTTGTAGACAAAACTTATTTTGGTGATTTTTCGCCAATTTTTGCTATATTTATGAATATTCACAAAAATACAAAATCAAAAAGCTGTTTATTATTCATGTAAGTCAAAGTGCAATTTATCAGCTTTATTTTGATACCAAAATAATTGTTTTAGCTTAATAAATGAGTAAGTTATGGGGTATTTTAGGAGGTATGTATGAAAAGTGCACCGAATGACCTTTGACCTTGATTTTAAAAAAATCCTACCACTTTTAAGCATGTCATCCACCCTTAACCAAAGCGCGGGACCCTAATGTATTGAAAAATACCACTCAAAATTTTATAGGTCACCGGTTGCAAGAACTTTTAATTTAACCCCCTTTGTAAAAGCTGGCTCCTAGACTATTAGGCAATGTACTAACCTTAAAAACTTTTTATCAGATATTTATATGTACATAAAAAGATTGAATTAGGTTGAGAAAGTGTAGACAAAGATCAGACAGAATAAGTGTGCAGATTAATCTTTATGTTTACCTTCTGAAACTGGAGTAATATCCGAGATTGGCATCGCAAGGGTTTTTCAAGTTCACGAAAGCTTTGCAACAATGCTAGCTCATTCATATCATCAGAGTCTATCAATCCTGGAGGGGTCGAGTTTCTGACCCTTCTTGGCCATTAGATCCTTTCTAACATTTGACAAAAGTCATTCATCTCTCATAGATCTTAATGGATTGGATACTGCAGTGTACTGGAGTGAAAAATACCAGGAACCCATGATTAGATGCTCACACTGCAATAGGACGAATCCTATCTGTATCAAAATTGAAGTTGTTGTCGGCAGCAGCTTTTAATATTAGTCGAAATGTGTCTCATTTGGGAAAGGGTTAATGAGTTTTCAAGAGCTGTGCAGTAATTACCTGTAATAACTTCATATAATATCTTACACTTGTTGTAATAAGTTAGTTAAGTTCTTGTGCGACTTGAAAATGCGTGTTATTGAATGGTGACCTGGGGCAATATAAAGTATGGTGATACTGTACATGAGTGGAGCCTGATCTATATCAATTTAACCTGGCAATCAGGAAGAATACTCCAAGACCCACATGAAATTAAGGTTTTTTAACCCATTACCAGAGGGCAAAACTTTGGACTGTTCCAATTTGAAGTGTTGCAGAAAACAATTTCAAATTCTTGAAATTTTGAAAAATCTATCCACTCTGGGTAAGAAAACATTGTGGAAAATGAAGAAATTGCTTGTTACAAGCAATTTCTTCATTTTTCACAATGATTTCTAATACATTCTTCTTCATGGGCGTCGAAAAGCGTCACTGTGTGGGTATGGGTATAAGAGTTTGAGATAGTTGTGCAATAATGTCATGACTTGCAATTCCTTTATACAATATCTAATTTAATATGTTACAGTTAGCATTTACTTCTTTTGCCTCAATGTTTTCCAACGCCTATCAAAGTAGTCATTAAAATCAGGTTTTGTTTGGAAAAGTGTTAAAAAATATCTGCATGGTAAGGGTGTTAATGATCTCTGCAATAATTACCTGTAACAAGTTTATATCATATCGTACACTTGTGTAATAAGTCTGTTCATTCCTTCCTTACAATAAATGAGAATTTTTTATCAATCCATTCCACCATACTGGGCTGAAGAAACCTGAAGTAATCTTTGGAAAGATTTTAAGGAAAAAGAAAAAAATGTTCATAATCCCCATTACTTTTTGTCCAAAATTTCTACTCTATAACAAGTTGAAAATTTAAAAAACTTTCTTTCGAAGAATATGTTCTATTGAGACTGCATAATAAGCTTCCAATTTCAATAAGCTTTCAATTCCTTATTTCTGATTGTTAACCCTTTCCCAAACAAGACCGGGTTTTGACGCCCCTATTAGAAAAGGCTTGGGAAAACATTGGGACAAAAGAAGAAAATGCTGATAATCAGCATTTTCTCCTTTTGTCTCAATATTTTATAGGCTATAAAATACACATTTTTTACCATTGACATAATTTATTTTGTCGTCTGCAGCGGCTTTCAAATTGGACCACCCTAAAATTTTGTCGTTTGGGAAAGGGCTAATGAAGTTTTTCTTTCAAAAGCAAACCATGATGATGATGTTCACATTTTCCATATGCCTCCTTTTTGTAGGGGTAGGACACAGCCAAATTATGAGTGTTCTAAGATTTTACAGGGCATGTTACAATATTCAATATGATATTCTGAATCATAATGAGTGCAGTAATTATATCCAATCATGCAATATTCTGCAGATTAGTTTTGGAACACCAAATTTTCATTCAATCTTTTCACATTTCTTCCACATCTAGCAGCTTTATGCTATGGAAGAAGATAACCATTTACAGGGTTGATCACAGCATATTTTGTATTTTGTTTCTTATATAAATTCATAAAGTATTACTACTAGCAAAACAAGTTTTCGTTGTTTCAAATTCAATGATGTCACACAATATTTTCGAAGTAATAATACATGTCTCTTTCTTGTATTTTTCTTTTTTCAATCTGGGTTACGTTTCTTACAACTTTTGATTTTAATTTTTTTGAAGTTTATTGGAAATGAATTTCACCAATGTAAATGTTTACCCACCTGATCGGCACTTTCCACATTCAGGCTCACAGGACGAGCATATTTATTCTCTAAAATATAACACTCCATTCTCACTTATACATCCAGTGTTCTCCCCAGCCCAATAAGCTGTATTGGCCCCACTACAGCTTCATGTAATCAGTGTAATGCCCCTACAGCTTCAAAAGTGCCCCACAGCCTAATTTCTTTAAAAATTGTCGCCAAGTAGAAGTACTCTGGGGTATTTCATGCCAAAAAATGTTTTAACCCTTTCCCAAACGACAAAATTTTGGACTGTTCCAATTTGAAGGGTGTTGCAGACAACAATTTCAAGTTGGTGAAATTTTAAAAACTTTTCTATTTTTGGTTAGAAAACATTGTGGAAAATGAAGAAATTGCTTGTGACAAGCAATTTCTTCATTTTCTACAATGATTTCCAAGTCTTTTCATGTGAGAGAGTCAAAAGGCGTCACTGTGCAGTAATGGGTTAAAGCATTTTTATCATTGCAAAAGTAATAATTGCGCATAAAACATTATGGGAAAAGAAGAAATTGCTCAAAATGAGCAATTTCTTCTTTTTCCATAATGTTATTACTCACAATTATTTGCATGAACACTGTGCATTTCAAGGTTAACAGATTCTTATATAATTTGCCACTACAGCTTCAAAATATTCTGCAGAGAACAAATATAATTCATCAAGCTAGAACACACAGAAGCCAAGTCACATCATTGATGCTGCCTCATCATTAGCAGTGTACATGGGTTCCAATACCAATCCAGAAACTTATTTATTCAACATACACCATCAACATTAAGGGCAAAGAATTTCACAAAGTAGTAAACAATAGTTGGAAACAATTGTCAAATAGTCTTAACCCTTTCCCAAACTGCAAAGTTTTAGGGTGATCCACTTCAAAAACTGCCAAAAATGACTAAATGGAAGTTATGAAAGATATGATTTGTGTAAAATATGGCATAGAAAATATTGAGACAAAAGGAGAAACTGCTGGTTATCAGCAGTTTCTTCTTTTGTTTCAATGTTTTCCCAAGCCATTTCTTCTAGGGATGTCAAAACCAGGTCTTGTTTGGGAAAGGGTTAATGAATGTACTGAAATTGTTGTGACAATTGGAACTCAATAAATATGTAGCCTGAAATAATTTTGTTGAAAAAGTATATCTCACAAAACTCTATAAGACACAACATGGCTAAATATTATAGCTATACGAAAATCAGACAGAATATTATGTGTAGGCTGATCTTCACTGTGTTGTAAGTTGTACGTTAGATTTGTGTAGTTTGTACGGAAGTTTTGAGTGGTCAATCAAAGATGGCGTCGGTGGAAAATCGTTAGAGGTAGGTGTCTTAGTTTTTCGTCGATAATTTCCTTAAATGGCCGTATCTTGTCTTGATACTGATATCATTGTACAGGGGAAATGTATACCTATTCACGGTTCTATATATCAAAGTACCAGTGTTGTCCTATTGTACTCAGTCGTTGTGCAAAGACAGCCCAACACGGAAAACTTTTTTCGAAGCGAGAAAGTTAGTCTTTTCAGGATGATTACATAGTAAACAGCGAACTAGGGAACAAACTAATGCTCTAACTTGGATGTTTTTAACATGCTCTTTTCTATGGTTACCGTTATTTTACACACAAATGTCTAGAATGACCACAAACGCTGTGTTTACTAAATGGCCAAACAACGGTGTAGTCACAATGAAAATATGCAGACACAACGGTGCAGTTTCTGTGTTATCTGTACGGTGTAGTTATTATTTTCACAACAAATTGTGAACGGTGTAGACTTGGTATGTTGTACAGGGCAAACTAGCTCTAACAGATAGCAGATCATCTGCACATCTGTTTTATCTCCCTCAAATACTTTGGTCTTAGAAAACTCAGATGAAAATGCCGCCATCCTCAAAGTAAATGAAAACAGAAATTAAGGAAATATGTTTTCTCTTTTCTTCATTCTCCTAAGCCTTAAACAGTTCAATTTATGTTTGATTTAATTTTCGGGAGACATTTTTGTTATTTGTGATTGAATAAACATCTGACGGAAATGATAATCAAAAGGAATACATCACAAAATATCAAACAAGACATACGATAACCGTCATTTTGAAGCCATGTTAAGTGCAACGGCAAATTTCTTGTTCATCCATTCATTTGATTTGTAGATTCGAAATTTCGGCTCTGGCTTTGAATTTTTCTTTGTAACTGTTTTAATTGGTTATTACAATCAATTATTGTAATTAATGAAATGATTTCAACTCATGGAGTATGATAATTATTGATCGAAATGTATCTTGTTTTCAAATTGACCCCTCATTGAAAAGTCTGATTTTACCCAAAATAAAGGATTCAATCAACAAAACATAAATTGTAAATAACAAAACATAAATTATAAATTTGTTTCATAAACATTTGGGCCTTTTTTTCGTCTTGTTCGACTTAAGTAAATAAGTCTTGAAAATAGAATTCTGGAACTGCAAAATTCATTTTGGAATTTTCATACGTAATGAACTTCTTCTTCAGGACTGACAATTTTCTGACCAAGATTTTTTTGGGCCCACTCATAAAATGTAACCATTTGTAATGAAAAAGACAATATTCTATTCGCCAAAACCGTTTGACTATTGGAGTAAAACGCATTGAAGTACTCCCAAGACAGTGTAACTTACACACATCCATAGATAAATGAAATGCAATGTTTTCCATCGAGAGCCGACCTTCATTGACCAAGATAAACAAATACCAAGTTGATCAACGCTTCTCAATGACTTAATCACATCTGGGAACAAACTGTTCATTTCAGCCATTGTTTTCATGTTCTCGTGGGGAAAGAGAAGAGACCCTATCCGTTTCATCTTTTTTAGCACGTCCAATGGAAATATCAGGAATTAAGGTCGGGGCTTTTTGAACGACTTTATGGGGTGTTGAACTTCCTCATTTTTTATGTTCAGGACTCATGCATTCAAAACCGGGGATATCATCGATAGAAAGAATCTTGTTAACTCCAAAATCCTTTTTTCTACGGTGATGAGGTCTATCTTGTGTATTCTATGCTCTCAAATGGGGATGATGTCCTAGTCTGACTTCTTGATTATATCAGGAAGAATACTAAAGTTCAGAGTTTTCAAATCTTTTTGACCTGTCTGATCATTGATCTCCCCCCCCCTCCCCCCGCGCACTTTTAATATCTGACTGGAATGGTCCTGTTCCGAATGCTTCACAACCTTTTCGAAACTCCCTTCGAAATGACAGTAGTAATATGTGAACAGCATGGAACTGAAAATAAAGAAAAAATAAAACAGACGCCAGCAGATTCTTGGTAATTTCTACTATTTGACCCTTACGGAATTGCTTTGACAAATAGCAAGGAAACTAGATTCTGATATATTTTGATTAAAGTATATTTTGTAGACATATTGTCACCTTCTTTGCTGCAAAGCATTTACAAGTCAGTCACATAAAAAATTATTAACACAACTGTTGAAGAATTTCGGTAGTAATTGTAAAACATGATTCCCAGCCCCGAAAACGTTATCATTAAACATAACAATATTATCATTCCAGAAATGATAAGTTCTGTATTACTTCAAGTCTACACCGTTCACAATTGCATTATGTCTACACCGTTCACAATTTGTTATGAAAATACAACCACACCGTACATAAAACACAGAAACTGCACCGTTGTGTCTGCATATTTTCACTCTGACTACACCGTTGTCTGGCCATTTAATAAACACGGTGTTTGTGGTCATTCTAGACATTTTTGTGTAAAATAACAGTAACCATAGAAAAGAGCATGTTAAAAACATCCAAGTTAGAGCAATAGTTTGTTCCCTAGTTCGCTGATTACTATGTAATCATCCTTAAAAGGGCAACTTTCTCGCTTCAAAAAAAGTTTTCCGTGTTGGGCTGTCTTTGCACAACGACTGAGTACGATAGGACAACACTGGTACTTTGATATATAGAACCGTTGATAGGTATACATTTCCCCTGTATAATGATATCAGTATCAAGGCAAGATACGACCGTTTTAGAAATTTATCAATGAAAAACTAAGACACCTACCTCTCATGCTGTATTGTTGTCGCCATCTTTGAATGACTACACAAACCTAACGTACAACTTACATCACAGTGATCTTGGTCTATTAATCTAAAGAGGCATGGATTGGCATGAGTCATGACTAAGCCCAACCTTTTCCCCAAAAGATAAAACATTAGAAGGGTCCAAATTGATATCATGTTGCAGACAAAATATGAATGTTGATAAAAATGGGAATTTTGCGCATTATAAAACATAAAACAATTTTGGGAAATGAAGAAAATCTGCTTTTTTAGCATTTGCTTCTAAATCTTAAATGTTTTCCCTAACGTTTTTCTCTCTGAAACATCAAAACCCACTCAGGAAAGGGTTAAATACAGAAAAGTCTTTCCTAATCTAGATAGAGAAAGCCTTTGTTTGCAGCCCACACATACACAATCAAACAACATTATAGAATATCTTTGGTACTTCAAACCCCGCTAATCTGGACAAAGCTTCTATTATTAGAAATTATGATCTAAGAAAAATAACTTTCATTCATTCCTAAAAGTGCATAAAATCAACTAGTGGTAGTTCCTAGTTGTTTGTGTTCTTGAATCAAACATAATGTTGAATTAATTTCCACACCAGACTTTATTACTGTCAGATAGCATTTTAGCTTATCTGCATCAAATAATTATAAAGAATACTCTTTCATCTATAAATGATGATATGACATTCCAAACAAACAAGCAGCTCATACAAATCTAAAATTTCATTTTGTAGAATTAGGCTTATAAACTATACAAACTAAAGGATGAGGTATGTTATGAAAGTGTTTGTATGTATCATTTTTTTCTCCCCAGAACTTGATCACCTTCTATCAAAAGCACATCAAAAACAGATTGGGCTCCCTCCAAAACTAACAACCATAAAACTAATAATTATTTCACCACACAGATCACAACATGAACACTTTCTCCTTCTACAAAATATTGTCGCTTTTCAATAAAAATCTCGTAACTGCAGCTTAAAACAAGCTGCAGTTACGAGGTTTTTGGTGAAAAGCAGTAATAAATGAAGTTATTCCAAAATAACACACTTTGGGGCACACTTTTGTAACTGCTACAAGTAACAAGTACTGAAGTACCATTACCCAGCTGCAGAATCTTGGACTGGTCTAAATTCAAAGATGTTTCAGACAATTCTAGGTGAATGAAGTTTCTTATTCTGCACATGTCACATCATATGAAGATTGGACACATCACTTTACCCAGGTTAGGATGATATTACTAGCATTTCATAGGTGCTGACATATTGAAAGTACTGTATTAAGCAGCCAACTGTCATATGTGGTCAGTTTTGACCTGTCCCTTGCTGGCTGCATACAACAGTTTTGACTGTATCATGTAGCTTGACATAATTCTGTCTCATAAGGCCAATATATCAGATAAGTCAGTATTTGACATGCCACCTAGAACATTAGATTATTGAAATTTTGCTTTTTTGGTCTTTCTGGGTAGAAGATATTACAGGAAATGAAGAAATTGTTTTGTCAAAAGTATCCACAATGGTCTCCAATTTCTTTTATCTAGTTTAGTCATCAAAAAGCATTATTCTGTGGTATTAGGTTGAATTGATGCATGCACCTCACAACTTTATAATGAAGAAGCAACAGACAAAAATCCAATTACAAACCAAAGACATTTGATAAGAATATGTTTCGATGTAACACTTTGTTCAATGATTTCTGTACTTCATTTCAGAGTCTGCTGGTGCATCTACCCAAGTACAACTGGCAATGCTTACAAAACATCCAATATACTCAACAAAATGTTTATCCTGACTATAGAACTCATCCTTTCAATTTCAAGAGACAATTCAATGGAATATTTTAAGTCAAATACATTTTGATAAATACGGTATCATAAAATTCCTGCCAATAAGTAAATCTCACAATAATCACAATTCTCACTCTCCTCCACTATAAAGCCAATACAACACTGTAAACTACATTAAAACAACATATCAAACCACAAACTAATGTTACTACTGTAATTCTAACATAGAAATGCTGCCAAAATCAGCATGTCGGCTTGATCAGATCAACTAGAAACATAGTAAACAGTCACTCTTTACAGACTAACATGAATTACCCATCACAAATAAAACATCAGTGCACTCCATGGACCAGTGTCGGTCATCTGACATGATGAGCAAACTGCAGCAATGACAATATTTAATGCAATGAAATTAACAATAAATGCACCAAGAAGCATGGAATTGCTTTAGGAATTTTTTCACAAGTTTTACACAATTAAAATCTGAAGAAACATGTAAAACAAGTTTTTTCTTCTTTGTAACTTAACAATCCTTATATCAAGAAAGGCATAACTTGTTTATTTTTCAAATAATTCTTGCTTTGTATGATACTAGCACAGAAATAGTGGCACCAACTTAGCACAGTTTTGCATCAACAATCAATGAGTACAAGCATTCCATTTCCATAACAATCTGTATACAACACATCATATAACTAGTTTTTCCTGGATTGACAGACAGTTTTCACAAATCATCAGCTTCTGGCATCAACAAAAACATTTATTTCAAACTTTCTCAGATAATATGCAATAAAATACATCTGATGTTTTCACTTAATCCATGGATATTCTAGAGTAAAATCAAAGTCCTGAAAGTATGGTAAACTCCACAGTGTAAGGACAACAAGTTTTGCCACCACCAATATGAATTAAAAAAAGGTACATTTAACAACAAAACAACTCTTTAGATTCATGTCAACAACAACCCCAAAG
The DNA here is from genome assembly GCA_963680895.1 of Fragum sueziense. Classification (NCBI taxonomy): domain Eukaryota; kingdom Metazoa; phylum Mollusca; class Bivalvia; order Cardiida; family Cardiidae; genus Fragum; species Fragum sueziense. The sequence goes on along the minus strand of OY804592.1, from coordinate 84,534,298 downwards.
ATTTCATTCTGTTGGTAGTAGAAAAGACTTGGTTCTGATTTTTTAGATCAGTAAAATATTTTCTCATTTAGCTTTTCAACTGAGAATTGAGTTACTTGAATGGTTGTCTCCCATTAAATATGATGCAGTAATTGATTAATTGAAAACTGAGTGAATGTTAACATATGACATCTATTATTTAAGTACCCTACCGGTTACCGGTTGGGGGACAATAGGTTTGCTCGATTCCGTCCGTCCGTCTGTCCGTCACACTTTTGTCCGGGCTATATCTTCTAAACCATATGTGCTAGCAACTTCAAACTTGGTACACTTATAGATCTTATTAAGCCTTAAGGAGACAAGAGGACCATGATGGTCCTATATCGCTCACCTGAACCAAAATGATATTTAAGCAACACTTTTCTTCAATTCAAAAAATATTTATGACTTTTAGACTGAAAACGAACTTATGGTCAATAACATTGTGAAAATCTAACTCATCCAAGATTTCATCTTGCCCAACATTGTGCCCAAGATTTGTCTTGTTTGATAAATAATTGTAGATTCTGGAGTATAAACAAGGACGAAAACAGCCGAAAACAGCAATTTTATCAAATTCAAGGGCGCATTACTCTTGACTTCCTAGTCAGATCAGGCTTAAAATCAAACTCAACCGAGATCTTATGATATCCAACATTGTGTCCAAGATTTGTCTTGATTGGTCAATAATTGTAGATTCTAGAGTGTAAACAAGGTCTAAAGCAGCCGAAAACGGCAATTTGATCAAATTCAAGGGCACATAACTCTCCACTTTTTGTCAGATTGGACTGAAAATCAAACTTATCCAAGATCTTATGGTCTCAAACATTGTGTTCAAGTTTTGTCTTAATTGATAAATAATAGTAGATTATAGAGTGTAAACAATGTCAAAAACAGCCGAAATCGGCAATTTTATCAAATTCAAGGGCACAAAACTCTCATCTTTCTGGTCAGATCAGACTGAAAATCAAACTCATCTGAGATCTTATGGTCTCCAACCTTGTGTCCAAGATTTGTCTTGATTGGTCATAAATTGTAGATTCTAGAGTGTAAATAAGGTCGAAAACAGTCAAAAACAGCAATTTTGTCAAATTCAAGGGCTCATAACTCTCAACTTTCTGGTGATCAGATAAGACTGAAAATCAAACTCATTTCAGATCTTATGATCTCCAATATTGTGTCCAAGTTTTGGATTGATTGATCAATAATTGTAGATTCTAGAGTGTAAACATCGTCGAAAACAGCCAAAAATGACAATTTTGTCAAATTCAAAGGCAAGTAAATCTCGACTTTCTGATCAGATCAGACTGAAAATTACACTCATCCGAGATCTCATAGTCCCAAACATTGTGTCAAAGTTTTGTCTTGATTGATGAATAATTGTAGATTCTAGAGTGTAAACAAGGTCAAAAACAGCCGAAAATGGCAATTTTGTCAAATTCAAGGGCACATAACTCTCGTCTTTCCAGTCAGATCAGACTGAAAATCAAACTCATCCGAGATCTTATGGTCTGCAATGTTATGTCCAAGATTTGTCTTGATTGATCAATAATTGTAGATGCTAGAGTGTAAACAATGTCAAAACTAAGTATTTTTCGCATTCAAGGGCAGATAACTCCTGCATTTCTAGTTCGATCTGACCCATAATCGAACTCATCCGAGATCTTATGGCCATACATGTTTTGACCAAGTTTGGTCAAGATTGGCTTATATTTGTAGATGCTAGAGTGTAAACACGAAATTGTGAACGGACGGACAGACAGACGGACAGACAGACGGACGACAGACAAAAAGTGACCACAATAGCTCACCTTGAGCACTTCGTGCTCAGGTGAGCTAAAAAACTATGTTCAAGTACCATTACTCTGCCACACCCACTTTTTGAGTTATTGCCCTTTGTTGTTTTTACTCTTACATTCTTGTCCGGAACATATCTCCTAAACTATGTATGCTAGCAACTTCAAACTTTGTACACTTATAGATCTCATTAAGGACAAGTGTCATGTTCAAGAACCGTTACTCTGCCATGCCAATTTTTTGAGTTATTGCCCTTTGTTGTTTTTAGCCTTACATTCTTGTCCGGAACATATCTCCTAAACTATAAGTGCTAGCAACTTCAAACTTTGTACATTTATAGATCTCATTGAGGACAAATGTCATGTTTAAATACCGTTACTCTGCCACGCCCACTTTTTGAGTTATTGCCCTTTGTTGTTTTTACCCTTTCATTCTTGTCCGGAACATATCTCCTAAACTATGTGTGCTAGCAACTTCAAACTTTGCACACTGATAGAACTCATTGAGCACAAGTGCCATGTTCAAAAACCATAACTCTGCCATGCCCTTTTTTTAGTTATTGCCCTTTGTTGTTTTTAGCCTTACATTATTGTCTGGATCATATCTCCTAAACTATATGTGCTAGCAACTTCAAACTTTGTACACTTACAGATCTCATTGAGGACAAGTGTAATGTTCAAGAACCGTTACTCTGCCACGCCCAATTTTTGAGTTATTGCCCTTTGTTGTTTTTACCCTTACATTCTTGTCCGGAATATGTCTCCTAAACTGTGTGTGCTAGCAACTTAAAACTTTGTACACTTATAGATCTCATTGAGGACAAGTGTCATGTTTAAGAACCATAACTCTGTCATGCCCTTTTTTGAGTTATTGCCCTTTGTTGTTTTTACCCTTACATTTTTGTTTGGGACATTTTGTCCAAAACCTAATGTGCTAACAACTTCAAATTTTGTATACAGTTATAGATCTAGTAAGTAGGAGATATATTATAGGATAGGTTTTTTTGTTATCCGGTGGGGGACTCCTGTATTGCATCGCAATACGATATGCACTTGTTATAACAAGTTTTGCCAAGTCTAAGATTACCAAGGGTATTTGACATAAATTTTCATGGTTGAATTTTATTTAGCCCTATAAACCACCTATATAGATATACTGGGTTATCTATTTGCTCATCTCGTAGATTATCATGGAAATAAACAGGCTGTGAGTGAAATAAACATGCAGGGATATCAGTGATAAGTCTTCCACATGCCACTCTGTCTGTCTGCCAGGATGCCAATATGGCTACCTACCTATTGACCTACCAGGGTACAAATATATCATCACTTTTTAACAAAAACCTTGTAACTACAGCTTTAAACAAGCTGTAGTTACAAGGTTTTTGTTGAAAAGCAGCAAAATTCTATTTACTTATTACATGGAAAAGAAAACAAGGAAAACAACTTGTCTGGTTATTGTTAAGATTTTCATACAGAGGCACTATATGGGTTCATTGCTCTTGTCCACAAAACTTTTCTTGCCATGCCTCCCTGTTGGTCTTAATTTACAAGAAATCAATGAAGGATTCTGATATAAACTTTACCCTATTAGACGAGTTTGTTGCAATGTTAACCTCACCAACACAACCAAGCTATGGATAGGTTGAACAACAGTTAATTTTGAGAATTCTGAAATCTTAATGTGCAAAGGCCCCGAAAGGTAATCAGTTGACTAGTACTTTGTATAAGCCCTGACTGTCAGGACATAAACAAGTATATGGGTGAAATGAACTGTTAGATGCCATTTTTCTAATTACTTGTCAGAACAAGTATCAGTATCTTATTTCTTTCCCAGAAAAGGTAAAAAGGGGTCATTTCGAATAATCAAAACTTTGTTTTCTTTCCATTTGAGTCAAATAACGGTTAAAAGGGTTCCAGCAAAGTTCATGCAGTCTAAATTTCTTCAAATTACATGGTTGTTTTCCTACTCATAGCCAGATCTCCTACAATTGACAGGTTTTGAAAATCAATGAGAGAAAACAATGCTGGACATCGGCATTTACTCCCTTTCTCACATTGCTTTCCACTGTGTCACATGTGAACTAGCAACAATATCTTTGTCTACAAATGTTGACCAGTATGCTGCCATACAAAGTCAGAAGCCTTTTTATTCTGAAGTGCATACCACTGACTCCAAGCATTTTTAAGTGCTACAATTGTTCCCATTGCCATTTGTAAACTTAAAACATTCCTAATTGACAATCAATAAGATTCTGTACGAACCTGCTCTCACAAAAATGCCAGTAATTACCTTTTTTACATAAAATTGATGGAAGTATCATTTCCATTTTTTCCAGAAGTGAGCTCTACATGTTTTATGACCTAAATAAGCTTTGATCTAACTCAACAAAGAGAGATTTTATCCAACAACAAGCAACAATCATAGGGTGGGAAACTACTTTTTATTGCTCAGCTATCTATAGTCACTTTTCTTCAAAGACCTTGTAACTACAACTTGTTTCAACCTGTAGTTATGAGGTTTTGGAAGACAAGCATTGATATGCATTCAACTACTTTGTCTTTTAAAAGCTTTATCATCTGACAAAAGAGCAAACTTTGAGTGAACCAAAATAGCTCTGTGCTTGCAAGCAGATTACATATCACAATTGAGATTTTTTTAGAATGTATGGTTCCAAATCTTTACAGATCAATCAATCATCTAAACCTTATTCCACACTGTATGCTTTTCATGTTATAACAAACATATAATGTGCAATACTTGATAAAATTGATTTTGATGTTTGCCCAAACTTTCTATTTGGACAAGAAAAGTCTAGAATTTATCATTTTGGAAAAGGATTATACAATTACCAAAACATCCCTACATATAATCTATACTGAAGCAAGATGAAGGAGTTATAGATTGCTGCTTTTCAACAAAAGCCTCATAACTGCAGCTTGTTTGAAGCTGCATTTACATGGTTTTTGTTGAAAAGCGCAGACATTTTTTGCAGGTTTCTGCATGAAGCATGCCGATGATTAGTTAAGCAGGAAGCGTGTGCTGATGAAAGTGTTAGCAGCCTGACTGATAAGCCCATGGCACCATCATGTTGTCAAGCTTTGATAACTAGGCTCTAATCTCATGTATCCGTTACATTAATGCTACGTTCCCACTGTCGTACGTTCTGTTACGAACACCACGAATGACCAGTCGTAACTTATCGTTGAAATTAACCTAAATTTTCGCGTTCAATACTTTGCGATGAGAATTATTGCGGTCTTATGCGACCTGCTGCCATTTTGTACGATTATTTCAATCCACGAAAAGCGACCTGATACGATCTTATCTACGTTAATTCACGCTTGTGTAAGATTTGATACGGTCCGATAAGTTCTACAAGATCAGGCGTGTCGACTTGAGACGATAAAACACGTGTAGATACGTCCCGATAAGTTCTTTCTGACTCTATACGCTCACTTAAGACCAGCTACGATTGTGGCAGTGCGATCCGAAAAGAGTGTCGCGATTAGCTCTACGATTGGAATATGATGGGGTATATTTTATGGCCTGACAAATACAAAATGTGTCATTTTTAATCTTAGATTACAACAGATAGGCCATAGTAACTATTTAGTAATATGACAGAAAGAAAAGAAAATGATGTAGCATTTACTGTGCTTTTATAAAGTTATATTGTCATAAATGAAGATGAGGAACAAAGGCAATCTACAACACATATGGCATATGAGAAGTGCTGCAAACAGCCAATTTTGTGTGCGGCTTTGGCTTACAGAAGAAAGGAGACTTCTATATGGACAATATTCCAGTCTCTTAGACATCCATTTAAGATTTTAAGATCCAGCGGCACTCCATAGTTATACGCGGCTTAGGCCTACACGAGATCTTTTCCAAGAAGTGTGTTTGCCCCATACATCGAAAGGGAATCCATCTGTTTCAGGAAACCCATGGTATTTAATTGTCAGTGACGCTGAGGTACCTTGCAACTGGAGATAACTACCGATCTCTTGCTTATGCATTCACGTGTTGTGTATCAAGTATCTTGGAGATGGTACCGGAAGTATGTCAGGCTATTGTGATGGCATACAAAGACGAGGTATTCAATTTGCAGACTCATTTCATTTTACCCATATAAGGCAGTGAAATGGCAAGAAAGGGCGATTGGGCTACACGAGCCAGAAGTAAGAGAAGATGACATCGGGTAATTGCGTTGAAGCTAAAAATTGAAAGATTGAATATAAAGTTCCACCAGACATTGCCATATTTCGATTTTGCCATGTCCCGATCCGCGCGATTGTGAAGTACGATTAGATATGGTCTGATGTGAATTGTTATGATTTGTTAAGTTCTGATGCGATAAATACGACTGAAAGTCAATCGTGTTAATCGTAGAAAATTTTTTGGCAGCCAAAAAATTTTCTACGATTATCGCGATTACCACGATCGACCTGAAGAACTGAGAAGATCTGATACGAGAGCCAAGATTATGATCACGATTTCAATCGTGGTGCCAATCGTGATAGTGGGAACATAGCATTACATATCCTCAATTTCACATTGTAGATCTTAGTTTCTGTTAACCCATTCCTAATAGCTAATATTTGGGGTATTCAAAGACGAAATAGTTAGATATAGATTGGACTTGTGTACTAGTATAATATAGCAAAGAAACAATTGAGGCAAAAGGAGAAAATGCTGATGATCAGCATTTTCTTCTTTTGCCTCAATGTTTTCCCAAGCCTTTTGCATCAGGTCTGTAAAAAGGATTCATCGTTTTTGGAAGTACTTAACCCTTTCCCAAACAAGACTTGGTTTTCTTGTCCCAAAGAAAATAGGCTTGGGAAAACATTAAGACAAAAGAAGAAACTGCTGATAGCCAGCAGTTTCTCCTTTTGCCTCAACATTTTCTGAGCTATAGAGTACACAAATCTATTTTTGACTTCTGCAAGGACCACCCTAAAATTTTGTTGCTTGGGAAGTGTTTCATGTTTCTAGCCATGTTTCATGATGTTCTGGACATTTGTCTGTTGGTACAGTTCTTTTATCTGATTTATTCCAAGTTTTTTTGGGAATTCTACAGCATGTTACCACCTGTTGACATAATAAGTTAACAGCATTAAACCATTACCAAACGGCAAACTTTTAGACTCCTCCAAATTCAAAGATGTTGCAGACGACAGTTAAAATTGAATAAAACTTTACTTTTTTGCTCTATTGTGTAGGAAAACATTGTGGGAAATGAAGAAATTGCTTGTCACAAGCAATTTCTTCATTTTCCACAATGTTTTCCAAAGCCATTTTCTTGTGGGGAGTCAAAAAGAGTTATTGTGTGGTATTGGGTTAAGGTTCAGCTGCTTTCTTCACCTGCATTACATATTAGATGGAGTTAAAATCTCGTTTAAATTATCTCACAGACAAATTGACAAATTGAGCTTAATGAATCAAATCAGGGTCTGATATACAAAACTGTGAAAGCCTGTTATCTTTGTGCATCTTTGTAGAATCAAAATCCAGAGTTTGTACACTTTCTTTTAAAGTAGTCGCCTTTTACAAGCCTTATAAGAAGGAGCATGTTTCATATCACCGTCAAACATTTTTTGTTTTTGTTTTTGTTTTATTTTTCCTAGAATGTACATGAAGTCCCAGGATGCTATCAGCACCATTATCAAAGTTCCAAATTGAGCATGTGTGCTTTAACCCTTTCCCAAACAAGACCTGGTTTTGACGTCTCTAATAGAAAAGGCTTGGGAAAATATTGAAACAAAAGAAGAAACTGCTGATAACCAGCAGTTTCTCCTTTTGTCTCAATATTTTCTATGCCATATTTTACACAATTCCTTTCTTTAATAACATCCATTTTGTCTTTTGTGAAAGTTTTTGAAGTGGATCACCCTAAAATTTTGTTGTTCGGGAAAGGGTTAACTCCTCCCCATAACTCAAGTAAATTGGCCAGTGTTTCTACTCATCAAACCAATTACTATAATCCCATGATAGATTTATGGACAAATTTCATAACTTCACTCAAATATATCAGCATTGTTGTTTAGTTCTCAATTTTCTGGGAAACTTTCATGGGGATATCATTCAAACTACTCTATGTGGATATAGAGTGCATATGCACTTAGAGTAGTTACGCCAATACCTCTGAGATATTGCTCATGCAAGGATTCAGCCTGCATAAAAACTTATTTTTCTGTCATTAATGGGAAAAAGTCACAATTCAGGGTTGCCACTGGTCAGAGAATACAATTTCCCTGACATTTCCCTGACAAAATTGGAAAATTCCCTGACATGTTTCGGTGCGGTAATTTCGCGGCAACTCGCGACATCTTGAGACATTTTTTGAAGGAGATTTTAAAATCATTAATTTCATGGAACTGCATCATATTTTTTCAAATTCCCTGACAATTCCCTGACATTTGCTAGTATTTTCAAATTTCCCTGACAGCTCACAAAATTCCCTGACAATTCCCTGACCTTGAAAAAATTTAAATTTCCCTGACTTTTCCCTGACACGTGGCAACCCTGCAATTTCAAATTGATGCAAATTGAAAGGAATTGGAATGACAAAATACAAGTAGATCTACCAAGATTTTCAGTATAAAAGACAGGATTTACAAACTCTATTTCAAAAGTATTGTTTACCGAAACATTCATTTTTTTCAGAAACATGATTTTTTTCTTCCCTAATCTGATGAATGTTGTAAGAGAGCAGTATCAAGTATATTAATTGCATTATAGAGTTTCCGTATCAACATTTCAGAAAGTCAGACCTGAAAACAACTTTATCTACTGTGAGATTGAATTCACCTGTAGGGGCTTAACAATCTGGACTTATTCCAACTGATTGAGTTAAAAACACATTTAATAAATTCCCATTAAAACTTGGATCTTCCTCCAAAATCAAATTATTGAAACATTTTCTGAATTGTATAAATCTCTGCCATATCTACAGATTTGAATGATCTGATAATCTATCTCTGCAATTTTCCTGAAAACTCAAAATTTGAGAGTTTTCAGACTGGAAATGACTGCCAATGATACCAGTAGCAAAATGCAGAATAATTGCAATGGATTATTTACTGATATCAATCCTGAAAGAACATGACCCTCAAATGTGACCTTGTGTTGCAACCATCCAGCGTTTTTGTTAAAAATAGTACTTTAGTTCAGACAGAACTCTTGCACCACTGTGTTCTCCCAAGACACTTTAATCTTTTTTCACTAATTTTCTGACAGACATCAAAATCTGTACTACTTAAATATTTTATGCACTTTTTCTATGCTGTATTCCATGTATTCCAAAGCATTTTAGTTCAAGATTGAGTAACAGAACGGATATTGCTTTAAAAGTCATAATCATAACTTTGGTCAACTTTTGTTATGACATTTTGTTGAACATTAATTATACTATAATGACTAAAAAGTACTTGCCAATCTTCAATGATCTTGAAAACAAATGCACCATATTCTGTAAGCTCACCATATCAAGCATCTGTACAATCAGTTAACCCATTACTGCACAGTGACACTTGTGACTCCCTCATGAGAGAAGGCTTGGGAAAACATTGAGGAAAATGAAGAAATTGTTGTGACAAGCAATTTCTTCATTTCCCACGATGTTTTCTACCCCTAAAGACCAAAAATATACAATTATATTCACCCGAAATTGTTGTCTGCATCATCTTTGAATTTGGAACAGTCCCAAATTTTGCCATCTGTTAATGGGTTAACATACTTGTACAGTGAGTATGCTGCTTAACCTAACTTGAACCTGTCTATAATAACAAAGCTTCTGAACAGAGCATCAATCATGTTTGAAATACAAGGAGCATTCTTAATATATTCAAATACTTTCAACATTCTTTTGGAAGAATTCATTGTAATGTATAAATTGTCATTGTTCTGTGCTAGCAAAGCAACTTGCAAACAGTTGCAACATTGTCTGCAAGCTCTCCTACATGATATCGAGCGTCTGTTATATCACTTAACATACTATGTACTCAACCTAACTTGAACCTGTCTTTAATAACAAAGCTTCAGCACAGAACATCAATCATGTTTCACATATAATCAGCTTTGTTCATTTTACTATCACCTCAAATATTTGCTGCATTCTTACAACAGAGGTTACAATGCATAACTACATTCTTCGGACAACCATTGCTTATTCACTACTTCAATAACACTTTCCTGAACAAGACCATCTTTTGATGTCCCTAATAAACAAAGTTTAGGGAAACACTGAGGCAAAAGAAGAAAATCTAATAACAATAGCATTTTCTCATTTTTTTCTGCAGAGAGAGATTATTTTACAACACACAATAATTGTTACACCACCAACTATTATTGACTTTGATAAATTGATTGAAAAGGTTAATTGATTGTCGGATGAAGGATTTAATTTAGTCCATATTAAACAGTATTTCTGTCAAATCATGGTGGCTGTAGAACCTAAACATGGATTCCTGCCATTTTCTCATCAGTTCTACCACAACAACCTTTTCCAGTCTGTCACGCTCATCCCACTTCCATTTACAATTATCCACCCAAGTTTTATTGGGCACAAATGTTAGATAAGACATTTGCCCTGACCTGGAATCAAACCATGGACCCAAAAATTGGGTTAATATGCAACCAAATGTGCCATGGCCATATCCTTGACTTACACAGAACTTTGTCAATCATTGAACCCTAAAGTTTTCTCTAGGAACATCTAAACATTATGTCCAGGCATTTCTGTAGTAATTCCTGCAGTTTGCATAAAGGGAGATAACTTACACAATGCCTGGGATTATCCCATGCATAATTATTTCCCTTTATAAACAAATGCTTTTGGAACAATTCCCTCAACAAGTCAAAATTGCTGCACATTTTGTATTAATCCTTTTCCAAACAACATGAACTTAGTTTGGCTCCGTAGTAAGGCTGTTTCAGATAACAAAATTAATACTGCTGAAAATAGAATAGAACATTATGTTGGCAAAAGTAGAAAATGATGACTAGCAGCATTTTCTTCTTTTCCCTCAATTTTTTCTCACACCCTTTTCACTTTACTGATCAATGAAGCTGTGCTATAGTCTATTTTCCCCTATAAGCTAATAAATCTAGCAGTAGATTAACCCTTTCCCAAACAAGACCTGGTTTTGACGTCCTTAATAAAAAAGGCTTGGGAAAATATTGAAACAAAAGAAGAAACTGCTGATAACCAGCAGTTTCTCCTTTTCTCTCAATATTTTCTGTAACATATTTTATATAAATCTTATCTCTAATAACATCCACTTTGTCATTTGTGGCAGTTTTTGAAGTGGAACACACTAAATTTTTGTCGTTTGGGAAAGGGTTAAAATCAGGCCTGAAGAAGCAAACGTTCATGTTTCTCTTTACCACTTACAGAGTTGATATGCTGGCTTTTGTAAAGTCCGAGATAAAAATCATTGAAATTAGACAACACATGGCTACTAACAAATGATTTCCTTTATAAGCCAGGATCCTGAAATAGGGGCCTTATAGCATTTTAGCACTGTGGTCTGATGTAACCTAATAAGGTTCCTTTCTGCTAACTTACAGTTGCTACAATAGACTGTTGATCATAAAATCATTCTAATCTTCATTATCCAACACTCCTAAGAGAGCAGCATGGATACTGATCAGACTGCACGTAGTTGCAGGCTTATCTGAACCCATGTTGGTCTAAAACACCACAATGAGCCTTTTTCCATACTCCAGCTCATATAACATCCATAGGAGGTCAAAAACTTGTAACTCCAGTTATTGTCAAGCTGTAGATACAAAGTTTTGACCTCCACGTAAAAATATCATACATATAGATTGAAAAGTGATTAGTAGAGTGTACAAGTTCTGTGGATATTCTGTTGATCATAAAATCATTCTGTTATCTTATCTTCTAAACCATCTTTAACCTTAAAAATGTTTCCAAACTTTTTTATCTTTAAGACCTTTACCTTTATAATTTGAATCAGTTCAAGAAATGGAAGGATTCAACTTAACTCTTTCCCAAACAATACCTATGTTTTGAAGTATTTATTAGACAAAGTTGTTGAAAACTCCTTTTCCTTCATTGATCACAGCACTAAACACTGCTCAGCCATAGTACACTAGACATTACTTGTTATCTGGTTCATGTTTGTTCATGTTTGTCAGAGTTATGGAACTTAGTCTATATAATCCTGCATTGTGGTTCCACACAGACATGCAAAGTTTTGAAACAATATGATCATCAGTCGATGAAGATTGATAAAGAGTCTTGGTGAAAAAGAACATATCACAGAACTACAACGGACAAGAGCTACAACAGAGTTTACTTCTTTCTACGTGAACATTTCTGGATTTAGCCTGAATCTAACAGGAAGTATCAGATGGGCCATCTCCTTGTTTATCTCCCCTTTATCTCCAGGTCAGAGGCTACATGGTAATTCTTTATCTACGAGAATGAAGTACATCTATGATAGATGCATTCAAAATTAATACCAGTTCTGCTATACATCAATGATGGGTTTTAACAACTGTCTAGTTGAATTACTGTTAGTCCTCGATTCGACAAACATTTAAGATATTAGCACTGATTGATTCAATTGAGTTTCATGCAGCTTTCAAATGAACTGGTTTTATCATGGTGGCTGGAGCACCTAATCATAGATCCCTGTGGTTTCTCTAACCAGAATTAACTTACAACAACATGCTTTCGGAGCCTCAAGCTGCTTGGCCACTTTTGTTTATGATTATCCATCCATTGGTAGGAGACAAATGTTGGAAAGGAAATTATCTGCAAATGGGGATCAAACCAGCTACGGAACTAGTGAGCGTCCGATACACTACCCAAAAGGCCATGGCAATATTAATAGCATTGAGAAAACAGCAACATCATACAAGGAAGGGATGTATAACCACAATTTGTTCAAGGTTTTGATCAACCATAGGAAAGCCTTAATCAAATAGAATCAATATTAGAAATCATAACTTCCACATTATTTATAATTCTTCCCCAAATGATATATTGAACATTTCTAAGAGATGCTTCCATTTGGACTGACATATATTTCCTTTGGCAAAGACTTAAAAAGATATATGTAAAACGAAAAGAAGCAATGAGGCGGTGAACTTTAAATTCAATGGTTCTACCATAAAGTATTCAGCAGCAAATAAGCCTTAATGAACCAAAGCCAAAGATGAGTGATAATACTTTGACTGCTGAACCCTACATGACATGCAATGTCTTCTTGTTGCCAAATTACTATCATTTCTTAAGACTTTCCTTGATGTACACGCTTTATACATCATATGTGGATTTCTAGCCAGCAAAAATCTTCATCTTTATTCACTGAAATGTATCATCTTGGTTTGAAGAACAAACCAGACATTAGGGCAACAGTTACTGTTATTGACGACTTCATTACATTGATGACAAAAATAATGTAGATCTAATCTTTGACCAAATGATATGAATAGTTTACAACAGAAAGTGGCAACCAGATCCACTCAAATGCACTGCCAAAAACTTCTTGGGTGGAGCATAAAAATACATCAGGATTTGATAGTTTTTGACAGAATTTCAAATACGAAGGTTAAAATGTTAACAAGGAACATGAACAAACAAGATAATTACAGGAGATGTTGATAATTGCAGTTGGCAATAGATGAAACACTAGGAATCTCAACACTGATTAACCCTCTCCCAAACAAGACCTGGTTTTGACGTCTCTAAGAAACTAGGCTTGGGAAAACATTGAGACAAAAGAAGAAACTGCTGATAATCAGCAGTTTCTCCTTTTGTCTCAATATTTTCTGTGCTGTATTATAAACAAATCCCTTCCGTTTTAACATCAATTTTGTTGACCAAAGCCACTTTAAATTAGAACTGTCCTAAAATTGTGTCATTTGGGAAAGGGTTAACAACTTCTGACCTCTTCTGTATACCGTATATCTACTAATAATGGCACTCAATTATACTTATGATCAAAATAGTCTGTTGCTTTTCTTCGAAATCCTCAATAACTGCAAATTAAAACATGCTGCAGAAGAAAAGCGACAATATGTTGGTCATTGCAAAACGTTCATTTAAAGGGGGAATGGCACTTAAAATCATGCAAATTTTCAGAGAACTTCGTACAAAATAAATATGTAGTATGAAAATATGGCATTTAAATTGCATCTATGCCAAATCTTAGCTTTCTATCTTGTGTATTGGCTAGGATGTCGACGGATTTAAAACCCCATATGTTCCATTATTGTAAATATTATCCCCGGGACAAAAAATCATGGGGTTTTAAATCCGTCAACATCTAAGCCAATACACAAGGTAGAAAGCTATGATTTGGCATATATGCAATTTAAAGACCATATTTTAATAATATATACATGTATTTATTTTTTTGTACGCAAGTTCTCGGAAAATTTGCAAGATGTTAAGTGTTATTCCCCCTTTAACATTTTTTTTATCATTAAAAATACATTCTATGTTGCGATAATTGTTCAGAAATTCTCTAACTTGAGAATCATTTTCTAAATACAATCTTCAAAATTATCAATGAGGGTTACAGGGAAATGATCTTCACATTAGGGACTCCAAATTATGTGCCCCTTCATCATCTTATGTATGACCAACAAATGAGAGTTGTAATTTTCTTTGTTTATGATGAAAAGCAGGCTGCTTTAAAGGACACTGTTTTTGATATTGAAAGCTAGGTATATATTAGGTACCAGCTCTATTTATGAGAAGTACAGTAATCAGACAGAGACCAAACCTGATGAAATATTCATAGATATTACATAGACTAATAGACACTTAAACCCAGACTGTGCTGACACTTGTTTGTACCATTTTTCCAAGTGACTGTATCGTTATATATTAATAATTTGTCCAACTTTAATATCAGGGCAACAGCTAGAGCAACAGTTTGTTTGTTTATTTATTGGGGTATTATGCCGTTTTCAACTGCTATGGCCATATTGCAGCGGCTGGAACACCTAACCATGGATTCCTGTTGTTTCTCATACCAGTACTACCACAACACCCTGACTGCATGAGCCTCAAGCTACTCGCCCACACAGATTCACAATTTTGTAGTTTAAAAAGTTATTTCATGTGACAAAACACTGACATGAAAGGAAAAGCTTTTAAGTTTCTAGGTAATGCATACGAAAAATTGCTGTTATGGAAAAACTTATTAATATTTTTTTTATAGGAACCACCATTCTGTGAATATACAATATAACATATCTGTGGCTACATCTAAAATTGCTGTAACTGCAGCTTATTCAAGCCATAGTTACAACATTAATGAAAGAAACTGACGAAACAACAGGATACCATATGATTGAAATTGCGTATATTTATATGTAATGACATTTTTGTCTGAAACTCAGGAGCAAACAGATAATAACAATAAAGTTGTCCTAGAAAACACAATTCCTGTCAAGTATTTGACAGATTTTATTCCATATTTATATCTATTGAACACACCTTCGGGAAAATGAGGCAAAAACAGCCTTAGCAACAATGTTTTTTCTCCTGAAATAATTTTAATTGTTTTGGGTTTTTTTTGTTTAAATCTCTATGTGTTGTAAACTATCAATCATTTTGTCTTTTTAATTGATTTTATTTCAGTGGCAAAAAGATTTTCATGCTTCCAAAAATGTACTAGTACATGTGTCTCTGACAGAGCATAAGACACTGGGGTAAGAGTATTCTAGATTTGTCATTTTAAATTGTCTTGATGAGACAATTCAAAAGAGTACCCACAACATACAGTTTGAAAAGCCAACACTCCCTCTTTTCTGTATCTCTGTCTAAGACTCAATGTCGATGAAATTTCTGTTCTACTTACATCTAATAACAACTTGACTACATCAGTCTTCCCATATAAAGCCGCTTCATGAAGACAAGTTCCCTGTAATGTGGTCCTGTTGATGTTCACTCCAGCTTGTAACAACAACCTGAAAATAAAGGACAAAGTAAATCAGTAAAATTACCAAGTAATCAGTTCTCATAAAGAGAAATACAAAGAAATTACATAGTAGTCTTGAAATGACCAATGGGAAGACATGTTCCATAAAAAGCTGTCCTGTTGAAAAGCTGTCCTGTTCACGTTGACGCCTACTTGTAACAACAACCTGTAAATAATGTACAAAGAAATCTTGGTGATGTTTGTTCCATTTAAAAATGTTAAGAAGACTCGTTCCCTATAATTGATCTTCAAACTGAAGTAAAATTCTTCTTTTCACATTGAAGTCATCCCATGGCCCCTGCATGCAGAGTAAAGCCAGGGATTTCATTCCAGCATTCCAGTATTTCATCAGTGATATCAGGTTTCTAAGTAACAATATTCCGATTCCCCATTTCCCATTGATATATTAAAACCTCATTATGTGTTTGAAACTTTGTGATTGTGTGTGGTAACTTTATTCTTGTCATGGTGAGTCTTCAATATTCCAGTGGCTTTCAGGCTGGCAGAATAGACTAGATCAGCCTGCACTTATGAGCAGTCTTACCTTACTCTATTTGACAAGATGTATTATTACTCTCTTAAGAACAGAGCACATTCTCCCTTTATTTTATTTCGATAGAATGAGCTCTGTTCTTGCGGGGTCATTTCATGTCTAATCTCGGGGCCTTGGCAGGATTTTGGTATCCAATCGTTGCCAATAAACTCCAAAACAATCGAAATTTCTGATACAAGTTTTCATTGGCTGACGCTTC
Source organism: Fragum sueziense (assembly GCA_963680895.1). Taxonomy (NCBI): domain Eukaryota; kingdom Metazoa; phylum Mollusca; class Bivalvia; order Cardiida; family Cardiidae; genus Fragum; species Fragum sueziense. The sequence continues at coordinate 84,517,764 of OY804592.1, read as the reverse complement.
AAATTACCGGCTTCATCCAAAAATAGAAGCAACGTAATGTATACGTAATCAAACATGATAAAACTGAATGATTTTGATTCGATAATTCAAATGTTACCGGCTTCAGCCAAAAATAGAAGCGACGTAATGTATACGTAATGATCATGCAAGATAACACTGAATGATTTTGATTCAATAATTCAAATGATTTGCTATAATTAGATTATGACGACCATATAGGCTGTTGGAGTATCAAAAAAGGCAGAGGTCATATTTGATGGTTAATCAATAGACCTCGGCTTTGGAGAGTAGATGTATGACAGCGGCACATGACAGCAGTTGAACTTCACCCAATAACCCCAGAATGCAGGGTAAAGCCAAGAATGTCATTCCGATCTTTCAACAATTACATCAAGTTTCTAAGTAACAGTAGTTCTCACCCACAAATAATACATCAAAGCTCTGGTTGTGTGTGGGGTAATCTTAATTGACATTCTAGGAGTATCACACACTTTTATTACACTGTTGTTAGGAGCATCAGGGTACAGGATCATAAACACTTTTTGTGCTAACTGCCTAACTCCAATGAGCAACAGACATTAAAGCATACACCCAAATGAAAATGCAAGCTTGAAGCATGCATTAGCTCAATACGAGCTTGCACAAGCATGTTTCATAGAAAATAAGATTACCTTACTAGTGAAGTAGATGGTGCAAGTTAAGTAAATGCAAGCTTACATTAGAATTGCTGCAAGCTAGCACAAACTAGGCAAGCTAAAACACACTTGCACTGTATCTGGAAGTTTATGCAATGTTTTTTCACAGTTGTATGTATATAGTTAAGGCTTCTAGTCTATAAATGTGATGTCACTTCCTGTTGGTTTAAATATTGGATGGAGCATAAATTTGAATAAAAGCTGTTGTAGGTAATCAAAATTTCTAGAATAGATACATTATGCATAAGGGCAAAGTGATGACCAGGTAAGTATAAACTCTTCATGTTTGGAGAATCATCTTTTTCAATTTTACAAATTCAAATGGTAAGTTATACAATATCCCACCCTGAATATCTAGTTGGGTAATCTCAGACCAACAGCTAAGGCATTCTAAATTTGTAAATATAAAATATGTGCTCACAAAGGATCACTTTCATTCTTTGATCTATGATGACCCCTGTAATATTTGAAATAGCATGAAATGTACCACTAATTGATACATGTTTAATTAATCTTAAATTGACTTTAGCTTTGCCTTTAAAATTAAAAGAATAGGAATAATCATTTTCACTTATATCTACATCATGCACAGAAGATTAGGAAAACATTGAGGCAACATAAGAAAATGCTGATAATCAGCATTTCCCCTTTTGCCTCAATATTTTCTATGCTATTTTGTGCACAGTTCATTGTATCTTTGTTTATGTCCATTCCATCATATGCAGTAACCTTCAAATATGAGAACCCTAAAATTTATCAGTTGGCGAAAGGGGTTATTAATTACCTTTTTTTCTTATTCCTTGGTGACAATCGCTCCTTGAGACCCGTCAGTGAAAGGTTGGGTAGGCTTGGCATCCGAGGTAAACTTAATCGTTTACTCAAACCAGGAGATTTAGGACTTTTCTCATTCATTTTGGTTATGTGAAGTCCTTCACTCTGATCATGGGTCTTATTCATATCTTTTCAAATAAGATCACCAAAGTAACACAAATGAAATATTTATATGCACTGGCTTATTATCCTGTATTCATCTTCATTTTGATCAATATGTTTTTCCACATTTCTTATGCCTATTCCTTCACTATGATCATGGTAAATTAATCACTATACTTTAATTGCAAATTATCTACACACCATTGTATTGCACAGAGTTTATAACAGTTGTTGCAGAATTATTATAATCCCACTTCATTGTAACCAGAATAAAACCTTTCTCTTGTAGATAAAATCCAACCATTTCAAAACAATATTTATGTTTCGTCAAACTTTATTTGCGAAATAGATCTATCTTCCTTATATAAGTCACATAGTGTAGCTTATTTTTTCTCAATCCCTGTCCAAAATAATAGTCAACAAACTTGGAAGCTAGAATCTAAATGATTGAGATATTTATCCATGTCAGCTTTCTCAAAATCCTACAACAGACCTGGCATTTTGTTTCTCTTTTGCAGCCCTACAAAAATATCTCCATCAGAAGAACCAACACTCCATCTAGAAGCCTAATTGATTAAGATATGTTATCCCTGTCAGTTTCTGTTTACAGATCTATGTCATTTTTTGACACAAGAAAATACAAGAACATGTTGCTAGGAATATAATAATATAGGATTCACTCTTTACCCAGTCTAAAATGTTTCTCTCTTACAATCTATTGGTTCGGAGCACCCTAAAGTTCGACGGCAGGATTTGGTCTAAATACAAATTTAGGTGTTGCAGGCGGCAATTTCAAGTGAATGAAATTTTACTTTTTTGGTCTTTCTGTATAGAAAACATTGTGGGAAATGAAGAAATTGCTTGTCACAAGCAATTTCTTTATTTTCCACAGTGTTTCCTGAGACATAATCTTGTAAGGAGTCAAAAAGAGTCATTGTGTGGGAATGGGTGAAACTGACTTTCATATCATGGTGTCTGAAGCAACTATTTGTGGGTCCCTGTCGTTTCTCTAACCAGTACTATGACAACATCAAATCTGAGCCTCCAGCTGCTGATCCCACTTAGGTTTACAATTATTCACCAAATGGTATAAAACGAATGTCTGAAGCAATATTTGCATCTGCCGGGGATTGCACAAGGGACTTCATGATTCTGATGCACTACACATTACACAATGGCTGTATCTTGAAGCATCAGGACGAAGGTACTTGACTTTTTCATTTGAGCCGGGATCTGGAAAAACGTCCCCTATAGCATTTTTAGCAAGAGCTGTCCGAAGCCAGCGCACTCGACTTTTCTAAGTTGCTTAGTATAAAGGGGGCATAACTCCAAATATAGTGGAGCCAGGGTCACGGGCCATGGAAGTAAGGTAGAGGGTGTGATGGTGAATAAGTATTCCAAGTTTGAGTTGAATCCCTTTGATAGTATGGAAGTCATTGATGCTTGAAAAAACTTTAACCTTTGTTGCAACGCCGACACCCGGGTGACAGTATAAGCTCTCATTTTCTTTAAAAAGTCGAGCTAAAAATTGAGTTTCAAGATCAGCCTGTTGTCAAATGCAGTCCAATATGTATCAATGCTGCTCTCTTTAAGTTACTACAGGTCACGGAGAAGCTATTAGAGAACAACATAGATGCTGGTCAGACTGTGCGTATGCACAGGCTGATCTGGATCTATGTTGGGCTCAAAAGCCTTAAGGGACGTTTTTCCAGATCCTGGCTCATTTATTTTCAAAGTAGCCTGTCTGGCATTTTTCTATGATCCAGGATAATTCATTTATAATGACACAGGGCATTCCAATAAAATATAATCCATATTCTATTACATGTTAGCACCAACACAATTCCCTATAGTCAAACTGTCTTCTATTTTCCACAGCAATATCTCCAGCAAAATTGTCAATGGCAAACATTTCAAGTTCTGGTAGGATGTTACACTTTGTTAACACATCATTTACAAGCCTAAACCAAATGATTATGCCTGAGTCAAAAGAACTAGAAACATTTAAAATTTCTTTTATGATAGGTCATTAAATGACAAAGGATCAAACACCATTCTGGGGCACACATTCTACCCTTCTAGTGCCATTCAACTTAAAGGGGCTCATTCTATGTTTTTATGCTTCCGAACTGTTCGGGAACTCATATTTGTGCATGGAAAAACAATTAGCAATGCATAAAAACCTCAATCTCAGCGAATAACCATCTTACCTTTGCTATAGATCAATCCTTTACAAGCGTACTTACACATTCTATTTTTACTTCAAAACAAGACAAGGTCAAGGTCAACGAGACACACCTCCGCGGTATTAACACACCGTACAACCGGCTGTGTCGATGACTGTGACCTTATTTGCGAGGAATACGTGAAAAAGTTTATTTTGTACAAGCACTGAACATTTATACGCGTATTTATCAACTATAGAATACCAAAGATACTTTCGTTTATTTATAAAAGTAAATTCATTTGACCTACCATGCACATGACATCAGATGCCGAATTATGTCTTCGCTGACTTTCTACGCAGCCAGTTGAGCGGTGTGTTAAATCTCGCTGAGCAAAGATGACGTATCTCTGACGTAATTGATTTTTGAAGGTTGGGCATATGTGGCCGTTACAAAACAAAAACAAGGATACCAGCATGTTATTAATTAACTTGGATTTTAATACTTAATAAAGCTCGTGGGGTGCTAACAATGGACATAAATGATCTACCCCTTCAGGTTGGTAATTTCATACGTTATTTCTGGTTTGTAATTATTGTGCCATTTGCATTTTCGACAGCCTAGCTCGTCCCCCTTTAAGTGTCAATTTCTCTGTCAAATTCAACTCTATCTGAATAACAATACATATTAAAGACAAACTGGTCTTACACTGTACATTACAATTTATGGTCATTGTAAAGTTTGCTGGTGAAAGCAAATCTCAAATATAGAGCAATTTGCATGTTTTGCAGGTCCGACAAACCCTTGCAAAAGTGGTGCAATTTGGAAAAATCCTTTCTGTCAAACCAATCTTACTAACCTATTCAAAGAAAGGAAAACCAGGAGAAATTTGTAAAACCTGAGCCAATAACTTTAGATTAACTATTTTTTTCTACCATTTCAATCTTTAGACGTAATAAATAAAAGCTAATCTTTCAACCAATTTCAACCATATAGGAAAATATGAGGTGCAAATTAGAAATCTGGTAGATTTTATACAAATGAATTTTCTTGCTCTCTGCTCTTATTTACTTTGATTTTCTATTCTACATGGTGCTTTTTTCTGTTCAATATTCTCTTGAATTTCAATGTACTTTTACAATGTGTCCATGAGCAGTCTAATCAGGATCCATGATACATCCTTCGTGCAACTAAAACTCCATCCTCGGATACCCCTGGGTCTCCTTATTTGCTATGCTACATGGTCATGTAGCATAGCCAATAAGGAGGCCCTGGGGTACCCCAGGATGCTAAAACTCATAAAGAAGCTAATAGAGGACAATATGGATGTAGATCAGACTGTGTATTTATGCAGGCTGATCTGGATACATGGTACCATGATACACCAGAGTACAGACTGTACGCTAACAGAAGGAGATGGTGGTCTCAAATACTGTGAAGGGCCTGTTTTCCAGACCCAGGCTCAAATGTTTAATTTCTTTCATACTCTTTGTGCTTTACTGCATGGAAATAAATACATGAATTTTGTAGTCTGCAGCAACTTTCCAATTGCAAGAGGCCAAAATTTTGCCATTTGGGTAACGAAAAGTAATGATAAGTCCATGATATCATATTTTTCCTGGCAATTTCTCCACTATATAATTATTTGTCTACACAAACGATCTTTTCTTGTGTTCAAATCTTTAGTAGAGATAATTTCAAGTTTTTCAACCTACAAAATATAATTATGATAAAATCTAAATTACTGTCATGGTAACACTTTGATTTCCATAGCAACATAAAACAGCAGTAGTTATAGATCTTGGGTACCAATGATGCCTGACATTAAAAGAAATAATTTGCCAAAATCTCTTTGATTTTCGTAATTAAAACTCTGATGCTACATGAAATGATTTTTGTACAAATTATAACTTCTATCATTGCACAAGGAGATGTATCCTTTATAAAGATCTTCATAAATTGTCTATATGAGTTATTAATTGAACCTGGCCCCTTTAGACACACTGACAGTCAGACTCCTCCATTCTGGACAACACATCAATCCAACAATAAAAGATTATACACTGTATACCATTGCTTTTCAACAGAAACCTTGTAACTGCAGCTTGTTTAAAGCTGCAGTTACAAGGTTTTTGTTGAAAAGCAGCAATATCATAATCTTCCAGCATAACTTACAAACCATCAAGATACAATAAACATCTCTAACACCCAATCTAACCTCAATTAAGATATCGGCCACAAAATCCAACCACAACTCAGACAATTCCAAGTATAACATTCCTAACAATGAATGCTACTGCTAAAACACCGAGAGAACACAGAAAACACTGTAAACCAACAATTTCTCACAATCTTTTTTGTCTCACTGATTTTCAGCTTCACTTTCATTAACACTTAAAATCATGTTGTCTGAATTTCCTGACAATTTGGACTCACTTCCTTAAATTTTCTGTTGTCTAGAAATCATTTAAGATCTTTTCTACCAATCCATAACCACAATTATGATATTTTCCACCCTATGTAACCACAAAACAACATCTTATTGGCTCTGGTCACTTCTAACTCTATTATCAGACTTCTCCAAGAAAAATTGGCACTACTGCCATCTTCACAACCAAACTAATGAAAATATACACTCTAGTTATCAAATAGTTAACCAATACTGCTTATCCTCACTTATCTTTTATGAATTCATCATATATAATCCAGCAGAGTCTTTGAACAAACTGTATCATATGAGAAATCATAAATCCCTTTCCCATACAAGACCTGATTTTGACTTCCCTAAAAGAAAAAGCTTGATAAAATTTCATTTGGTCACATGCACAACATTACTGTGTCTCAGAAGCAACCAAGCAATTTTTTGAACAACCAAAGGTATCCTTATTACAACTTTATAAAAGATACATTTAAGATTGTTTAGTCTTTCAATCATAACAAACAAATATCTTACATTGACAGATAGTTGTTGAGTTGTCATTAATGCTCTAACTACATCTTGTCAATGCTATAGTTACAACATTCTGGTTGTTCAATACCAGACCTACATTTCTAGTTTTGGCATCCAGAACTTGTCCATTAAAATACCATTATAGTAGGTATGGATAATCATCTTATCTTTATGGCCTGCTATTTGTTTGACTGTTGTCTATTTTGCTGCTTAACAAGTGAGCTAGCCTTCAACCTGTGTGGCCTAAACATTACACTAATGATGGAGTCATTGAGTTTTGGCTCAAAACAGGGTCATTCCAAATATCCAAAATCAATTATAAGCACTCTCTCAGTCTCTGTGTCTCTGATCCAAAGACATTCAACTGATATATTCTAAATGCTCATTTTTTTTTAAGAAAATAAATCTTATCATAAGCTAGTCCATCCCTAATGAGATTCGCAAGATGTCAGAATTATTCAGGCTCAGTCGAAAACATTCGGCGGTGGAACTTCACCGCCAAATGTTTGCAAATGCGCTTGAATAGGTTCCGATACCTAACAATGCCGCTCGGATATTCCAATGTTTTATGAATTTCAAAATGGCCACATTACGGGTATTCTACGTTAAAGAATAGCACACAAACACAATTAACTGCAGCTTTCTTGAATTGTGACTGGACAAAAAATTGTTTGTACTTTACAAGAGGAAATTTCATGAAGAATATTTCTCCCAAGATCTTCAGCAATAAGGTTACACCTGTGCCACTATCATTCAGATTGTTTATTAGCCATAGATTACAACATCAATATTTTTTGTGAACTTTTTTATCCACAACTTTTTGTTATCCTTCATTAGCTTTGTTTAGATTTATAGATATATACTGTTAAATTCCTCAATAACATCACAGAATGTTCCATACTGTAAATAATTATGATGTTCCATAATTGAACATTACAATGTATAACATGACCTTACATGATACCAAGTTAGGAAAAGCCTCTGGCCAACAAAAAGGGGCACCTAGTTGTCCACTGAGCCCCTTGTACTGTCCCGATGACTCACTGCCAAACTCTAAAATATGCCTTGCTGCCTTCTTTCCCCAATCTAAAATGGTGTCAGAATCAGGGACATTTTAGGAAAGATTAAATTGAGACATAATTCTGTATGATTTGCTGACAACTATTAATTTTGCTTCTTCTCCAATGCCACATACTGATAAGCCCTGCCAACCATTACTTATCAATCATATTGGCTAAATGTTACATAGTATCTTCTCTTACTAAATTACGGCTTCAACATGGCCTCCTTCCTCATGGAATTTCAGTAGCCCTTTTCTCTTCGACTCTTATACTCCCTAGATACATTGCATCTTTGACAAAACAACAATTTGTAAATAATGAGGCAAGAGAGGAAAAGATTGATACCAAGCTTTTTTTTCTTTTAACCATTAACTGCCAACGCACACAATATAGTATATCTACACAGTATTATATAGACTCGTATAGAAACATGACAGTTTGGCTTGGGTTCAGAGGATTTGGCAGAGTTAATTGTACTATTAGAGGAGCTAACAAGAAGGAACCTATCACTTGTTATATATCAGGACACCATCATCAGTATGTTACATGCAGGTATCAAAACCACCTGTAGCATTCACTTATATCGTAATGAATATGTTCACAAATTATCTGTTTACCACACGACAAAACTTAGGACTAGTCACAAAATTATGACTGGATTTAAGAAGACATAATTCTAGAACTTGCATCCTGGGGAAGAAAATGCAGGTAATTTGAAAAGTACTAATTAACCGAAAAAGCATTGAACGCTTTAACGCTTTAGTACAATTTCTTAGCTTCATTTCTCAAATCTGGATTGATTGAATGGATGGGGTTCAATTCAATGCCACTAAAAAATTTCTTGAAAACAGAACAAATTTAAAATCTGTATGCATGGGCACACTAAATATGATATATATTCCAAGTATGACACGACTGCAGGTTCAACAAAATCTATAGTATTTCTTGAATGTTCTCCCATTATCTATTCTGTACAACATAAATTTTAGATGAGGTCTTTTCAATTTCCTGTATCTTATAATAGACTATACATGTCAAACAGAGCTGCTACTCCTCCCTGCATCTCACTGTGATGCAGTAACCCTTCACCAGATGACAAAAGTTTCGATCATTTGCATGTCCCTGCTTTTCAACGAAAACCTCGTAACTGCAGCTTAAAACAAGCTGCAGTAACAAGGTTTTTGTAGAAAAGTGACAATGTATTCAATGTTCTATCATAAACAGCTTAATCCTTTCTTAAACATTGACAGCTCATTTAAGAAAGTTGCTTTTAATATTTGTCATTAAAAGCAGCTTTCAAAATGATGGTAATAATAGTCGAATTTGTGTATATTTTAAAGCGAAAAAAAATATTGAGGCAAAACAGGTCATTGGTGATTATCAATATTTTCTTTTTTTATCTCAATATTTTCCCCGAGCATTTTCTACAATGCACATCATAATCAAGTGTTATTCCAGAATGGATTAATCAGCGATAGCAATTTGCACATTCAGCATAAAAACAATGGTAGTGAAATTCATTTGCCTTGACCTCTACTATTGATTTCAAAAACTCCACAATTTTGTCACCGGAGGTTTCATAATGTTTATTAATTTTTCCTAAGCACACATTCCATAGAATTAAAAACAACAGATCTGCGAAATATTTCTTCATTTTCAAGAAAACCCAACAAATGCATGCCCTCAATGATAATTGGATTTTGTAGAACTTTTCCACATTCTATTAAATTTTGAGCCAATTTAATCCATTTTGCAACAGCAACCTCCTAATTCTCTGTTGAAAACAAATGATTGTTCTTCTTGCAGCTATTTAACCCTTTGCCATTATAATTTACATGTTCTGAAACATATCATATGGGAAAATTAAAAGAACTGGATTGGATTGAATGGAGTTTTACGTCCCACTCAACAATAAAGGTCACATATAATGGAAACAGGGCCTCAATTTAAAGCCTCATCCAAAAGACCACAGGGGCTCGGATTCAAACCAGCAATCCCTGTGTTACAAGTCAAGCATGTTACCACAGCACCAAATCTAGCGAAAATAACAAATAACTAGCATTTACTATTAACAGAATGTTTTCTAAGCATTCTGCAGCAAATATGTAAGGGATAAAGACACATATTTTTCTCTCAAATTTTTTTTCCACATTTTAGTCCAGAGCAGCTCAGTTTATAATTCATTTTCTGTGATCAATTTCTTAACGCAATATAATGGGGAATCTTGTTACCTACATTTCCAGTTTAGGGACATCAAATTGATCATTTAGAGAAGAAAATTCTGAAAAAATCAAATTACTGACGCTTTGTTCCATAAATAAAATGAAACATCATCTCATAACAGCCAACAAGAAAGACTGTCTAGGGAAATATGGTAGTTTTGGATAAGATCAACCAATTTTACAATTTTTCATTTCAAATTTCTTAAATCATTCACCAAACCCAATATTGTGGGCACTCCTTAGAATCGTCTTGATGAGACGATTCTAATGAGTACCCACAACATAGGGTTTGGATGAGATATATAGGATATAGGTTGTGGAAAAGGGACATTATCAGATCCTATGGCTCTAGATAGAAATTTTGTCATCTAGACAATATCTCTGAATGATAAATGTGTCTACATGGCTTATAGACTTATATTCCTTTTTCTGTTCCTTCATAAACAATTTAAATGGCTACTCGCCTTTCTCAATTTTAGTGAATGATTATTATAGGGAAGCTAGTTGTCTACTGAAGGTGAAGAACTTGGTACTTGCCCTGTTACTCCCTTCTTTTTGACCCAAAATTAATATACCTCGCAGCTGCCCCTGCTCAAACTGTCCCAACATTGTTCTGATGCCTAAACCTATCTATAGAATGAGTCTGTGTGGAATTCTAAGATTCTAGAAGGACTTATATTGAATCGAAACAGTGAAGAAAACACCATTGAAATTAGTCTATACCCAAGAACCAAAAACTAAATCAATCAAACAACAAAATCATGAATAAATAGGAGTCTAAAGGCAGAATTTGTTCAGCTGAATGTTTTACTTCACAATGTAGGACTAAAAAATTCCTGGTAAAAATAATTGTGTTTGACATTTGCACACTCAGCGTGATCATGGCCATGTTTCAGAAAATCAATTTGCATAATTCAAACCTCAACTAGAATGCAGATTCAACCAAATGTGTGCTCGCTTTGTTTGGTTTGGTATCCAATTCAAATTTCATCAAACAAACAAGAGGACCCTGAGGGCCCTAAATCGCTCACCTGAGTTATGTTTTAATAATGCCAAATAACTTTGCATATGTTACACATTGTTGTCCCAGGGAAGAATTTGGCCATGTAGTTTCAGAGGACATGTTGTTTACAGAAATTGATCAGCTTTTATGACATTTCCCATTTTCTGATGCCACAGCAACCAGAGTTTTTCATAGATTTCAATTCTTTTAGCAATTTTTATAAGGGACCACCCAATGAACATTACTGCCAAGTTTGGTTGATTTTGACCGAGAAGTTAAGGAGGAGATGTCGTTAAAAGAAGTTGTTGAGCTTTTGTGAAAATTCCCATTTTCCGATGCCACGGCAACCATAGTTTTCCATTAATTTCAATTCTTTTAGCAATTTTTATAAGGGTCCACCCAAGGAACATCTCTGCCATGTTTGGTTGATTTTAACCCAGAATTTAAGGAGGAGATGTCGTTTAAAGAAGTTGTGGAGCTTTGTTAAATTTACCATTTTCCGATGCCACGGCAACCAGAGTTTTTCGTGGATTTCAACTATATTAGCAATTTCTATAAGGGACCACCTAAGGAACATTTCTGCCAAGTTTGGTTGATTTTAACCCAGAAGTTAAGGAGAAGATGTCGTTTAAAGAAATTGTTGAATTTTTGTGAAATTTCCCATTTTCCGATGCCATGGCAACCAGAGTTTTACATGGATTTCAATTCTTTTAGCAATTTTATAAGGGACTACCCAAGGAACATTTCTGCCAAGTTTGGTTGATTTTGACCCAGAAGTTAAGGAGGAGATGTCGTTTAAAGAAATTGTTGAGCTTTTGTGAAATTTCCCATTTTCTGATGCCACGGCAACCAGAGTTTTTCATGGATTTCAATTCTTTTAGCAATTTTTATAAGGGACTACTGAAGGAACATTTCTGCCAAGTTTGGTTTATTTTGACCCAGAAGTTAAGGAGGAAATGTTGTTTAAAGAAATTGTTCAGCTTTTGTGAAATTTCCCATTTTCTGATTCCACGGCAACCAGAGTTTTTCATGGATTCCAATTATTTTAGCAATTTTTATAAGGGACCACCCAAGGAACATTTCTGCCAGGTTTGGTTCATTTTGACCCAGTAGTTTAGGAGGAGATGTCGTTTAAAGAAATTGTTGAGCTTTTATGAAATTTCCCATTTTCCGATGCCACGGCAACCAGAGTTTTTCATGGATTTCAATTATTTTAGCAATTTTTATAAGGGACCACCCAAGGAACATTTCTGCCAAGTTTGATTGATTTTGACCCAGTAGTTTAGGAGGAGATGTTGTTTAAAGAAATTGTTGAGCTTTTGTGAAATTTCCCATTTTCCGATGCCACGGCAACCAGAATTTTTCATGGATTTCAATTATTTTGGCAATTTTTATAAGGGACCACCCAAGGAACATTTCTGCCAAGTTTGGTTGATTTTGACCCAGTAGTTTAGGAGGAGATGTCGTTTAAAGAAATTGTTGAGCTTTTGTGAAATTTCCCATTTTCCGATGCCACGGCAACCAGAGTTTTTCATGGATTTCAATTATTATAGCAATTTTATAAGGGACCACCCAAGGAACATTTCTGCCAGGTTTGGTTCATTTTGACCCAGTAGTTTAGGAGGAGATGTCGTTTAAAGAAATTGTTGAGCTTTTGTGAAATTTCCCATTTTCCGATGCCATGGCAACCAGAGTTTTTCATGGATTTCAATTATTTTAGCAATTTTTATAAGGGACCACCCAAGGAACATTTCTGCCAAGTTTGGTTGATTTTGACCCAGTAGTTTAGGAGGAGATGTCGTTTAAAGAAATTGTTGAGCTTTTGTGAAATTTCCCATTTTCCGATGCCACAGCAACCAGAGTTTTTCATGGATTTCAATTATTTTAGCAATTTTTATAAGGAACCACCCAAGGAACATTTCTGCCAAGTTTGGTTGATTTTGACCCAGTAGTTTAGGAGAAGATGTCGTTTAAAGAAATTGTTGAGCTTTTGTGAAATTTCCCATTTTCCGATGCCACAGCAACCAGAGTTTTTCATGGATTTCAATTATTTTAGCAATTTTCATAAGGGACTACCCAAGGAACATTTCTGCCAAGTTTGGTTGATTGTGACCCAGTAGTTTAGGAGGAGATGTCGTTTAAAGAAATTGTTGAGCTTTTGTGAAATTTCCCATTTTCCGATGCCATGGCAACCAGAGTTTTACATGGATATCAATTATTTTAGCAATTTTTATAAGGGACCACCCAAGGAACATTTCTACCAAGTTTGGTTGATTTTGACCCAGTAGTTTAGGAGGACATGTTGTTTAAAGAAATTGTTGAGCTTTTGTGAAATTTCCCATTTTCCGATGCCACGGCAACCAGAGTTTTTCATGGATTTCAATTATTTTAGCAATTTTGATAAGGAACCACCCAAGGAACATTTCTGCCAAGTTTGGTTGATTTTGACCCAGTAGTTTAGGAGGAGATGTCGTTTAAAGAAATTGTTGACGCCGTGACGGACAGACGGACAGACGGACGCCGGACATTGATAGATCACAATACCTCACCTTGAGCACTTTGTGCTCAGGTGAGCTAAAAATATAAAATATGTATAAGTCAGAGCAATTAATTCTAATTAGTACTAAGGTAGATTTTATTGTCACAGATTCATGGAACTTTCTGTTTTTCACCCAATGTTTTAACCATTTTAATAACATTGAAAGCCAATTAACATGACAATATAATAGGAAATACTGAGGTAAAAGGAGAAGACTTGATCTAAAATTGTAGCCGAAACCTGCCATTGTCTGAGAAAGGGTAAGAATAAAATCAGCCTCCAAAAATAGAGATATTCATCAAGTTACTGCAAAATTTTGGGGTGATCCACTTCAAAAACCTCTACAAATGACAAAATGGAAGTTATTAATGATAGAATTTGTGTAAAATATGACATAGAAAATATTGAGACAAAAGGAGAAACTGCTGGTTATCAGCAGTTTCTTCTTTTGTTTCAATGTTTTCCAAAGTCAAATTCTATTAGGGACATCAAAACCAGGTCTTGTTTGGGAATGGGTCAGAGCAAAGCAAATTATGTAAAAAAGCTTGATATTTTTCTATAAAAACTGGCATTTTGAGAGACAGATTATGAGAAATTACCCAACATCATTTTCTCTTTTATGGCTGTGATAAATTCTTCCCATTATTACACATTCCATTTCCTCAGTGTCAATAAAATCTGCTACTGTCTTTTTTCTGGAACATCATGGCATTGCTGTCTTTTTTTCAATTGAAGCAAATCTTTTACAGCTTTTTTAAAACATAAAGCGAATTCTGATTGTCAGGTCAACTGTACACACCTGCATACTGAATTGTGAATGTTAGGGGTCACACTTGATCAGATAGCTTCACAAACTTAATAGACAAAATTTTGTTTAGGCAGTTACATTCTATCAATAAATCTTTCATTTATGTCTTTCTTTTAAATTACTGAGTAGACTCTAATGTTTTACAGCAAATAGTTTTACACTCCTTAATTTTTCTGCAGTTTGAGAGATTGTCTGGAAGACATTTGTGGGAGTTCCAGGTAAAGAAAGACAACTGCCTGATCAAACTTTTAGCATGCATTTCAGAGTTATGTCCCTTGACATATATTTCTAGAGCTTGTCTATGTCCTATACCATAGAATCAGATGAGCATGCAAAGCTATTACAGTTAACTTCAGGCAACCTACCACCTCAATTTTTCATGTACTTGCACATCCCATGCAAGTATTGGTGCAGTTTCCAAGAAAACGAATCAAGATGAACTTGCTAATTGTACAAATTTTTAAAAGAACTAAGCAAAACATGAGACTCACTTGATGATGTCTTGATGACCATTTTTAGTAGCTTTACTTTCTGTCATATCACAAAATTCATGGACAATAAATGCGCACACAAATTGACCCGTACACAATAAATGACTATACAAATATTCCCGAACACTCACCTGATAATGTTTGGTGACCATTTTTAGCAGCTAGATGTAAACATGAACGAGTAGCTTTACTTTCTGTCATATCACAACCATTATGGACAAATAAATGACCACACAAATATACCTGTACGCAATAAATGACTATACAACTATTCCCGGACACTCACCTGATAATGTCTTGGTGACCATTTTTAGCAGCTAGATGTAAACATGTACGAATAGTTTTACTTTCTGTCATATCACAACCATTATGGACAATAAATGACCACACAAATATACCCATACACAATAAATGACTATACAAATATTCCCGTACACTCACCTGATGATGTCTTGATGACCATTTTTAGCTGCTAGATGTAAACATGTAGCTTTACTTTCTGTCATATCACTTCCATTATCTGACAGAAGGGGACTACATAAGTTACTTCTCAATAATAAATCCACAACCTGAAAGTAAATCAGAGCAATCATTCATATACCGAACCAAAAAGAAACTTTCATCAAGTTTGAATAATATCCCATATGCGCCCATGAAACTCGAATATATCAGGGATTGACAGGCCAATTCTGAAAACAAAACATGCAACCACATGTATTATGTCTACATCTAAGAGGTATACTTGACCGACTGACACATGTGATAGTTTCTTTTTTGGTTCAATATACATGTATGTACTCAGAACTATTCAAATTACTATTTATATTGAAACCATTGATGCTATAGATGAGTTCTTACAAAATACCCGTTTGTAAAGTATATGAAATTCATTGCTTTCAATTTGAAGATCTAATAATTCATCATAAATGTAGCAAATCATTACATCACTGCTTTTTAAGGTTTAAGTTGAAAACCGACGACATGTACATAATAGGCCTTCAATAAGATCAAATTCAAAGAGAAATTTATTCTTACCCTATATCGTCCAAACTCACAGGCGAGATCAAGCGGTGTTTTCTTATCCTTGTTGACTGAGATCGGGCTGGCATGGTGAATCAGGAGCAGGTTCACCTGGAATGACACAAGAAGCAAATCAACAAAGGGAAGTTACTCTTACAAGCATAACAGAAATTATAGCAGGATTTCTCTCCCTTCCTTTGTCCCAAATGTTTACTTCCCTTATACATCTAGAGAGATTGTAGAGAAACAGGCAACTAAAGAATTAGTGCTGATTATCAGAGAATCTTTACCTTTTGTTTCAATATTTTCTGTGGCATTATGTGCATCTTTTTTTATTGTTGATTTGGTCATCTGCAACACTCTCCAGATTTGGAGTTGGATATATCGGCAGTTTTTGTAAAGGGATTATAGAGGACAAATAATCTCCATTCCAAACAACATCTGGGATCATTGATTGTTTATGATTGCAATTGAATCTGCCATAAAAATAAAGAAGCAATATTACAATATTACAGAGTTGATATTACAAAGAAAATAAGGGCAATTAACCCTTTTCCAAACGACAATATTTTGGGGTGATCCACTTCAAAAACTGCTGCAGACGACAAAATGGATGTTAATAAAGAGTGAAATTGTGTGTGATATAGCGAAGAAAATATTGAGACAAAAGGAGAAACTGCTGGATATCAGCAGTTTCTTCTTTTGCCTCAATGTTTTCCCAAGCCTTTTCTATTAAGGACGTCAAAAACAGGTTTTGTTTGGGAAAGGGTTAAGAAAACTCAAGATTCACCAACAGAGCTATTTCTGTATCATGATCTTGAACATTATCCAAAGCTTGTTCTTGAATACTACTGAGTCAGTGTTAATAATCATATTTTCTTCAGAGAAAGTGTAAAATTTATAGTAGATAAAAACAGAATCTCCCCTGATTCGCTGCTGGATCTCTTCAAAATCTAATCCTTTCACAAATCATAAATCATACATGGGTTGAAATTGAAATAGGTTTACACATGAACAGTTTATAGTAACTGAAAATGGACACTATGAATGTTATAGCAAAGAAAATCATTGATGGAAATGAAGGAATGCTGCTTGTCAGCATTTTCTTCTTTTTCTTCAATGATATCAAAGCTTCATTATTTAAGGTGCATCAAGGCAGATATTGTTGGGGAAAGTGAAAAATTAATGGTGTATGAATTATGACAGATAAGATAGAAAACATTTATGACCCGTCAAGCTAAAAGGAACCTTCTGGGAAGTATGAGCAGTATTGAAGCTTAGTTAGTCTGCCAGGCTGCAGACTGATTAGGATAGAAACTTATCAGTCTAAGATAATTTTTGGATCTATATTGTTTTTCATATCTTAATGTAATGTTCTTTTTCCAAATCCCACATCTAGTTGATGTCTGCCAAGTTTAACCCTTTCCCAAACGACAAAATTTTGGGGTTATCAGATTCAAAAGCTGCTACAGACGACAAAATGGATCTTAACCCATTACCACACAATGACTCTTTTTGACTCCCTACAAGATAATGCCTGTGGAAAACATTGTGGAAAATTATGAAATTGCTTGTAATAAGCAATTTCTTCATTTCCCGCAATGTTTTCTACCACATAAGACAAAAACATACTAAATTTCATTCACTTGAAAATGTCGTCTGCAGCATCTTTGAAATTGGACGGACCCAAAATTTTATCGTTTGGTAATGGGTTAATAAAGTGTGGAATTGTGTGTGATATAGCCAAGAAAATATTGAGGCAAAAGGAGAAACTGCTGGTTATCAGCAGTTTCTTCTTTTGTCTCATTGTTTTCACATGCCTATTCTATTAGGGACGTCAAAACCAGATCTTGTTTGGGAAAGGGTTAATCCTTCCTTAGAACTCAATTTTATGGACATCCCAGAAGGTCCCTTTTATCATGTCTCACATTTATCCATCAGTTGTTGGATTTTTATCAAAACCCTGGGAGAATGTTGCAAGTTTTGGCAGCTGCTTCAAACAAAAGTTAATCGCAGATTATACTGACTCATCTAATCGATTCAAATGATAGTGTACAAAAGTCAGCTGTTTTGGGGGATATTAGATTAATAAATACAGAAATTCTGAAAAACAATGAAAACGCTAGACTTTGCAAAATTTAAAGAAGGCTTGTGTCTTATATTATTTTATATTTTATCATGACTACCAAAACATTTCTAGGATTGCTCCATTAGTGAAATTTGCTTTTTACAATTTTTTTTCTCTTTCTATCAAGGATGACTAAGAGGTAACACTATCATTTTCAATTCTTTTTTTTTTTTTTTTCAATATTCCTTGTTCAAATATTGCATAAACTTTGGTCCTTAGAGGTCAAAGATTAGACATTGCAGGAAATAATAAATTACTGAAATCAATGAGCTGTTTTAACATTAAGTTCCTATTTATTCCCATTTATTCGTGACATCAGTTTTCTGCAGTAAGCAGATTTGATTCCACCTCAATCATTGAACTGTTACAAAAATGCACCACAATGTGCCTAGTTCACATCTGTAGAGCTCATCAAAATAGCTGAAAAATACAGCTTCATTGATAGACTCATCTCATAGTGCTGAAAAATCATTTATTTCCAATGAAAAAAAAAAATGTGAGAAAATGAAGAGCAGTTTTTGTAATTTTGCATGGATAATATTATGGAATGATCATGAGCATTATTAATGAATTCATCCCTCTCCAAAGCAATGTCCGAGTTTGCACCTCAACCTGTGACATTTCAGAATTTTTTATCATAAATTTTACTTTTATTTTTATCTGAAAGAACATATTTCCTTATGAAAATTCTGAAAATTTCAAGCCAAAATATTGCGCCGTTTACGAGAAATTTATATTTTTGTGTTAAAATTGAACAAATTGTTGTGGACAACAGTTCGGATTTATATGCAGTTTATCGATTATGTCTCAACTTTTAAATGCGTGTTTCTCGCTTATTGGCAACAACTTAAAAAAACTGATAGTATTTATACTCATTAGAATAACCAATCTTGGCACCAAGACATACTTTAAACAAGAGGACCATGATGGTCCTATATCGCTCACCTGAACCAAAATGATATGAGCAACACTTATGTTCAATTCAATTGATATTTATGACTTTAAGACTGAATATGAACTTATGGTCAATAACGTTGTGAAAATCAAACTCATCCGAGCTCTTATGGTGCCCAACATTTTTTTTTAAATTATTGTAGATTCTAGAGTGTAAACAAGGTCGACAACAGCCAAAAATGGTAATTTTATCAAATTCAAGGGCACATAACTCTCGTCTTTCTGGTCAGATCAGACTGAAAATTGAACTCATCCAAGATCTTATGGTCCCCCAACATTGTGTCCGCGTTTTGTCTTGATTAATTAATAATTGTAAATTCTAGAGGGTAAACAACATCGAAAACAGCCGAAAATGGCAATTTTGTCAAATTCAAGGGCACATAACTCTGGTCTTTCTGATCAGATCAGACTGAAAATTGAACTCATCCAAGATCTTATGGTCCCCCAACATTGTGTCCGCGTTTTGTCTTGATTAATTGATAATTGTAGATTCTAGAGTGTAAACAAGGTCGAAAACAGCCGAAAATGGCAATTTTGTCAAATTCAAGGGCACATAACTCTGGTCTTTCTGATCAAATCAGACTGAAAATCGAACTCATCCAAGATCTTATGGTCCCCAACATTGCGTCCAAGTTTTGTCTTGATTGATCAATAATTGTAGATTCTAGAGTGTAAACAAGGTCAAAAACAGTCGAAAACGGCAATTTTGTCAAATTCAAGGGCACATAACTCTCGTCTTTCTGATCAGATCAGACTGAAAATCGAACTCATCCGAGATCTTATGGTCTCCAACATTATATCCAAGTTTTGTTTAGATTGATAAATAATTGTAGATGCTAGAGTGTAAACGAAGTCAAAAACAGCATTTTTTGACATTCAAGGGCAGATAACTCCGCACTTTCTGGTCCGATCAGGCCCATAATCGAACTCATCCGAGAACTTATGCCCATACTTGCTTTGACCAAGTTTGATCAAGATTGGCCAACTTTTGTGGATGCTAGAGTGTAAACACCAAATTGTTGACAGACGGACGGACAGACAGACAGACAGACAGACAGATGGACGGACGGACGGACGACGGACATTGAGTGACCACAATAGCTCACCTTGAGCACTTCGTGCTCAGGTGAGCTAAAAATTGAAATTGGAATCAAATATACCAAGGGCATCCATTAAGGTTTTCAAATTAATATTTGTTTTTTTTTTCATCCGATAGTTAAAGCTAAAAAAAATTCAAACTCAATGTCGTTGAAACTAAATGGACTTGTATTGTTCTTGGT
Source organism: Fragum sueziense (assembly GCA_963680895.1). Lineage (NCBI taxonomy): Eukaryota > Metazoa > Mollusca > Bivalvia > Cardiida > Cardiidae > Fragum > Fragum sueziense. Next base: position 84,497,515 of record OY804592.1, on the reverse strand, counting down.
AACATCTTAACCCTTTCCCACTCAATCCCGTGTTTTAACGACTCTGCAGTGAAAGGCTTAGGAAAACATTGTCACAAAAGGAGAAATTGCACAGAACATACAATTTCTCCATTTGCCACAATGTTTTCTATCCTATCAGAATACAAGAAGCAATTTCCTGCAGTTTTATAATTGTGACAATTGTCGTCTGCAAATTCTTTCAATTTGGAAAAGTTCAAAAATTGCCTGTGTGGTAATGGGTTAAACAAGAACTTACTCATGTATTTTCTGTTTTGTAATTCATTACCAAGCCCATATGGTATTGAAGGGGAATTATCCTCTAATATTGCAATCTTTTGCAGAAAACTCATTTTTGATGTTTCCCTGGGCAACCAATAAAACAAGAAATTGTGCGATAAATTCAGAGATATTTCAGTTTTATTGCAAGTAACCTCATCCTATAGGTATTGTCAAAATACAAAATGCAACACTTTCTTGATTCATTTCCTGACAATGAAATTTTAAGACTGTTCCTAATTAAAAGGAGTTAAATGCACACGAAAAAATAAATGTTATATAATTAAGCCACGCAAAAACACTGCGTTTTTGCAGTAAGTTCTGCAATGAAGCGTACTATGGCAATCCTGACAATGATAGCATCATAGGATGACTATACAATGACCATAAACATTTTTTTTTTAATTTCTGGTCATCTCCCCAGAGAAAATATGGATTGAAATTTCACTGAGATTTCAGTGAGATTTCAGTGAAATATCAGTGAAAGAAAGGGGCAAAATAACATTGAAATTTCACCAAAGTCTCTGTGAAATTTCACCAAAATTTCAAAGAATTAACTGTGAATTTCATCAAAATTTCAGTGAAATTTCATCAAAATTTTGTTCTGTTGAAATTGAAATTATGGATTGAAATTTCAGTGAAATTTCTGTGAAAAATAGTGAAATATCAGTGAAATATCAGTGAAATAACAGTGAAAGAAAGGGGCAAAATTTCAGTGTATTTCACCAAAATCTCAGTGAATTTCACCAAAATCTCAGTGAATTTTCACCAAAATCTCAGTGAATTTTCACCAATATTTCAATGAATTAACAGTGAATTTCATAAAAATTTCAGTGAAATTAATTATGTTGAAAAGTATCAATATTGACCTTTTTATACATTTAACATCTTATTTAAGATAACAATGACCTATATCTTTAACAATACTACAGTCTAAGATTGAAAACTATTTGTCACAGTCTAGCAAGTTACTATTTGAAATTTGGATTAGGCTATAAGTCTTTGGTTTACCAGGCACAATTTCTGTCCTACCCTATCTTATATGGATTGGGTTAGATATAGATATCAAATTTCTTGTAAAAAGAATTGACAAGGTGTCAAGAAAAACAAGCAGCAGGTGTGTGGGACAGCAGTCCCCCATCATAAATTAGTCTTAAACATAGCACAACATTTATTGTGCCCATTATTCCAGAGGTGCGCCCAAAAATTTGTTATGATACTAAAATTTATGTTTACACATGATCATTTCGTAAGCCCTATAAAATTATGTTTAACATGTCCTTAGAATTCAGCTGTGAAGACAAATATGACTATGTCATATACCAAAATCTTTACTAAAGGCAGTTTGAATAATGCCATTAAAGTCACTTATATCTAAACCACGAAAACCAATGACAACTGTAATAATATATGCAATCAGGATGAAATTAGATGGATTACACAAAAGAATTAACACTTCAAAGATAAACTAAAGATGTAATTCTTTGTTTATACTTACACTGGCTTTTGCTTAGACATCAATAATGCCTGAAAATACTTTGAACAATTCAAATTCTCTGCCACATGGTTGAATTCACCAAAGCGCTCCAAATCTACTTCCAACTATGTGCCCGAGATGTTGTGATTGTAAAAAGGATTTTACTGAAATTTCGTTGAAATTTCGCTGAAATTTCACTGAAATTTCACTGAAATACAAGTCTCAAACAAGAAAAAAAAATCACTGAAATATCAGAATTTTAATTTCTTTAGCCCTATAAAATTATGTCTAACATGTCCTTAGAATTCAGCTGTGAAGACAGATATGACTATGTCATTTAACACAATCTTTACAAAAGGAAGTTTGAATAATGCCATTAAAGTCACTTATATCTAAACCACGAAAACTAATGACAACTGTAATAATATATGCAATCAGGATGAAATTAAATGGATTACACAAAGAACACTTCAAAGATAAACTAAAGATGTAATTCTTTGTTTATACTTACACTGGTTTTTGCTTAACACTTTCACTGCCATAGGCGACTTTTGTCGCTTTACCTTTCCCTGCCATAGGCGACTTTAGTCGACAAATTTATGGGGGCGATATATGTGAATATTTTTTACAGCTTAGTGGTTCTCACACATTCTTTTTCTTATAGCACCGTTTTCGTAATCAAAGTATTAGCGTTTGACACGTAAAACAGTTGAATTTGTGTTACAATCGGTAAGCTTTTGGTATTTTTATGGTGAATTTTCAAGACAAAAGACAGCAATATGGCTGCCATTAGATCATACACTTGCTATTTATGCCTACAAGCTGTAAATATCTCTATGAATGACACCAAAAATGCTTGAAAAGGCTTCGGGGTAGTTTGAAGTTATGTTTTGTTGACAATTCAACAATCTGTTCTGTCAAATTATTACACTTTCAACGAAAACATTTAGTCGAGGTTTGCTCATCCAATTTTTCCATTGTTCTACTAGATTGAAACAATTTGTAAGTTAGATAAAAAAAGAAAAAAATATTGTCATTTCATGAATAACTTTGAAATTTTAGTTACATGAAGATGCTTCATTTGTCTGTATGTCCTGAAAATTTGAAAGGAATCCATCAAATGAGTCAAAAGTTATGCATGATTTTGTGAACAGGGTATCGATTCTTGGAAATTTCTTCGAATTAATTCAGCGGTGAGAGACGCGTAAAAGGTCAATATTTGGCAGTGAAAGGGTTAAACATCAATAATGCCTGAAAATACTTTGAACAATTCAAATTCTCTGCCACATGGTTGAAATCGCCAAAGTGCTCCAAATCTACTTCCAACTATGTGCCCGAGATGTTGCGATTGTAAAAGGATTATACTGAAATTTCGTTGAAATTTCACTGAAATTTCATTGAAATTTTGTTGAAATTTTGCTGAAATTTAAGTCTAAAACAAGAAGAAAATTTCACTGAAATATCAGAATTTTTTGTCAAAATTTCACTGAAATTTCACTGAAATTTAGTCATTTTGCTGAGATTCAGCGATATTTAAGCATTTCACTGAAATTTCACTGAAATTTGGTGAAATTTCAGTGAAATTTTCACTGGGGAGCTGGTACAGTATATGCACATGATGCATGTAAATTTTGATCAACTTACCTCAAGTGGTTACCCAATTATTTATACTTTTAGACATGGACAAGACTTTTGTCCATTAGTATATTTCATTGCTTTTCAATGAAAACCTCGTAACTGCAGCTTCAACCAAGCTGCAGTTACGAGGTTTTCAATGAAAAGCAGCAATTTGTCTAAAACTTCATGGCAATCCAGGATACACAGAACATAAGAGGTACTTGTGTAGCAGAAACTGTTTTTATTGCCAAAATTAATGTGCGAGGATCTCCATTTACAGGTTGATCAGAGTACAAAGCTCTTACTTCATTACTAGATACTAGTCTTCAATCAGTAACAGAACACACCCTGAATGATGGTGAAAACTGGCTTGGCAAGCACATTTGAAGTATGTATCACATTCTTCAGAAGAACTATGATTTTGGGGAAGAAATACAGACAGGCAAGTTCAACACCACAGCAAAAACACAATAGCCTAAAGAACACAATCGTTTTGAAGCAATCCCTAACATTTTTGACAGCATTAAGTTTATAATAAAGAAAGCTTTAGAAAGAATTTTGGGGATTCGAAGAAAGTTCTGATATTCTAGCACTGGAGAGTCATCTGGAACTTTTCATTTTCAAATAAAATGCACTAAGAAAGTACTTCTGTACTTTCTCAAAGACTACAAAAAGTATGTTTCACAGACAAAAGTATGTTTCACAGACAAAGAAGCTGATAATCTGTGTTTTATCGACTTATTACAGCTTTCCTGGGTATATAGTAAAACGTGTACTACTTATATGCTTTTTTATTTAGCCATATGGGATCTGGTAAATAGCGCTTAACCAATTGACCAAACGCCAATCGACAGATCGCTCCGCCCAACATAGAATTTAAGACAAACAATGGGGATGTGATCGTTAATAGGGAAAGATTTTATCCAGTAAATCGTGACGTAAATTCGGACAAACAAAATAGTATTTCATGGGTGTTGTTATAAAATCTCGTAACTACGACTTGATTTAAGCCGTAGTTACGAGATTTTATAACAACACCGACGGTTTATCGAAACATAACGGTAGGCTAAACCTAGTCTATTGTTAGCACAAAGTTCTTTGCCATTGGCAAGTCGGTTGTTTTGATTGTCAGTCGATAAATCGATACAATAACACGTGCAACGAAGAACAATTGGGGCACGACGTTTTTCTGATCGTCCATTGGCTAATCGATGTTTTTGATTGACAGTCGGCGTTTGGTCAATTACCACAAAGTGACGCCTTTTGACACCCAGAAGATGGAGGCTTTGGAAAACATTGTGGAAAATAAAGGAATTGCTTGTGACAAGCAATTTCTTCATTTCCCACAATGTTTTCTATGTAAAAAGCCCAAAAAAGACCAAAAAAATGCAAAATTTCATTCACTTGAAATTGTCGTCCGCAACTTCTTTCAATTTGGACAAGCTTAAAATTTTGTCGTTTGGTATTGGGTTAAAGCATTCAAGGAGGCCAACGTGAATCTAAAGATCAGCTTCCTCAGTCAAAATCAGCATAACAAAGTTTCAAAGTATGCAACAGACATGAATAGCATGTACATTTATTAACCATTTCAAAACAGCACTTTTGGTCAGTAAAATAGGGATTCAAGGTGCTTTAGATGACAGATTGATGCAAAAATAATTTTGGAACTTCTGAAATCGATAGCACAGGAAATATTGAAGGATGAAAGGAAAATGTTTGTTATCGTGTTTTGCTTTTCCTTCAATGTTCCCTGACCATCTCTTCTTAAGGTATACCGCCACTAACGAGATTATCGTGACGTCAGAATTATTTGGACGACGACGTAAACATTCAGGGGTGGTACGTTCCACAACCAAATGTTTTTGACATGAGCCATATAGGTTCGGATACGTAACAAATGTTAACGGCATCGCACCAAACATTCCGACATCGTGTGAATCTCTTTAGGGTTGGAATATCTTAAAGGATATCATTACAACGTCCTGTTTTGGTAAAGGTTCTTCTTTACGAGCATATGGGCAAGGTGAGGTTAAAACAAATTAGTTGCTCAGTATTTATTACAATCGTTTTGTCACCTACGAAAATGAGCAAATCTGCTAGGTGTGTAATAAACTACTGGTCAGTGAACGGTCACTCAGGGCGGTCTTTATTCATCATGGGACAAATTCAATTGTGTGACAAAATTGTCCATGATCCATGCACAATATAATAACAATGAAGCAGTTTAATACTACTCTAACCATGTGTTCATGTTAGACCACCCTGTTGTGCTGTTCTTGCTGATGTTAATACTATCTCCCAAATAAAGATGCATTTTGACACAATTATGTGACGAAATTGGTCATGATCCTTGCACAATATAACAACTGTGAAGCAGTCTAATACTTAAGGTATCCAAACCCTTAAAAGCATCAAAGAGCCAGAGGCGAAATTTGAAAAGTGCAAATAATTCCTAAACAGTGTTACATTTCCATTCCACATACAAACATAAGCATTTTTGCACGGTTTAGAATTTTGAAATAATGCATACTTATAGAAATAATTGACAAAAAAGTTAAAAATTACCTCCCTTGCATATGAATATAGAGTAAAATAATATTTATAAATTATTTTCTTCTTGAAGCATATTCTTGAAATCCGGCACGGTGAATCAACTTATTTGAAGTGTGTTTACAAGTGTGTGGAATTTGATGCATTCCGTATGGCTAAAAATAACAAGAGATGTTTGTAAAACATATATGCCCCCTCAAGGGCCTACATTTTATGTAGGTCAAAGTCCAAGGTCAAGTTAACAAGGTCCAAGGTCATGGTCAAATATGAAAGGTCTTGGTAGGAGGTGTCTATGTGTGAAATATCAAGGCTGTATATGTAAAAGTAAAATGAAATATAGGCCAGGTTAAAGTTTTTAAAAGTAGGCCAAATGCCAAGGTCAAGGTCATGGTCAAATGTGAAAGGTCTTGGTTGGAGGTGTCCATGTGTGAAATATCAAGGCTGTAGGTGTAAAAGGACATGATATATATGCCTGGTTAAAGTCTTTTTAAAAGTAGGTCAAACTCCAAGGTCAAGGTTGCAATATTCAAGGTCATGGTCAAATGTGAAAGGTCTTGGCAGGAGGTGTCCATGTGTAAAATATCGAGACTGTATAGGTAACAGGACATGAGATATAGGCCTAGTTTAAGTTTTTTAAAAGTAGGTCAAACTTCAAGGTCAAGGTCCAAGATCATGGTCAAAAGTGAAATGTCTTGGTTGGAAGTGACCATGTGCGAAATATCAATGCTGTATGTGTAAAATGACATTAAATACAGGCCAGGTTAATGTATTATAAAAGTAGGTCAAACACCAAGGTCAAGGTCACAAGGTCCAAGGTCATGGTCAAATGTGAAAGGTATTGGTCGTAGGTGTCCATGTGTCAAATATCAAGGCTGTATGTGTAAAAGGACATGATATATCAGCTAGGATAAAGTTTTTATAAAAGTAGGTTAAAGTCCAAGGTCAAGGTCACAAGGTCCAGGGTCATTGTCAAATGTGAAAGGTCTTGGTAGGATGTGTCCACTTGTGAAATATCAAGGCTGCATGTGTAATAGCACATGAGATATAGGCACAGTTTATTTTTTTTAAAAGTAGGTCAAACTCCAAGGTCAGGGTCACAAGATCCAAGGTCATAGTCATATGTGATAGGTCTTGGTCTGAGGTTTCCATGTGTCAGATATCAAGGCTGTATGTGTAAAAGGACATGATATATCAGCCAGGTTAGTTTTTAAAAAGTAGGTCAAACTCCAATGTCAAGGTCACAAGGTCCAAGGTCATGGTCAATTGTGAAAGGTCTTGGTAGGAGGTGTCCATGTGTGGAATATCAAGGCTGTATGTGTAATAGGTCATGAGATATATGCCAGGTTTATTTTTTTTAAAGTAGGTCAAACTCCAAGGTCAAGGTCACATGGTCCAAGATCATGGTCAATTGTGAATGATGTTGATAAAAGGTATCTATGTGTGAGATATCAAGGCTGTATGTGTTAAAATACATGAGATATAGGCATTGTTAAGAATTAAGTGAAAAAATCAACAAAGGGCAATAACTCACAAAAGTTGATCAGCAAGGTTATGGTTCTTGTGCACTGCACCTCTCCATAATGAGATATATCCACCTGTAAAGTTTCATGATTCTACCTTACATATTTTTTGAGTTATGCTCCGGACAAGAATCTAGTTTGAAAATCAACAAAGGGAAATAACCCCAAAAATATGATCAGCAGAGTTACAGTTTTTGTGCACTGCACCTCTTCATAATGAGAGCTATCCACCTGTGAAGTTTCATGATTCTACCTTTAATACTTTTCGAGTTATGCCCCGGACAAGAATCAAATTATAAAATGAACAAAGGGCAATAACTCCAAAAATTTGATTGGCAGAGTTACAGTTCTTGTGCACTGCACCTCTCCATAATGAGATCTATCTACCTATAAAGTTTCATGATTCTACCTTACATACTTTTTGAGTTATGCTCCGGACAAGAATCAATTTATAAAATCAACAAAGGGCAATAACTCAAAAAATTTGATCGGCAGAGTTACGGTTCTTGTGCACTGCACCTCTCCATAATGAGATCTATCCACCTGTGAAGTTTCATGATTCTACCTTACATACTTTTTGAGTTATGCTCCGGACAAGAATCAAGTTATAAAATCAACAAAGGGCAATAACTCAAAAAAATTGATCGGCAGAGTTACGGTTCTTGTGCACTGCACCTCTCCATAATGAGATCTATTTACCTGTGAAGTTTCATGATTCTACCTTACATACTTTTTGAGTTATGCTCCGGACAAGAATCAAGTTATAAAATCAACAAAGGGCAATAACTCAAAAAATTTGATCGGCAGAGTTACGGTTCTTGTGCACTGCACCTCTCCATAATGAGATCTATTTACCTGTGAAGTTTCATGATTCTACCTTACATACTTTTTGAGTTATGCTCCGGACAAGAATCAAGTTATAAAATCAACAAAGGGCAATAACTCAAAAAATTTGATCGGCAGAGTTACGGTTCTTGTGCACTGCACCTCTCCATAATGAGATCTATCCACCTGTGAAGTTTCATGATTCTACCTTACATACTTTTCGAGTTATGCTCCGGACAAGATTTGGTCTACGGACAGACCGACCGACCGACCGACCTTCCGACCGACCGACCGACCGACCGACCGACACTTGCAAAACAATATACCCCCATTTTCTTCAAAAGGGGGCATAATAAATTTTTTCAGGGTCTGTAAACCTTAACTCACCGTCTCTAAACCATGTGTTCATGTAGACAACCTGGGTGTTGTAGCTTGACTGGTTGGCAATGGATTTATCAATCTTAACTTGTTTCAATGTTTTCATTTTCTTTAATTTATTCTTTTCAAGCCATCATTAAGTACATTTGCTACTCATATGTTTCAATAACTTATGTAACTATTTCTCTTTTAATCTGACTTTTTCGATGTAAAAGGTCGGCAGACACACAGATAAAGTCAAACAATGTACCCCAAAGACCTTTCAATGAAGGACTAAACTATGTTTTTTTCCACAAAACTAATTAAGGCAAAATATGTGCAGCTGCAACCAGTGATAGTATATGAATGGCTAAGGTGTTCAAATTTGCATATCATTCAATTAATATTTGTATTTATCATGCAAATGTGCATTTCTTACAAAGACTCTATTGAATACAAATGACATGAATATATTGCTTTGGTAAACCAACTGATGCCATGTATAAAGAGAAAGAAAGGGACTTATACAAGGATATCAAAGTTCTTAACTCTTTCCCAAATGGCTGTTCCAACTTGAAGACTACTGAAGATGACAAAATGGATGTTGATAAAGATATGATTTGTGTAAAATATAGCAAAGAAAATATTGAGGCAAAAGGAGAAAATGCTGATTATCAGGAATTTGTTCTTTTGTCTCAATGTTTTCTCAAGTCTTACTACTTAGGGCATCAAAATCAGGTCTTGTATGTGAAAGGATTAATAGGTTTGGAGTTAGGGAAGGACCAAATTACCCCCATCAAGGGCAGTATTATTTACATTGATGTCATGAAAATTGACAGTAAATGAGTAGAGAAACCAACTTTTACCAAAATGATGACTGTGACTTTTGACTCGTCCTTTATCAAAGACATTTCAGTGAATAAATTCAATTTAACATATCTACTACAATCAATGTGTAGTGACAGTATGGTAAACCTTGAGAGAAAAGAAGAAAATGCTGATCATCAGCATTTTCATATTTTCTCTCAATGCTTTCTAAACCCCTTTATCTATTGGAGAAACCAATCTAATCTTTGTTTGTGCAAAGGTTAACCCTTTCCCAAACAAGATCTGGTTTTGACGTCCCTAATCGAATTGGCTTGGGAAAACATTGAAACAAAAGAAGAAACTGCTGATAACCAGCAGTTTCTCCTTTTGTCTCAATATTTTCTGTGCTATTTTTCACACAAATTCTGCCTTTATCAATGTCCATTTTGATGTCTGCAGTGGATTTCTAATCGGAAAAGTTAAAAAATTATCGTTTGGGAAAGGGTTAAATGGGCAAAATGAGTAATATACACATACTTGTGGGTAACCACCCAATTTCCATTTGACTACATCCAAGATTCAAAACCTTAGAGAACATCTTTTCGGAATGTCCATAAATTGATCTTTTTAGATTTTATTGGCCTTGAAGAGGCCAAATTTAGCATGTCATTTTTCCCAGGGCGTGCTGAATTTATCTTGTGAAAACGTTGAACGCAGATAGATAGTGTTCTTGCGCGACGAAAAGTAAATCGGAACTGGATTAGATCTAAGTTACTTTATGCAGATTTTGTAAATTTCGACCCATGTACATTACAAAAGAAGTAAATACATACGTTGATAGTAGTAAAGGCATTTAAAATCGTAAAATATTTACAATCAAGAAATCGATTGCAACATATATTATGCGCGGATTCATTCGCCGCCAATACTCAACGTTTAGTGGGTTTTCCCCGAATCAAAATTTCCGTAGAGGTTCGTAAGCAATATCTAAATATAGAAACCCTGCAGACGCAAGATTATGACGATGTATTATTGCTATTAAATCTTTTTTAGTCTGGTTTGAAAAGAAGATTTAAAGGTTTTCGAGAGGTTTTTACCTGTCGATGATAGAAATATTAGTTATTTTCGGAAATAAAATGGTGTCCGATCTGACCCGAAGGAAAACTGATACGTCGGGTCTAACCGGACAAATAATGATTTTATATATTAACTTTGTCTCACAAAGATCAGCAAGTTCAGTGGTCGAGCGGTAATGTTGAAGTCTCAGAATTCGGAGAACCGACGTTCAAATCCCACCATCAGCGTATGTTTTTTTTATTTTTTTTTTATGAAATACTTGATGCAAATAAATATCTTAGATCGTTCATTTGTATTTTATCTTACCTAAAACCTTTCCAAACGGAATTTTAGATTGTTCCAAATTAATTACGTAAAAGTGCAAACATAATTATTTGAAATAAATCTAGCTCGATTATCGGCCTGTCCGATCAGACCCGATGTGTCCGAAATAACCTGTCGTTGATGACTCATTTTGTTTTACTTATGGTACCCGGTTTTATACGCTTAATACATACTTTTCATTACCGATGCCGGGAAAAGGCTTAGAATTTTCTGATTGTGACATAAGATACAGTTTTTGTCTTCACCTATCTAAATAATGGCTGACGATCGCTTAACTGTCCGAAAGTACCCGACGTTCCTCTAATATTTAAAGAAACTCGTTCATTGCAAAATTGTCCGTAAATGTTCGTTTTTCCCCCGCGAAAGAACTATAATTCGTCGTTGTAAATGCAAAACCTCGTATCTCGTTTTTGGAAAATTTCAAAGGGGAGGTAAAAAAGTGTAATAACTTTTCCAAAACTGAAATGTTCTACTTGAAATTTGGACATAATGTTCATAAATAATGTATCATTGATATTGATTTGCAAAAATATCTCAAAACCTGCGATAATTGTCTAAACTGGACACACAAGTTTGTAGTTTGAAAATCGCAAGGATCGACATACGAGGTTTTGCATTTACACCGACGTATTGGGTCCATAGAAATACCGGAACACCATGGAACGCATAGTAATTACCGGAACACACGGAACGCGTCAGTGATTACCGATACACACTTGAAATATTTGGTTTTCCAATACCGTAGGTAATAGTACTTACTTAATCCTCTTCGCGCTGCGTTGCGCATAAGGCCGTCACCAGAGTACGCCAATGTAGCCGATCCCTTGCCCATGTCTGTATTTCACCCCAGCTCCATTTTTCTGCTTTCATCTCTTTCTCCACAGTTCTTCTCCAAGTTTCCTTTGGTCTGCCTCTGTTTCTCTTTCCTGATGGTGTCCAACGCAATGCAACTCTAGGAATGTCTGTTTCCTGCATACGGAGTACATGTCCAATCCATCGCCATCTTCTTCTTTTGATCTCAGCTGAGAGGGGAGTAGTGTTGGTTATGGTGTGTAGTCTTGTGTTGGAGATAGTATTAGGCCAAAAGATTCTGAGTATTCGACGGAGGCATCTTGTTTGGAAGACATCTAACTTTGTGTTGATAGCTTGTGAAACTTTCCAAGACTCCGAACCATAAAGCAGGACTGTAGGTAATAGTAACGATTTGTTATTCTTTAATCTGTTTTAAAACTGTGTTATTTATATATCTATGTATTTTTATGTGTTAGATAGTTATGTTTTAATAGGCAGATTCATGATTTAATAAGGTTCTAAATGATATATTGTGAAGATATATAGAAATAACATCACGATTTGGCAATGATTTAACTTCATTTAATAAATCGTTATTCAATCCATTACTTCATCTTGATTGTTTGAACAAGATATAAAATATGGAATTTACCATTATCTCACCCATTCCAAAATGTAAAAACTTTTGACTTGTCAAATTCCAAAGCTAATGCAGACGACATAATGGGCATTAATAAATTTGGAAAATGTGCTCAATATAGCACAAAAAAAATACTGAGCAGAACGTACATTTTCTAATTATGCCGCATTGTTTTCCAAAAACATATTTTACCAGAGGTGTAAAAGAATATTACAAGATATACAGTTGATCTATTGTCAAGGTCATCTCCAATCTTTCTCTAGAATCAGGTATTGTCCCCAAAGATAAGAGAAGTAAAACAGTAGCACCCGTCTATAAAAAGCTGTCCAAAGTATAAAACCAGCAACTATAGGCCAATCTCTTTAACCTGCATAGCATCAACAATTATGGCGCGCATCCTGATAACAAACATCATGGGCCACTTTGATAAGAATAATCTACTTAGCCAGTACCAGCATGGCTTCAGAGCAAAACATACCTGTGAATCTCAATCGATTAGCCTTACCCAAGAAGCATACGACAATCTTGAAAATGTTCAACAAGCGGATATATAATTGAAATGGATTTTAGTAAGGCATTTGATTTGGAACCACCTTCCTATAGCCGTCTCAGATGCTTCTACGCTCAGGGTCGCCCTACCACAGCATGCTGCGGCCCTACCCAGTAGCAAGTAACCGGTTGATGGATGTACATAGTTTTAACTGTACCGTATAGACTTTTAGCTATACATAACCAATGGAAGAGGTGATTGTCTCATCCCATCGTAGGTCAAATATACATTCTATGAAGAAACCTGACCTAAACCGGAAGAAGAAGAAGGTTGATCACAGCAATTAGATATCCAAATTGAATAAGCTGGGTGTCCTTCCACTGATCTCAAGATGGATATAATCCTTCTAAAAGGATCGTTCTCAAAGAGTAGGTATTGATGATCACTCATGAACTACTCTACCCGTTCTTTTAGGCGTCCCTCAGGGTTCAGTGCTCTGTCCATGTCTTTTCTTATCTTTTCTTAGTCTATATAAATGACCTACCAAACTGTATCCAATCCAAGACCAGACTATACTTGTCTGTAGAATCGGAAACTCAGGTGAGCGATATAGGGCCATCATGGCCCTCTTGTATATATAATTAGTTTTGCTCGCATACTTTTATATAATGTCAAGATAATTTGCTATTGTGTTTCCATGATATTTCATGTTCTCTTATATGTTTTGACTTGCATGTTATAATTGAAATTTAACCAAAACATGTCTTTTTCAACAAAAGAAAATGCCCATAAAGGGAAATTTCAAAAACTTCTAGCTTCAGCAGCAAAATAATAACAGATTTATTAACCCATTCCCACATAATGACTGTTTTTGACTCCCCTAGAGATAATGGGTTTGAAAAACACTGTGAAAAAATGTGAAATTATATTTAGTAATTACTTGAAATTGTCGTCTGCAACATCTTTGAATTTGGACAAGTCTAAAATTTTGCCGTTTGGTAATGGAATGATAAAGGGTTTAAAGAACGACATGCACTTATTTTTATATAATGTTCTGATAATATGCTATTGTGTTTCGATGATTTATTAACCAGGGGGCAGGGCCCAAATTATTCACTGTCTTAAGACCGCTTTTGGTCGCAGATTTATTGTTAACACAATTTGGACAGGAATTGATCATGCAATAAATAAAATGGATAAATCTGCAATCGAAATCCTTGTTACCTGATGCTTGATAATTTGCCCCCCATGATTCTAGTGGCCATCCAGTACAGATGATTTCTGTTCATTTTACTTTTGTTTCATACCATACAGATGATTTCTGTTCATTTTACTTTTGTTTTATACCAAAAATCTGCATGTGTTCAAATTTGTTCGAAACTTCTTCAAAAAAAATATAAAAGATTAAAATATTACTCTTGTTATTTTTCGTACGCTTTCCAGGCCTTCAGCTCTTTCAGTGCTTTGATTATTGCTGAAGTTAAAGAATATTTAAACTTTCTCATACCAATAATCTGCATGTGTTCAAATTCTTCAAGGCCTTCAGCGCTTTCAGCGCTTTGATTTTTGATAATAAAAACATTTAATTTCTGTCTTTCATACGTAACTAGTTATACAAAACTTATTGAGAAACCTTGAAATAGCTATCCTCATTTTTTCCCTGTTATAGCGGACGAGAATTGACCTGGCAGAGCTTTCCATTCAATTAGCATGGGCTGCTCTGCCAGGTCATTTCTCGTGAGGTATACAATAGTTGCCATATATCAGTAAGCCTATCGGACATGTTTATTTTACATCAATTGGGAAACAAATTCTTACAATTCTTACTTCTTGTTCCTAGAAACTATGCCAGTGCAAAATGTGACTGAGCTGATTAGAAGCCAAAGAACTACTTCCACTACCAGAGATTGAACTCGGAACCTCTCGATCAAAAGGCCAACACTCTACCTCTCTAACCCAGATATAACTCAGTTAGCCTGAGTAATGTATATTACATAACCCGAGGATAAACAGGGTTCTCCGCAGAATATTTGGAAGCTGTAGTGGCAAATTATATGAGAATTGGTGAACTTTGAAAGCATATAATTGTGAGTGAAAACATTATGGAAAAAGAAGAAATTGCTCATCTTGAGCAATTTCTTCTTTTCCCATAATATTTTTACTCATAATTATTACATTTACAATGACAAAAATGTATTATTAAACAGTGTTTGGCATGAAATACCTCAAAATGCCTCTATTTGGTAACCATTTTGAAGAAATTAAGCTGTGGGGTAGTTTTGAAGCTGTAGGGGAATTACACTGATTAATATGAAGCTGTAGTGGAGCCGATACAGCTTATTGAGCTGGGGAGAACACTGATAAACATTAGCATCCCCTGGGAATCAATCCTGGGACCTCTCTGTCCAAAAGTAAACATGCTATCATGTTGATATGTTGTTAGCTAGTTTGTACAACACCGTAGTATACAGAATGGATCGAGACAGACATTTCACCAGAAGGGTTATTCAAGGATTAAGCAATAAATATCCATACATTGCATGTCATCTGCAAATAAATCCACTGAATGTCAAACACCGCCTATCACTTTACTTCTCAATTATAGATAGAGTTCAAATCTTATGCCATACGGTGCAACCCATGGATGTCACCTTAAAATCTTGCATGCAATTATACATTGGCATACATGTGATTTTCTAAATTTCTAACTCGAGCTATCTTACCGTGTAGCTGAAGGAATTAGAGTAAGAAGGCCAATGTGCTTTGGACTACTTCTTACATGAGATAATGTGAGTGTTCATTCCTCCTATCAAAGGTTGATTGACTGGAACCTTATTCTGCAACAATGCTTGTAAAAGTTGTGATAATTAGTCAACAACTCTATGTTGTGATCCCAAACACATGAGCAAAGAACCAAAGTAAGAGTCATCAGAGCTATGCAGAGATTCTGTATAGAAACTTGTACATCAAACCTAACCAAAACATATTATGCCGATGCCAACTGAATTCAGAAAGAACTATTTTTCTAGAGCTTTTTCCCTCTCTATGAATGTTTCATGCTGTCCCTGACATAGTTTTTATTTCAATCATTATTCATTTTGTCACAGCCAAGTGAGCCAACAGCTTCTTTTAACACATGCTGAAAATGATGTAAGTAACTATAATACCAAATAACCCCAAAAGCTTATTTCTTTGTTTAAACTCGTCAGCATATTCCTTTGATTGACACTCCAGAGCATCATTCTTTTTAGTTAGTTAAATGCATGTCTTTCAAGATTAAATCAAAGGGTTTATTTTAATGACAAGGTTTGAAATGACAAGGTATTTTGTTTCAAGTCAATGTAAAGACATACAACCCCATGTAAAATGTGGACCAAAATGCATAATTAATGCTGCGATCCTTATTTCTAGATTATCTGTTTTAACCCTTTCCCAAACGACAAAATTTTAGGGTGATCCACTTCAAAAACTGCCGCAAATGACAAAATGAATGTTATTAAAGATGGGATTTGTGTAAAATATGGCACAGAAAATATTGAGACAAAAGGAGAAACTGCTGGTTATCAGCAGTTTCTTCTTTTGTTTCAATCTTTTCCCAAGCCCTTTCTATTAGGGACGTCAAAACCAGGTCTTGTTTGGGAATGGGTTAAGACATGCAATTCATCTAAATCAAACAACTTGTCTTTGAGTACTACTCTTAAAGGGACATTTCATTCCAATTTCAATTTTTTAATGTATGTCTTGATGCCAAGATTGGTTATTCTAATGAGTATAAATACTATCAGTTTTTTTAAAGTCGTTGCCAATAAGCGAGAAACACGCATTTAAAGTTGAGACATAATCGATAAATTGCATATAAATCCGAACTGTTGTCCACAACAATTTATTCAATTTTAACACAAAAATATAGATTTCTCGTAAACGGCGCAATATTTTGGCTTGAAATTTTCAGAATTTTCATAAGGAAATATGCTCTTTCAGATGAAAATAAAAGTAAAATTTATGACAAAAATTATGAAATGTCACTTCAATAGAAAGGTTGTGAGGGAAAAAAGAAAATGTCAGTTTACCACAGTAACCATTTAATAGAGAATTAAGTTGGATTGAAATCTTACAGAAAATCACTATCTTGTCACTAATTTTCCATCATGTGGTACCCTTCATAGACAGAAACAGTTTGCTGGCAGTATGCTGTTGATCTTCAATCATTTGTGACCCGTCAATATGTTTTTGGTTAGGTTTAGCGCGACGGGTCACATTTATTCAACATGAAAATGAAGGATTAGTAAAGGTTTCTAGTCAGTGCGTTCAATGCAAAGTATTTAAAATTAATCATTTCCTTCAACTCAGCTAACTTAAAATAAGGGGTACAAGAAGATTGATTAAGATGATACCCTGATGTCAAGATTGCATTACAAAATACAGATTACATTACACAAGCCATACTAACCTATATTTTACATATTTAACGATCATGCACCTAGCATTATTAACTAAAGATAGGCAATTCAACCAAACTATTCTGATTGATTACATTTTTTGGTCATAGATTTCTTTCATTCTTGCTCAGAGTATATAGGTCTCGATAAATGACCTCATAGAGCATTTCTAAGCTATCAATTAAGCTAGATGTTCTGCCATTTCATTCATCGTGACCTATATTATATGGAATCTACGGTTATCATCATAATTACATTTTTGCATTTCAAAGCACTCAAACTAATTTTGATTAATATAGAACAACATCAAGTTCATCAACAATTTTTACCAATTTATGTTAAAACATTTTGTTACTCACTGGTTATAATACAGTTTTACAATTATTAATGACAAACCCGTCATAATAATTGTTCAATAATAATTCTTTGTTTATACTCTATACCAAAACATTGGCAATTTTTTTGCATATTCTTCTTTCACGGTGTACATTTCAATCATAAATATCAACTCAAAATGATATTGGAAACAGTGTGGGCATGTAATCAGATAGAAATCTCCAATATTGACAAAACAATATGATATTGCTGATTATTTCTAAACAAGAGGGCCAGAATGGCCCTTAGTATAATCACTCACCTGAAAGAAGATTGAAAAAAAAATTTTGCAAACAAATTTTGAAAAGGGTCACTAAAGGAAAATTGTTGCCAAATTTGGTTAAAATTGGCCCAATGTTTGACATTTAAAGAATTTCCTATGATTTCTCTAAGTCTGATAAGCAATGTCCTGCCTCACCCACTTTTCTTGTCCAATACAAAATTTGCCAATCAATACTGAAAAGGGTCACTAAAGCAAGGGGTCCAACGTACACAAGTTTTTGTGGTCAAAAAGATCGGCAGTGGACAAAGATGGCGGCTAAATGATTGAATTTTGGTTGATTTTGGGGACAAAAACTGAAAGTAAGTATGTTTCTTAGATTTGATATACCATGTCACCTAGCCGAGGATGTGGAGACAGTATTCACGCTACTAGGGAAATAGGCCTTAACTTCTGACATGTTCTCAAACTCCATTGATGCTCGAAGTAATGCGAAGCTTTCAGCAGCAACAAAATCCGGAACTGATTGTGACCTGTATAAAATCGCCATTTGCATAAAAAACGCGATGAAATGAGACTTACCCTCGCTGTCTACACCATTTAAACAATAAGCACAACAATCTGATCGCACTTTTAATGTATGCAACACCTCGCATTCACGAAAAAACCCTATGTAAGCTGTCTAAGGTGGACTGTGGTCAACTGTACGAAAATAATGTCGCCACCATGTCAATTATTAATCCAACTATCTCCTGTAAAAATTTCGAATTGCGCTGCAAATTCAGAGGCGTAAGTTCGCGTAACAATGAATTTTGTTATAATGAAGTCCTAGGCGTATTATCAAGTCCATTTGACGCATTTTGGGACCCAAACATTATTAAAATAACAATGCGCTAGAAAATACTGTGGAAATTGAAAATGAATGAGCAATACATGTGTTCATTTTCCAAAGTGTTTTCTATCCAGAGGGACCCGAAATGTAAAATTACACTCACTTGATATGGTCGTCTGGGGTAGTCTCTGGTTTACCAGGCGCAAAATCAGTTTTATCCTATTTTGTATGCTTTTAATTAGGGCTTAAGATAAAAAATATCAAAATTCATGTAAAAAGAATCGAAAAGGGCCAAGGAAAAAGAGAAGGAGGTGTGGGGGATAGCAGTACCCATCATGATAAGCCAGAACAAAGCACAACATTTAATGTGCCCTGCATACCAGAGGTGTGCTTCTGTAACGGTTTACACTTCATACAGCTAAGTTAAGACAGAGGCTGTTATTATCTAGATTGGTCTAAATTCAAGATGTTGCAGACGACAATTTCAAGTGAATATAATTTTTTATACTTTTCTTTTTCTCCAAACTCCAAAATGATTAATGATTTCCAAAGCATTGATGTTCTGGGAATTCAATTTGTGGTAATGGATTACATGGTATGTACATTCATGATGTAGAACATCATCTAGAAAAATGACTTATGAGTTTAAAGTTGTAAACAACCTTTCATAAACTAAAGCTAGAGATGAATAGCTGGTGGATTTAATTGGTTATTGTAATAAATTTGACACAAAGCATTGATGGGGCACATTGTTAGGTGCACCAGCTACAAAAGTGAAGCTGAAATATTGTTGAATGCAGCTGTAAACTCCATCAAAGCAGTAATCTACCAAAACTATCCAACTTTGTGAGGTATTGTTTCTATATTTCAGGGAAAAAGACCATTCAGGAAACAGTTGAATCAAAGAGAATGATGTGTTACAGATTAATCTCCACTTGGATGAGTACCTGAGGCTACACGCTAGAGGGAGAGACAAAACTTTTCATGTTTACTAACGAACTGAATGAATTTGAAGACTTTTTATCCAAAATTCATTGAAAAGAGATAACTATTTTTTAAATGAAGTTTAGCTCTTGATAAATGACCAGGCAGAGCATATTTAGCTTTTAGCTAGGTATGCTCTGTCAGGTCATTTATCATTAGCTTTACCGGTGTATCAGTTTATTTTGGCTCCTGAGCAGCTATTTCAAGCAAAAAAAGCCGAATAATTTGACCAAAACACATTAAACTTTGTTTTTTCTTTACATTTAACAGAAGGTGTAACATTTGTAGACATTGTTTGAATTTTTTGGGACTCTGGAACAAAATTTTAGGTGGAGGCCAAGATACCCAGGGTGGGGGCCATGATACCCCAATGTCTAGAAAAACTGTTACAACGGTTCTTATCATGTTAAAGATTTACATGTTTTAGATTAATTGTCATGCATTAATAGACTTTATTGTGGGTTAATTCAGTTTAAAAAACTTTGGACTTTTTTGCCAGAGTTTAAAGCAGGATCAATAAATTGTCCCTGGACAAGCATCTAATTCCTCCATGTTCTCAAAAGCTTACCTTATTAGAGAGTTTCAAATAGACTTGTTTGTTAAAATGAGAGTCTTAAGGGTTTTTTTTTGCAAAGTTTTAGATATCTAGCCTTAGATTTCCAAGTAAATTATTAATGTACTTTGGCTTTGGCAATTCCCAAGCGGTATGAAATTGGAATTTGTTTTGTGTAATTAAAGAAAATAGCAGTGGTTGAAGAATCTTGAGTTTGCTTTTTTGATTTATATTTTCACCTTATTTCAATCCTTTCCCAAACAACTAAATGTTGGACTGGCCCAATTTGAAATCAGCTGTTTCTTAATGAAGATAGCATTTGTGTAGAGAGCTTAGAAAATATTGAGGCAAAAGGAGAAATTATATTATTCCTTCTTTTGCATCAATGATTTCACAAGGTTAATCTATCAGGGACATAAAAATGAGTTGAAAATAAATGGAAAAAATGAATTATTTGTTCATTCAATGTGCTATCACCTATAAGCCCAGTTGTCCTGCCATGCAATACACTTGTGGAAAAGGATGAAATTGTTAATATAGTTACCAGCATCCTTTTCCAGTTGATGCTTTCAAAGGCTTGGTCCTGAATGATCCAATTGGTCATTGGCTCATTATTTGCTAGTAGCCTGGTTGTCTGAAATTGTCAGATGACATTTTAATCTGCTTTTGTCAGATGTCTTTGTCTATGGAAAATCTGTAGTAAAATTCAAGTTAAAAATAATTTATCCCGTGAGTGTCTGGAAAATCTGTTTAAAATTTTGAAGAGAAAAGATTCATTGATACACCTTGATATTTCCTTTTCCATCAATGATTTTACCATAGCGAATGAAGAAGTTTTCACAGATTTTGGTCATCTACATGTTTTCTCAATATGTACTCACAGAACTTCCAATCAAAGCCATCGACTGCTCTCTCATTTTAATTATTCAAATCTATTGACGATAGAAAGACTTATGTCAAATCAAGGTCTGATCCAGGATTTTCCTGGGGGCAGGGCCCCTGTGAAATGTAATTCATAAAATAATGAACATATTATGAATCTTAAGAATGTTTCATACATTACTCATTATCACTTCTTTAACACACTTCATGAAGTTTTCTGCATGAAGTATGATGATAATTGCTTCATGAAGACATTATGAAGATATTAATGATTGACAAAATCCTTAAAACCTTCATGATGAATGCAAAGGATTTATTATGAAGTTTTCATTTAAAAAAATTTCAATAAAGCCCTTAATTAGTTCATAAGATGTCCATTATTGTGCATAAAGAACTCATAAAGAATCTGGTCCAGTTTGAAAAAAAAACAAACATGAGCTGACAATGAATTAATAATGGATTGTAATAGTTCTTAAAATGTCACTAACATGCCCATAGTTTGAATAAAGAACTGTGTAAGAACTGGTGAAGAATCAGGCCTCGTTCTTTGAATATTCTTAATGCGTCCATTTGGAAAAAATGAACTGGTAATTAATTAGTAAGGGATGGTTACATTTCTTAAAAGGTACATACTAAGTCCATATTTTGAATAAAGAAGTGATTAAGGACTGATAAAGATTCAGACCCAGTTCTGTAAATTTTCTTAATGTGTCCATTCTGGCAAAAAAACATGAACTAATCATGAAGTGATAATGGATTGTGTACAGTTCATAAAATGTTCTTAAAACATTCATGATCACCCAGTCTAATTTATGTTCCAGTCTATGACATGTGGTTTAGAAAATAATGGAGGGAATTTTGCTTGTCTGACTATTTTTCATGAAATATGTTTTTATTAAGACTTATAATTAATATTTTTAGTTATAATCAAGTGATTAAGGAGCTCACTAAATGATAAAACCAAGGAAGGCAATGTTAGTAAGTGTTCTTTAGACTAAATTTAACAAATTCAAATGTTTATTTCTTTTACCATTCCCCACCCACATAATTATTCTGTAAAATGGATATTATTATTTTGCTTCTATAAATAGGAATCATTGATTTTTAATGGCCTGTTACTTATAACAGTTCTGAAACTACCTGTTCTACAAAAAGTTTCTTAAGTTTTGTTCTGTCAGCAACATATTTGTACAAATTGTTTTTTAGTATTTTTCATGACCTTGACACGTTTTTAAAAAGGAAATAATGGCTTGGTTTAAGGATTTATTATGCATTTCCAACTTCATAAAAAATTCATTACTCTGTATTTAGAGACACCTGTATGTTTTTATGAAGTTTGTTAAGAAATATTATTCATGAATTCTTCATTGAAAAGAAGTGAACAGAAAATGGCCCATACTCATTTTTAACAAAATAATCATAATTTCTTCTTAAGATCGTTTGCATATTTTTCTTGCATGAAGTCTTCATGAATTATATGATTATTTATTCATGAAGACTTCATGCCTTTTTCTCAGAATGCAAAACTGCATGGTTTAAGGATTTATTATGCATTTCCAACTTCATGAAATATTCATTACTCTGTTTTTATGAAGATTTATGATAATGGGCCATTTTCTGTTCACTTCTTCTTCATGAAGATTTCATTTTTTCCGTTCTTGAATAGCTCATGAATATTTATTTAATACTTCATGAAGAATGACAAAGCATTTCACAGGGGGGGGGGAAGGGGTGGGGTTGGGGGCGAGCGACCCAACGTACCAATCCCCCACTAGAGTCGCCTTTGCGAATGGCAGAAAGGATACTGGTCGAGCCAGGGGTCTGGTGCCTTTTTCTCAAACAATCCTTGGTCGTGATGTATAGATCTATGAGATGATGCTTTTGAAAACATTGAGGGAAGCGTAATAAAAATGCTGACAATAAGCATTCACCCCCTTATCCCTTTTTATTTTTCTACCATATGAAATGAACATTCAACATTATCGATGGCTCATCGTGAAACAGTTCGAACAGCCTATATGTTTATAGGCAGTTACAACTGTTTCGTGCTGAGCCAACGATTTCACATTGTAAGTCAGATTCACATTGTTGTCGGCAACCATTTTCTATTTTGACCAGTCTAGCGGACAAAGATTACTCCATCAGTTTACCATATAGTGGCATTTTGAAATTGATGCCCAACAAGATAGAGTTTTTTTTATATAACATTGTGGAAAATCAAGAAATTGCATACATATGACAAGCAAGCAATCTTTTCATTTTCCACAATATTTTCAAGCAAGAAAGACCAAAAATCATAAAATCTTTTCACTTTAAATTACTATTTTATTCTGTAACGAGCAACACCAAATAGTATCAGAAGACAAAATGCTTAATCAATCCTTTCCCAAACAAGACCTGATTTTGAAGTCCTTAATAGAAAAGGCTTGAGAAACATTGAGGTAAAAGAAGAAAAGTCTGATAACCAGCATTTCTCCTTTTGTCTCAATGTTTTCTGAGCTATATCATAGGCAAGTCCTACCTTAATTAACATCTGTTTTTGGTCTCTGAAACAACTTAAAAATTGGACAACCCTAAAATTTTGCGGTTTGGGAAAGGTTTAATTTAACATAAACTTCTTTAAAAGCTGTAGGTCTGGTCATTAGCATTGCAAGACTGGGAACCATCATCCATGAAAATATCTTGAAGCTTGACTGTGGTTTTCATCATCTTGTGTCAAACTTCATAAATCAATAGCATCCATCTTTACAGTGTATTTACAGAGTATATATGTTACATGTTTTTATAAAAACATGCATAAAAATGTTCATTTGTGACTTCAGGTAATATTTCTGGTATGCCGTCTCGGTGAATTCAGACAGGTATGCCAGTTATTTCTCGGAATTCATCAGGACCGGGATACTGATCTTTCTGCTACGGTCAAGTGTCTGCCATGGAAGATTAACATCGCCTGAAAAATATAAACAAGATTTATTCAAACAACGGCATTATAATGATGACAACAATTAATATAACCATTTCCCAAACAATGAATGATACATACAACCAAGTGTTGAACAATTAGAAAATATTGACGAAAAGGAAGAAAATTTTTGATACCGTCTTATTCCTTTTCCTCGATATTTTTACATCTTATCAAAGGGAATTATTAAGTTACGCAGTGGCAGTAGATCCAGTCACATTCTCACTGAAGCCTGACTGACTCCTACTAAACATAGATCTAGACTATAAATGATTTATAAATATTTTTAACATCACTTCATTTCCAAAGAGAATTCGTGGTTCTAAAAACAACGTTCTTTAATACTTTTCAGCAGCGCTCCCATTGATTCTTAAATCTGGGGGTACAAATGCTTATTTTACAGGATGATTGCACCCCCTCTTTAAGAGACAAAGTAGGCTGTCTACAAAAACGAGGGGTACAAGATTCATTTTGAGGGTAAAATAAAACAATTTGTGGGGGTTTGGGTATCCTGTTTCAGGTATGTGAAAGGATTTCAAAACAAAACCTTTGGGAAACACAATTCGAAATTTGGCAAGGGATCGTTAGATTTGACATGGTGGCGACATTATTTTCGTACAGTTGGCCACAGTCCACCTTAGACAGCTTACATGGGGTTTTTACATGAATGCGAGGTGTTGCATACGTTAAAAGTGCGATCAGATTGTTGGGCTTATTGTTTAAATGGTGTAGACAGCGAGGGTTGGTCTCATTTCATCGCATTTTTAATGCAAATGGCGATTTTATACAGGTCAAAATCAGTTTCGGATTTTGTTGCCGCCTCAAGCTTCGCATTACTTCGAGCATCAATGGAGTTTGAGAACATGTCAGAAGTTAAGGCCTATTTCCCTAGGAGCGTGAATACTGTCTCCACATCCTCGGCTAGGTGACATGGTATATCAAAGCCAAGAAACGTACTTACTTTCAGTTTTTGTCCCCAAAATCGACACAAATTCAATCATTTAGCCGCCATCTTTGTCCACTGCCGATCTTTTTGACCACAAAAACTTGTGTACGTTGGACCCCTTGTAAAGGAACATTCCTGCAAAGTTTGGTTCAAATTGGCCATTATGGTTGATTTTAAAAGAATTTTCTTATGATTTCTCAAAGTCTGATAAGCCAAGCCCTGCCACACCCACATTTTAAGATAAACATGAAATTTTTAAAAGAGTCACTAAAGGAACATTCTTGCCAAGTTTGGTTCAAATTGGCCAATGTGTGATTTTTTAAGAATTAACTTAAATTTTCTCTAAGTCAGATAAGCCACGCCCTGCCACGCCAACTTTTTCTGTCGAAACAAAAATTCACAAATAAATTTTGAAAAGAGTTGCCTAAAGAACATTTCTTAAAAGTTTGGTTCAAATTGGATCAATAGTTGATTTTTTAAGAATTTTCTTAGGATTTCTCTAAGTCCAATAAGCCACCCCTGCCACACCCACTTTTTCTGACGAATCAAAAATTCACAAATAAATCTTCAAAGAGTCACCTAAGGAACATTTCTGCTAAGTTTGGTTCAAATTGGGCAAATGGTTGATTTTTAACCCTTTCCCAAACGGCAAAATTTGAAGGTGATTCAAGCCCAGGTTTTCAAAAGTCAAGCAGAATTTTGTTTCAGAAAACGTTAAAATGAACAAAGATAATCAATGCTGATTACATTCATTTTCTCCTTATCCATCTATGTTTCCCACGCTCAGACTTTCAGGCGTTACTTTCTACCAGTACTGTATTATTCATTTTGTAATCTGCAATTCTATCTTTTTTGGATCTATGTCTACAAATTTTCAGTCTGGAAAAGGGGTCATTGCACATCACAGCATCTTACACAGGGTTCTCCCCAGAATAATTTAAAGCTGTGGTGGCACTCGTTGGAAGCAAGTTACATTATACAGTGTTTATGCAAATGATTGTGGATAAAAACATAAAGGGAAAAGAAGAAATTGCTCATGTTGAGCAATTTCTTCTTTTCCATAATGTTTTTATGTATATTAATTGTACAAAATTCCTTAATTCATCAGTTTATGACATGAAATGACTCTAATTCCTCTATTTGGTGGCCATTTTGAAGAAATTAAGCTGTGGGGTGCTTTTGAAGCAGTTGGGGCCTTACACTGATTTAGATGAAGCTGTAGTGGGGCCGATACAGCTAACTGCATGTATCTTTGTATGAAGGCCTGTTTTGCTCATCAGTACTAAGTTACATGTTCTGACCTCTACCATCTATTTATTTTGTCCAGAGTTTACTTTTTACCTGTCATAAATATTAGCACAGCTAAGACCTTTGGTTGTCAGAGTAAACCATCCTAATGAGCAAATTGAACAATCATAACATAGATGTCAGAAACTAATTATCAATCCATCAAGTCATTTCCTTAATTACTTTTCCAAATGATTCTGTCATTCAGGATTTAAAGCAATCATGAAAATCCTACTTAACCCATTCTTTAAAGGGGTCTATGAGAGAAGAACAAAATCTGAGTTACATCAATTTTATTGTCAATCCTTCTGCATAGGCATTCCTCTCAGTTTGATGTCAAGAGTGTTACTACCACATTATATTTGGCCTCAAAATAACAAGTGAACAGATCAGGTATTGAGTAACAAAAGTACATTTTTTTGCAATTTAAACATAGGTCAAAGATCTAAACAGACAATGAAAACCATAAAGCACAAAGGAATATTCATGCACTTTTCCAGATGGCAAAGAAAACCTGGCAAAATGACAGTAAAAATCAGGCAGAATTTCATCATGACTGACAAATTGCTTAGCATTTCAACTGGATGCAAAGACAAAAGACATTACTGGATTAAATAATGGACAATCTCATCTTTTTCTAACAATGCCTATCTGACCTTTAAATTGTAATGCAGGACTTTGCCCAGGTTTTGTTTTTCTAGGACTAACCTTGTGAACAATAATCAGGGCAAGTTGACAGAGTCAATGAGTACACCCAATGTTTTAGTAGAGAATGTGGCATTGATTATCTAAAAGCTCTAAAATGATTAGAGTACTCCAGTTCAAAGCCTTGTATTCACAATATCTGACCACAATCCTATGGAAATGTCAGCATTGTGGATTAACCACAGAATACAATGTCATACAAACCTTTTTATCTGCAATATTATGAATCTACCCCTGTGAAAAAGTTCAAGAAGTGTTCTAGAACATTCTAGACATTAAATGGCTCTTCTATAACTTGGGTTCTGGTTGTGCGTTCAAACACCGGCTGGGCCAATATCCTTTTTGACATTTGACAAAAGTGCTTTTTCAGTCACCAATGGATTTGAAACATGACGCCATCATGGATTCCTGATATATTTCTCACAGTACTACCAAAATATCCAATCTGAGCCTAGAGCTGCTCTGAGTCATGTTGCAAATTCATTGATGTTCTTGATTTTTTTCACAGAGATTATTAAGTTGCATCAGCTCTAATTGCATCTAATCCTTTTATTTCACTTGTGATGATTAACAAATGCTGATCAAAATATCACTTGAACCTTTCAGCCAGACAATTTTATAGGTATAATATTACAAACTTACTGAATTTCAAAATGACAAGGTTTTCTAGGCAAGCATGGTATGTTTCTATGCCCTTCAATGTATGTGGGACATATCATTTGTAAATGGGCACTTCTGAATAAACCCATTACTTCGCAGTGACACTTTTTGACGCCCTTCAAGATAAAGGTTTCAGGGTTGGCAATCGACCGGTCACCCGGTTTTAACCGGGCGGTTTTAACCGGTTAAAACCGCCCCGGTCAATACTCCAAGTGGTCAATTGGTGGTCGATTGGTGGTCGATTGAGAAAATCTAATGGTCAATTGGTGGTCGATTGGCGGTCAATTGAAAAATTTTAATGGTCAATTGAACATTTTTAATGGTCAATTGAAAAATTCTGATGGTCAATTAAAAAACTTTAATGGTAATTTATTCTTTTTGTTTTCGGATTTATTATTTATATTCTTGAAATTGAAAAATTGACAGTTATAACCTGTCAAGGGTACTCATCAGGTGGCTTTTGACCAGATAGGGTCCTTTGGCTTTATTTTAACACAACAGTTACTCTTGTTTTGATACTTAGATTAAATGTCCAGTAATGTCCAGTTAACTAACCAATAACAGATAGCAGAATGATCACACTTTCACACATCTGAATAAACAAAGGTGTCAGTTTCACAACCCATATATTTCAGCCCCTCTCATTGGTCAACCTTACAAGCTGGACACACCTTCCATAGGTTTGAGTGACAGGTCCAGTATTTTGACAGTTTTGATTGTCCATTCTTAATTGTTTGTCAAAAGGCAATTACTGTTATTAAGATTAGGTCATCCTCTTTGATGTGCTGGCTAACAATATCCATAATTTGAACCAGCAGTACTCTTTGAAGTAGTGTGTCATTTTTGTACAGTCAAATTTTGATCGAGTCAATGTTTGTTTGTTTGATTGCTTTTCGTGATTTTGATGGGCACTTTTAAACCCTTTCTTATTACACTTCTCTTTTCTTCTTTTTTCTCTTCTTCTTTACATGGCAATGTATATATTGAACTAGAACAACCTGAACTGAAAATTGATGAGAATAATTGAAAAGTTTACTGATTCATGAAACTGACCTCTTTGAAATAGCCATTTACATTTTGGTTTTGCAGCTTTGTTTTTTTAGAGTCTTGAACAACAGAAAGTCAGAATCTCAACATCTAATTTGCAGTGATATTCTTATATTATGTAGGGTCTATTAAGTAGGGTTATCATATATGAGTATTTTCCAACCAACCATTTCAATTGACCAATCGACCACCAATCGACCAGTATTGACCGGTATTGACCAGTATTGACCGGTTAAAACCAGTATTGACCGCCGGCCCGGTCAATACTCATATTGACCGGTCGATTGCCAACCCTGAAAGGTTTCGGAAAATATTGTGGAAAATGAAGAAATTGCTTGTCACAAGCAATTTCTTCATTTCCCACAATGTTTTCTACCCAAAAAGACCAAAAGATATTGAATAATATTCACTTGGAATTGTCGTCTGCATCATCTTTGAATTTGAAACAGTCCACAATTTTGTTGTCTGGTAATGGGTTAAAGAAACTGATTACTTACCACATCAAAATGTCCATGTTGACAGGCGAGATGTAATGGTGTTTCCCCACCCAGCGCCTGCTCATTTGACGGAGATTTCCACTGTAACAATATATGTACAGGCTCTGATTTACCCTGCCAGGCTGCATAATGTAGTGGGATCATTCCTGTAATGACAGATTTATAAAGATTTATAAAGATTTACACTGTAACAGTATGTGTACAGGCTCTGATTTACATTGCCTTGCTGCATAATGTAGTGGGATCATTCCTGTAATGACAGATTTATAAAGATTAATAAAGATTTCCACTGTAACAGTATATTGTACAGGCTCTGATTTACATTGCCTTGCTGCATAATGTAGTGGGATCATTCATGTAATGACAGATTTATACAGATTTATAAAGATTTACACTGTAACAGTATGTGTACAGGTTCTGATTTACCCTGCCATGCTGCATAATGTAGTGGGATCATTCCTGTAATGACAGATTTATACAGATTTATAAAGATTTACATTGTAACAGTATATGTACAGGCTCTGATTTACCCTGCCATGCTGCATAATGTAGGGGTATCATTCCTGTAATGACAGATTTATACAGATTTATAAAGATTTACACAGTAACAGTATATGTACAGGCTCTGATTTACCCTGCCATGCTGCATAATGTAGTGGGATCATTCCTGTAATGACAGATTTATACAGATTTATAAAGATTTACACAGTAACAGTATATGTACAGGCTCTGATTTACCCTGCCAGGCTGCATAATGTAGGGGTATCATTCCTGTAATGACAGATTTATACAGATTTATAAAGATTTACACTGTAACAGTATATGTACAGGCTCTGATTTACCCTGCCATGCTGCATAATGTAGGGGTATCATTCCTGTAATGACAGATTTATACAGATTTATAAAGATTTCCACTGTAACAGTATATGTACAGGCTCTGATTTACATTGCCTTGCTGCATAATGTAGTGGGATCATTCCTGTAATGACAGATTTATACAGATTTATAAAGATTTTCACCGTAACAGTATGTGTACAGGTTCTGATTTACCCTGCCATGCTGCATAATGTAGTGGGATCATTCCTGTAATGACAGATATTTGGAAATAAATAATTTTGAAATTCATGACTTTCATGTGTCTCGCTAGAGCAACACATCTATGCATACAATGCAGTTGTAAAAAATTCAAAGAATTCTTGGGCTTGAAAATAAATCTGAATTTATGTAAAAAAGTTGAGAATGACAAAAAATCAGCATATCTTGGTTTCAGCATCCATGGTATGGTAATTCTCAGAGAGATTTATGGATAGAAAAAACTTATCTCAAGAAAATTATTAGTGGAGCTACAAAAAATCCAAATATCCTTTACTATAGAGCCTCAGGATAAATACAAGATTGAAGCTAGAAGAACTTCTATTGATGCAG
This sequence comes from Fragum sueziense, assembly GCA_963680895.1. Taxonomy (NCBI): domain Eukaryota; kingdom Metazoa; phylum Mollusca; class Bivalvia; order Cardiida; family Cardiidae; genus Fragum; species Fragum sueziense. The sequence goes on along the minus strand of OY804592.1, from coordinate 84,466,949 downwards.
TAATTTACAAGAATGCTTCATCAAATATATTTTAACCCTTTCCCAAACTTTGGAAACTTAGGCCAATCCAATATGAAAGAAGCTGCAAACAACAAATCAAAAGACACAACATGTAGAAAATGTGTATGTAATCACATAGAAAATATTGAGGGAAAAGGAGAAATTGCTGATCATCAGCAATTTCTTCTTTTCCCTCAATGATTTCCCAAGCCTATTTTCTTGGGGGCGTCAAAACCAGGTCTTATTTGGGAAAGAGTTAATATATCATCAGCTAATTACTATTTATTGTTTTCTTTTGTTGTCCCTACTTGAGAGGGTTTGGGGGAAATATTGAGATTCCATTTTTTTTTATTCTTTCCAAGTCAACAAAATTTCAGACTGCCTCAAATTTGAGTAAGAGCAAATGGCAAGCGGTTGTTGCTGATACAAAATTTATCTGGTGGAGCACGGAAAGCAGAGGGAGGATATGCTAATTGATTATGTTAGCATCTTCTTTTCACTAAGATGTTTTCAACTCAGCTTCAATGTTTAGGAATGTCAAAACAAGGTTTTAAATGTATAATTGCCAAAAAGGTAATTCAGCGTAAACATTTCTAGAAATGTTCAGAAGCAGAATGTTATGTAACAAGTGTAAAATGTTGCAAGATAAATACTAGCTTGAAGGTCTAATGTTTTCATAGTTCCCATTTATCTCTGTATGTGACATGCTCGAACTGCACGGTTCTTAGAAGATAAGAGAATGGCAAAAACTGATAGGCCCCTTTGGCTTGCGTAGATCATGTTTTTATGTATCATGTTTTTCTCTGCCTTTTTTGTTCAGTTGATTGATGTGCTGATAAGCAGATGGTGCAAATTTTCCCTGTCTTATGTCACTCTTACTTTTTCTGTTTTTACAAACATTTTGACTGGATCTAGTTATAGCCATTTCTATGCCATGAATCAATGTAAATCTGAGTTTTGACACATTTAAAAGAATCTTGCATTTATTTTGAACAACTGGGGGACAAAATATTAGGCTGCAGTATCACGAGCAGATTGTAAATTCTAAAGACTCATCTTGGTCAGCACTTCCAGAAGAAGCTTGGAATGAAGAAATCAGAAAATGGAATGCTTCTGTGAAATCCAATGGCGTAAGATATTGTTTCCAATTTAAGTCTTGAAAAATTTTTCCTGATGAATTTCATTCCATTTCTTGTAGTTTCATTTTCTTTTTCAATTTAAATGTAATAAATGAGTTTTAGCATAAATTCACCCAGCACAATTATATTTAGCAATGATGCCACTGTATTAGATAGGTATTATTATCTCATTTCAATTTTAATTCACAATGTAAATTAATGCATATGTCACAGGAAATCAGGATCATATAGCTATGAATTTCACATTATATGCAGGATGTTTAATCTTTTGCCTAAAAACAAACTTTTGGAAAGGTTAAATTTCAAAATACTTGAAGACAATACAATTATAATTGATGTCAAAAATAGATAAAGTGTATTTAATATCACGTAAGATATTAAAGTAAAGGTAGGAAATGCTGGTTTGACATTTTCTTCTTTTCCCCCAATGTTTTCCAATCTTTTCCAAAGCCTCTTCCATTAGATCAATGATGTCGAAACCATGTCTTGTTTGTAAAAGTGTTAAAAGAACAAGTTGACACATAGGTGACAGTTGAATCTTCCATGTTAAACCTTATTATCCAATGACAAAGAGATACATCTCATAATATTTTTTTCACAAACATGACGTGGTTCATCTTCCAAAGCCAAGGGTGACATCTATGATGTATCGTCGTTTCTGTACTCACCCTTGGCGTATTTAGTGCGATTTTCTTGGTGTCCTGGAAACATTTTCATTGGTTCCAGCGAGGTCTCGCTGGAATCAATCAGATTGTGGACTGATACATTTGTTATGGGTAACCAATTCATGACAACTGGTGGGAAAAAGCATTGCATTTGCAACTCAAAAACACAAAGATGGGCGATTTTTCCTAAGAATTTCACTACAATAGACAGGAATTCCCTATCTGTTATCGATGAATTATTATACTTTCGACAACTCGACTGAAGAAGTAGCTAACTATATTACCTAATCCACATGACGTATGACGCGAAAGACAACGCACGTTAATGACGTCATTAATAATGGACGAAATAATGTAAACAACCAGCAGGACAACCGCTAGGCGGCGCATCGCGATTTCAAGAAAACCGGACTAAATCCGCCAAGGGTGAATACAAACATAGGTGGGTTCAACCTTGGCTAGCGAAGATAGACCTGGTTATGATGTCTCTAATAGAGAGAAAATTTTGAAAAGCATTGAAAGAACAGTTCTACAACTAGAAATGCGTTCTTGAACTTTTTTTTGCAGGGGTTAAAGCTCTGATTGGATGAGACATTATGTCTCGGCAATTAAGATTGGATGTGCATTTGAAAAAGGGTTTTAATTCAATAATGTAACATTTCACAACACAATGCGCACATGTGCACACATTTTATGGCCTTTGTGCATTCCAAAGCTGTGATATTTCACAAATTTTAGAATTTCCAAGAAATGTCGAACATCAAGCTGTGTCATGATGTACTGATACTAGGTCATGATGTTTACTGTTGACAATAATTGTCAAGACGAAGGTTCAATATTGCAACATTTTGCAGATTTTATGGCTGATGAACATTCCACAGCTGTGACATTTTGCTAGATTTAGAAATGAAACAGATGACAAAATATATATCTGTATATCCTGTGTTGTGAGTACCCAAGGACCCAACGTTTAATTGATATATGGCCACCGGCCTTTACAATCATCACAATACATAACATTATACAGGTAGTGGAGCCAATGTAATACATATACAACAAAATGCACAATCAAAACCAAAAATGAAATATAATCATATATATTCAATTCTGACGTTTGAAAATCAGTGTATATAAATGGTATATTTATATTTGCATATTAGAATTGTTGGACCTCGTGATATTGTTTTCGTTTCTCAAAAGAATAAAAGAGGTAGGAAGCTACGTTTCTTACGTCTTTTTCACGTCTACTGCTCATTAACATATAAAACTTATTCAAAGTTGCGTTAGTGTAGTACTTTTCTTTAATATATTTTTTTCGAATGTCATCATAATACTTACATACCAAAAGAAAGTGATACAGCGTTTCAGTCTGATTACAATATGGACATGAATTAGTGTAAGCAGATGTATGCTGATATCTTGTTCCTTCATTTACAAAATTTAAAGACATTGTTCTGAAAGAAGCGTAGACTCTGCGAAACTTTCTTATTCTTATAAAATCCAGATATGGTTCATATTCTATTACACTTTTGAAGCCTATATAAAATGTTAACTTTGAATGTGCTGTACATTTGTCATTCCATATTTGAATGTACTGATCTCGCAGTCTATTCATATATTGATTGACAAATGATCCTTCGTTTGTTACACATTGATTTTGCCAGACGTAGCCAAAACCATTTTTAAATAGATTCTCACGTAGATCCGTTACCCAATTTTTATAACCTAATGTATCATAGAGTTTTAGCATGTAATAACATTTTTTAACGTATCTTTGTTCAGGCATTTTCAAAATTCTAAGCCAATATTTAATCACTCTCTTACACGTATACGTATATAAAGGGTATCGTCCGCATTCAGCTAGTATAGTAACATCAAAAGTGTTAGATGGTACATTCATAAACCGTTTACATGCATATTTTTGAATCTTCTCTAGACAGTCAAATGACTGCAAACCCCAAATTTCACTACCATAATACATGATTGGTGATACTTTCGTATCAAATATTCTGAAAAAGGTTTTGCCTTTCAGAGGCATTACCTGAAAGAGAGAAGATAATATACTACAAATTACACGTTTAGCCTTAATGGCACCATTGTTAACCATTTGATAAGTAGACAATCTACTGGTAAAAAGAACTCCAACATATGTAAAACAGTCGACACATTCTATAAGCTCATTAGCAAAATACCATTTTTCACACTTAGCTAACTGTCCACCTTTGCGAAATACTATAACTTTAGTTTTTTCAACATTTACGGTTAGTTTCCACTCTTTACAATAATTTTCCAATACATTTAATTGTATTATTTAATTATATCTGTATATCAATCTGTATTATGAATCATTATTTCACAAGCTGCAGTTATGACATTTTTGAATGAAGTCGATGGTATGTTCTCATTTTAATTTTTCAATCAGAATCAACTCTACTTCAACATAAAAGTTAGTGGTATGCAGTAGCTTTCAATCATTATTGCAAATTCAAAATTCTGCAAGTTTTTGCTTTCAGGGAGCATCCCAAAACTTTGATATTTTGTAATTCTTAGAAATATTAGAATTCCCAAATTCATTAACAAAATAAAGATTTTATAATAAAGGTATTGGTAACACAATAAATGTTATATTTGTGGTCCATTAACACAATTCTAATTCCATCGATAATGATATTAAGTGGGTCGGTGATTACTCTAATTTGATTTAAAGTTACACTAATTGCTTTCTGTAATTGCATTCTGTATCATTTAGAGGCCCAACAATTTGTGGTTGTTATTGCAAAACCATTGTTGGTGCATATAATTCTTCAATCATTTACAACAGATTTGCACGGAACTAGAAAATTTCAATCACTCTTGCAGTCCAAAATTCTTTCCCACAACCATTAGAATGCTAGAAGCTGGTTGTTGGGTCCCACAACCATTAGAATGCTAGAAGCTGGTTTTTGGGTTCTTTCAGAAACTTCTCTTGGTAGCTAGAACTACTTCATAGTTCAACATTAATCCTTTCCCAAACGACAAAATTTAAGGGTGATCAACTTCAAAAACTGTAAAAAATGACAAAAAGGATGTTACTAAAAATAGGATTTGTGTAAAATATGGCACAGAAAATATTGAGACAAAAGGAGAAACTGCTGGTTGTCAGCAGTTTCTTCTTTTGTTTCAATGTTTTCCCAAGCCTTTTCTATTAGGGACGTCAAAACCAGGTCTTGTTATGGAAAGGGTTAATCAGTGCATCTGCATAATTCATTATGCACTTTGGTAATCATTTTCTTAAGATGCTCAACTCATTGACTTTGCTGACTGAAATAAAGTTACGAGGTTTTCATTGAAAAGCGGTGCAATGGTTCTCTTGTATATATAACCCTAGATTGGAATTTCAGATAAAGGGAAGGAATTGCTATGGATCTGAGTGTTTATAATGATTACATGCCTTGTAAAATTTCATGAAATATTTAGAATATAGGGCCTGGAGCAAGGCTAGTGCAACCAAGCCAACCATACACTGCTAGTTTAGAATATAGTACCAACCAAGCTATCTTGTTCCAAATCAGCCCAGAGGAAGTTCCCCTGCAAAATATTCTTTTAATTTCAAGAGCTGTTCTAGAACATTAAATAGCACTTCTAGAACTGTTCTAGAACAGGTCTGGAAGTGCTATTTCATGTTCAAGAACATCCTAGAACAGTTCTAGATCTAGAAATGCATTCTTGAAATTTTTCGCAGGGGTTGGATATTTTCATGATATTTATGATAAAGGTTATAAACAGATGTATGAATGTATACTATTAGATCAATGTTTATAAACAGGTGATTAAGGTATATATTTCTCAACTAATGAGTCAATTATCGGTTATAATATCTATATAATAATGAGGTCATTAGCAGGACTTCTGGCATCAAGTACTGCAGAATAGTTCAGTATTCAATAGTTCAATAACAATCTATCTCGGCATCCTTCTGTGTGGCTGCAGAGTTAACCCTTTTCCAAACAATATCTGAAATATCTGTATAATAATCAAGTCATTAGCATGAACTGCACCATCAAGTACTATAGTAATATTGGCATCTAATAGTTCAATAACAAATCTCAGCAGCGTACTTTGTGACTGCAAGACATGGCAAGGTAACATATTTGGTTGCTACCCAAAGGAATGGATCTCTTGGGGATTCCAATCTCATCCGCAAAAGTAGACCTGTTTATGTCATGATACATACCGGTATTTAAGGTTCTTAATTGTTAAAGGATCTAAGTCCTGAATGTAAAACTTGGATCCCCATTTTTGAGACCAAGTTGACAATACATAATAGTACTGTTTTCCCCTGAGCCCTTGATTAAAACAGTTATACAGTACATATGCACAAGACCTTGCTAATGACCTGTAATTGACCTGTATAAGAATGACAGTGACAAATTTTAGGTTATATTTCACTTCATCCTGACCTTATATGACCATGCATCACACTCTCATTCACAAACAAACAAAGATTCATGTCTTGGCCAAGTGACTCAAGTCATTCATGACAAACCAGTGTATTTTTAGCACAATATACTCACAATATCTATCCCTATTCTATTAGTCATGATTTGAGTATTAAAGCAACTAAATTTTCTGTTCAGATTTACCCATTACCAGATGGCAAATTTTTGAACTGTTCCAATTCAAATGGTGATGCAGACAAATATTAAATTTAAAAAAAAAAACAGTCAAAATTTATTTAGTAAACATTGTGGGAAATGAAGAAATTGCTTGTCACAAGCAATTTCTTCGTTTTCTGCAATGTTTACCAAACCTTATTTTTGAAGGCGTGAATAGGCTTAATTATGCAGGAATGGGTTAAAAGAAAGTGTACCCTAGTAGGAGGGTCCATATTTTGTCTACTTATTGTACAATTTATGAATGAAGTTTCATAATTCCGATTCATAGAGAATCATAAGCATGACTGCTTTAATCTCTATTTAATTGAAACCATTTAAACCGTATACCATTAAACCCTTGCCATTTTAAAGGTAAGTATTCAAAACTCTTTTATTGAAATGGCAAAAAGATTTTTCCACATAAACACAATTAATTATAGAAATAAGTTCTTCCCCTATATGATATGACTTTCAACTGATCATTTCGTTTCATAATATTTGTAAGAAAACATCCAAAGAATACATTTAAATATACACCTATGAAAAAAGTTTTAAATCACATTTTTAAAGGTTTCTGTGAAGTTACATGGATCATACATTAAGAACACCATCTTCTGAGCCAATATGAAATAACAAATCCTTACAATCAATCTAATACGCTATATTTGGCTCCAACTTCTCAAGTAAAATGGTACTGGTTCCTGTGAAAGGACAAATAACATTGGCTTGAGACGATAAGCTAGTACAGCTTTAGGAGAATTGAATCTCTATTTAGTGTTTGTCCTAGTTTTTGGACCAATGAAATTGACCAAACGCCAATCGACAGATCGCTCCACCCAACATAGAATTTAAGGCAAACAATGTGCATGTGGTCGGTAATAGGGAACGATTTTATCCAGTTAATCGTGAATTAAATTCGGACAAACAAAGTAGTATTTCGTAGTTGTTGTTATAAAATCTCGTAACTACGGCTTTATTTAAGCCGTAGTTACGAGATTTTATAACAACACCGACGCGGTTTATCAAAACATAGCTGTGAACCTAGTCTATTGTTAGCACAAAATTCTTTGCCATTGGTATGTCGATTGTTTTGATTGTCAGTCGATAAATCGATACAAAACCACGTGCAACGAAGAACAATTGGGGCATAACATTTTTGTGATCGTTCATTGGCTAATCGATGTTTTTGATTGACAGTCGGCGTTTGGTCAATTGCAGAATATTTTAAAATTTCACCGTTATATTTCGCATAAACGAGCTGTCGGCTAGTTTATGTGACGTCTTTACATAGCCATGCCGCGTCTCCAATGAACCAGTTACTAGTAGCGAACACTAAGTCAGATAGACAGTCTGTATAGTAGATTCTACGCGATATAAACATTCAATGAGCTGCGCACATTTTGAATGTTTATTTCAAGCAGAATCTACTATACAGCCTCTATCTAATACATAAATTTTGTTTATATGAAAGATGTCAAACTATATTTAATCTCATACAGGGTATATTACATATAAATGGTGTCTTTTAAATGGCTTTTTTCATACTTGACTGAGAGTATGGGAAAATCTATCTACCTCGCAATATTTATGTCTATATCCTCGACTTGAAATATGTATGATAGATAGAAGGGGTTATTTTATATCATCCATCATTGATTAAAAAAAATGTCCATCATAACCAAACAATTGTAATGTTGAACGCAGATGGGCTGAGCTGTTTTTTTGTAATAATCTTGCCAAAATCATTTTCTTGTGCTAATGTACTACTTGTACAACAAGATATACTTGTGGAACAAAAAAGCACATAAAATGGGTATTTTTCTACCATTGAGATATATTATACTGATTGTTTGAGAATTGGATGCAACTATGTTGACCTTTAAACCAAGTAACAATTCTTTTTGATTCTTATTGGGTTTAACACCGTTTTCAACTGCTATAGTCATATTACGGCAGCTGGAGCACCTGGTATTCTCTCACCAGTACTACCACAATATTGAAACCAAGCCTCCAGCTTCTCTTTTGCATAGATGATTCACACCCATTGGTGAGAGACAAATGACTGGTCAAATGTCAGAATGGCTACTGGCTGAGCCAGGGTTCAAAGTTACGACTCCTCAATTGACAGGCTCCGATGTTACCGACTGAGCTATCAGGGCCTTGCATACCAATTTACAAAGATGCACATTATACAGATCCATAAAAGGCTGAGGGGCAAAATTAATATCATCATCATGCAAAAATGAGTGAAGCTTTTAAACTTGTGATATCAAAAATCTTAAATAAAGAGAAGCTTTTAACTTTAATCAAACATCCAAATCAACAGAAGAAAGTGTTATAATATTGCATGACTAATCCATCGCTGCACGCATCTAATATTTTGTAAGGCGCAATATCTCACACAAAACTGCATATACCCTATAATATAAGTAATAAAATGTTTTGAAAGAATTTTAATCCCCTAGCTAGACTGAATACACTTTATAATAGAGGATCAAAGAATTTATAAACATATAGCTGCTTATCCCTGAACCATGGCTTAACCAAGGTTAGACTTTACAACCATGTTTCAACCAATACCAATGGCTGGTGCACCTAATTCAATCAATTATTTCCTATACTAGTCATTTATCATCCACAGAGTAATTTATAAGACCAATTTTCATTAATTTCAATTTTTAGGTCAGTGAAATGTGTACAATAGGGAACGATTTTGTCCAGATAATCGTGACGTAATTTCGGACAAACAAATAGTATTTAGTGAGAGTTGTTGTAAAATATCGTAACTACGGCTTGATCCAAGATTTTATAACAACACTGACGATTTATCAATATATAACAGTAAACCCAGTCTATTTTTAGCACAAATTTAATTACTATTTTAATAGAAAGATCTGAAGAATCATTTTGATGGAAAAGCACATAACTCTAGTACATGCAGAAGAAAACCCTATGCCCTTACAACAGTTTTGCACTTAACCCTTTCCCAAACAACAAAATTTTATAGTGATCCACTTCAAAAACTGCCCTAAATGACAAAATGGAAGTTATAAAAGATAGAATTTGTGTAAAATATGGCATAGAAAATATTGAGACAAAAGGAGAAACTGCTGGTTATCAGCAGTTTCTTCTTTTGTTTCAATGTTTTCCCAAGCCTTTTTCTAATAGGGACGTCAAAACCAGGTCTTGTTTGGGAAAGGGTTAATCTTCAAACAGGGCTTTAATACAGTTGACTTTCCTTGTGATAATGAATAAGGTTGACAGTGATTGTACAATAATGTCATAAACATCCACCTAAATAATGATTTATGGTCGTAAATACACACTGACCACTGAGTCTGTTGTCAACAGATGGCACACTAATAAATTATATTGTGAGTAGGCTCTTATTGGATGAGGTGTGACACCATATCTTGTAAAAGAAAATTGTCAGTGTTATTACAAAACCTTGTAACTCCAGCTTGATTAAAGCTGGAGTTACGAGGTTTTGCAATTACACCTACAAAATAATTATGCATTGAATAAGAAGTTATTGATGTAGGCAAGCTAGTATTTGACGGGGTTGGACACCACATTTATAACGAAAACATACTTGCATCTATTTGCCTTAGATTACGGTCAATTGTAAGTTTGTAACCATGTAATATTAATACAGGCATTTGTCCATAAAATACTCAATGACCAATGTCTATCTAGAATCAACAGCTGGTCAGATAATTACAACCATAATGTAGAAACTGGAGTCAGAAGTATGTTTATGTTGTATGGGAATCAATGCTTAAACAATTTTAGAATAACATTGAGCTGGCTGATTTATCTAAGGAATTGCATTTCTAAAACTAAGAAGTAAGACCACAAAGCCCGATTCCAGCGAGAGGGTGCTAGATCATTTTGTTCAAATGGTCTTTATCTCTTATTTGTAAAACGGTAGACAACATATTGTCCAAGTGAGGATTCAAATCTGTGAGGACCATTATTTTCCAAAACTGCTTGTCTTTGCTGAAACTGATGAAGGATTTTCCTTTAATAGGTATAAGAGTGTGGGGGTAATCGTGATCCGCATGTCTTCAAAATTGGGGATCATATCTCAAATTGTGTGGCTCACATTTTCTGAAGGCCCTAGAACTAAATAGTATCATACAAAAATCTGGATTTTTAAACTGGCGTCCATTAATGATCCTTAGTTATTTGTAAGGGGTCATGTGTTTTAACAAGAGCTGTCCGAAGACAGCGCGCTCGACTTTCTAAGTTGCTTAGTATAAAGGGGGCATAACTCCAAATATAGTGGAGCCAGGGTCATGGGCCCTGATAGTAAGGTAGAGGGTGTGATGGTGAATAAGTATTCCAAGTTTGGGTTGAATCCCTTTGACAGTATGGAAGTCATTGATGTTTGAAAAAACTTTAACCTTTGTTGCAACGCCGACGCCAACGCCCGGATGACAGTATAAGCTCTCATTTTCTTCGAAAAGTCGAGCTAAAAATGCCACAATGACGGCAATGATACACCATTTATGCACCATGGAAAACCCTGCTTATGGACTGAATGTGGTTCAGCAAGAAGATACGTATTCAAATACAAAATTTATCCGTAAGCAATGCAGTACTTTTATGATGAAATTCCAATCATTATTTTATTAACCAGGGATTATTTTGTAAATCAGTGTAATGCGGTAAATGGGTATAAAGATATATCAAATGGTTAGACGAGATAGATTTATCGCCAACAAAACATCCGAAGGCTAATTATTTCATTATACCAAATTTCTGCCTCATTATTCAATTCTCTTTAACTTCAAAAAGATCTAAGGATATATGTACCCAACTGCCCCTCAACAAAATAGCTTCTAACCTTTTATTCATGGAAGCGAGAATTTTAGGTTAACAAAAAATTCCATCCTTGTATGATGTATCTTCAACCTAACCAGTATAATCAAGCAGATTCCATATTGCTCCACATTGCTCCCTAATAATATAGAAAGCCTGAGTATAGACAAAGCTCAAACTACATCTATGAAAAGACTGTTCTCAGCTAATACGCTGTGTGATTGGCCTTTCTTGAACACAGCTTTTCATAATTGTATTTGTCAAAAGCAACACAATGGCAACCACATTATTAATTCTTTGTTGAGTAGAGCAGCTCTTGAAATAAGCTGCATTCCAGAAAATTTTTGATCATGTTTGCTTTTCATGCTTCAATATACAGATTCTTAATTGTACATAACATAGGGTTAAATCTAATAGTACATGATATGAAATTTTAACCCATTCCCACATACTGACGCATTTAGACGCCCAACTAGTCAAAGGCTTCGGAAAACATTGTGGGAAATGAAGAAATTGCTTGTGAGAAGCAATTTCTTCATTTCCCACAATGATTTCTACCCCAAAAGACCAAAATATTTTGAATTTCATTCACTTGAAATTGTCATGTGCAACATCTTTGAATTTGGAATGACCCAAAATTTTGCCGTGTGGGAAAGGGTTAAAATGCTCATTGCTCAAGTTAGGTGGTCTACATTATGTAATTGAATATAATCACATAATATTATGTTTACCGATATTACAGATAATTCAAGGCCAACCTAGTTTAAATATCTTTAAAAAGTGACCTTTGATAGCTTGAAAAGATTATCATCCCATTTTGCTTGTAAAACGTGCATAAAAATGCATGATGATATTATGATATAACCAGGTTAAACTGATAGTATACCCTTTTTTTATTTCCTTGACACTCACAATTTCGTGATAGCAAAGCATCAGCCCCTAGAGTTAGAAAGGTGATGAATGTTGTTGTCTTTTTTTTTTCCCCACTTATTTGCATTTTTGAAGTCCCTTTTTTCCATGAAGCAGTGCCATAAGGCATGCCATCCATAAATATGCCAACGATTAGGTGATTAGAGATATTCTGTTAAATTTTTATCCAAATTTACCAGTAAAGAATGACGAGAGAACTAAAAACCATCCAAATTTACCAGTAAAGAATGACGAGAGAACTAATAACCCATTTAAGTCTATCTGCCTTTATTTTCAACAAATTTTCTACCTCAGGAATTTAATACTGATCAAGCAAAATACAAGATTTTTATTATGAGTAGGTTCATCTCTGCATGTTCCTAGGCTTTGTCAATTCAGACAAGAAAGATGATTTTAAGATTGCAAATGATATAGTAGCATCATTCATTGGTCAATGTGCTATATAACAGTCGGATACAAGTAATGTTACCTTAAAATCTGGGGGAAATGTCAAGTGGACATTTTATTTGAAAATATCTTAGATGTTCAAATATTGTCTTAAAAGATTGGGGGTGAAGATTACTAAAGTGGTTCCTTGAGAAATTAAAAATCTAATATTGATACAATTCATTATTGATCATATTATGTTTATCTTAAGAAATTATGTCATTTTATGAAAAATCTGAGCTAAAACAATCATTCCAAAGTAATAAACATCCATTTGTAGTTTTATTTTGTCTAACAATTGTTTATATTATCAATTCATTCTGCTTCAATTGTTGCTTGAGGACCGATGAATTGTGTCGCATTATTAGTGGCCTTATGTGCCGCTATCAAAATTAGCAATTTTGATGCTGCTATAAAATCAGAGAAAGGAAAAGTTATGCAAAAAGAGCAATATCATGATGATAGTACATTTTCGTATAATATTTTTACACCCATGACAGTTTATCATTATTGAAGCAAAATGCCCTCCTTTCATTTTGTACTATAGTATATAGACACATGCTGATCAAATACGGCAAGTTATGGGGTCATAGTTTGTTTCTTTGTAGCAGGATTAATCTAGTTTTGCACAATACAGTAGTATATTTGTCTCTTTACATTACATGGTCGGCATCTGAATATTGGTTAATATTATGTCAAATATCATGACTGACTTTTTTAGATTTTTCATCAGAATGTTAGTCTATGTCAACAGTTGAACCAGCTAAAACTTGACCTTAGTATGTAACTGTGACCTTTCACCTACAGAAACAAATGGATTGAAAAACACTACCTGTTGATGTCAACCATAGAAATAGATACTGATAACGCTTGAGAAGAACAATTGGATGCTCTTAAACTAAACTCAACAGAGATGTTGCAAAAAGGCAGGATCAGCATTTTGAATGAAAAAA